>CM049605.1:41211-436385 GCA_026979955.1 Megalurothrips usitatus
TTTCCGGCTGATGCACCACGTTGTGTAAGCCCAGATAGAGCTTTATTGAGCACTGCCACGGGATGTGAACCGTGTTAAATATGAGTAAGAATAATTATGCAGCCAAAGGTTCAAGTCGAGGACTCAAGGATTGGGGCAAGAGAAGTAACGCAAAATGTGTATCATACCCTTCGTATATAATTCGTGATGAAAGAGAGCAGGAATGCAGTACAGAGAATAAATACCTTTTGGATGGTTTCTAAGTGTAACACAGTAGAAGTCAGGTGGTCAGATGCACAGAGACTAAGTCAGACTAGCAGAGGGCCGGACTGATCAGAAACCAAAGTGGCGTGAAGAGATGGCACAGAAGAGGCGAGCGGAGGCGAACTGAAGCGAACTGAAGGCAGACTGAGGCGAACTGGCGAACTGAGGAGCTGCCCAGGAGGGCGCCCTTTTATAAGAGAAACCGAGGCGGGGACTCCTGCCTGGTAGGGGGTAGCCAAATATAACTATTCTAGTGCGAGCTGGACCAGCGGACCTCCACGTGTGTGAGTCACGCAGTGGAGACAAAGGGAGAAGTGAGTCACGCGGTGGCGACAGCAAGTTACGCAACATGGGAATACCAATACACTAGTTACACCAATACAAATATATACAAGTGCATTTAAATATACAGTCATAACGGTACTCATTGGTTACAACTGGTCCCTTTCATACAACCTCCGTCGGCGCCCGTGGCGGCCGCGAAAGGTCGCACACGCCTCACTTTACGCCTTTACTGCTCGCGTAGCGGCCTGTATAATGAAGGTCTAGCTCGCGGAGATATGGCAGTCTGTACTGCGTGCATTGTGGACCCTAATTCCCCAGGCCAGACAGAGGGTCGGGCCCGGGCTACCTGACCTGCTCCTCAACACCCGACAGCAGAGAGAGACAGGCACTGGTCGTCGTCTCTTCTGTTGAAGACGAGTGTGAATGTGGCCACAATACGGTTAGCATTTTCGGACCGACTGTAGGTATAGTGCGTTAGTCACGAAGCCACCTGTTCGCTCCATGCGCATGCTGCACGCACCCAAAGGCCGCGGATTATCATATCTCGCGGACACGGGGCCCCCATGGGTCCCCGTCGAAGCCGACCGATGTCCGGCGGGGTTGCCTGCCTTCCAGGGGCAGAATCACAAATATCGCGCATACCGGGCCCCCACGGCCCCCCATGGGTCCCCGTCGAAACCGACCGATGTCCGGCGGGCTTGCCTACCTTCCAGGGGCAGAATCACAAATATCGCGCATACCGGGCCCCCACGGCCCCCTAAGGGTCCCCGTCGATGCCGACCGATGTCCGGCGGGTTTGCCTACCTTCCAGGGGCAGAATCACAAATACCACGCACACAGAGCCCCCATGGGTCCCCGTCGATGCGGACCAATGTCCAGCGGGGTTGCCTACCTTCTAGGGGCAGTAGCACAAGAACGGCGCATATCGGGCCCCAACGGCCCCCCGACAGGTCCCCGTCGATGCGGACCAATGTCCGGCGGGTCTGCCTACCTTCTAGGGGCAGAATCACAAGAACCGCTTATACCGGGCCCCCATGGCTCCCCACAGGTCCCCGTCGATGCGGACCGATGTCCGGCAGGTTTGCCTACCTTCGAGGAGAAGTTTGAGTACCGACACTGTCAACCTCCGGGAACATTAATGTCACCTACCCCTGAAGTTGCAGATGTTCGCGAATTACGAGACCGTTCCGCTGAGTGCGGCACATTCAGGCGAGGTGACAAAAAACCTTCCCGAGTGAATTTTCGACTTTTCTCGCCATTATTCGTCGGTTCGGTGGTCCGACTACGTGCTGTGCGAGAACTGACACTGTCAACCTCCGGGAACATATATGTCACCTACCCCTGAAGTTGCAGATGTACGCGAATCACGAGACCGTTTCGCTCAGTGCGGCACATTCAGGCGAGGTGACAAAAATCTTGCCGTGTGAAATTTCGACTTTTCTCGCCGTTTTCTGTCGGTTCGGTGGTCCGACTACGTGCTGTGCACGTACCGTCACTGTCAACCTCCGTGAACATTTATGTCACCTACCCTTGAAGTTGCAGATGTACGCGAATCACGAGACCGTTCCGCTCAAGGCGGCACTTTGAGGCGAGGTGACAAAAATTTTGCCGAGCAAAATTTCGACTTTTTCCACTGTTTTCTGTCGGTTCAGTGGTCCGACTACGTGCTGTGCGAGAACTGACACTGTCAACCTCCGGGAACATTTATGTCACCTACCCCTGAAGTTGCAGAAGTACCCAAATTACGAGACCGTTCCGCTCAGTGCGGCACTTGCAGGCGAGGTGACAAAAATCTTTCAGGGTGAAATTTCGTTCAGTGCGGCGCTTTCGAGTTCATAAAATAGTTACTGGTTGTTGACTGTTTGTACTGCCTTATTGTGCGAGGGATGTGGTTGGCGGGAAGGGGGGGGGGGGCTGTATATAAGTCTTTTGTGAATGAATCCTGTACTTTGTCTTTATTGAATGCATTTGAGCGGTAGTGGTGGGCACGGGGCGCCTACGCCCCAAGCGTGGTTTTTGCCCCACGGTGATTTTAGGTCGCCGTATGTCACGTACGAGCTGTGAACAAAAATTTTTTTTTTACGTCAACAGAATTACTTTGTTTCTTGTTGACATTGTAAGCATATCGACAGGCGCATGCGAGAAAGCGCAAACTCTTGGCGTTGACAAGAAGAGCCGCAACATGCTGGACTGCCGGACTTATCTCCCCGTGCGACAAAGACGCAACTCTGTTTTTTCAAAAGTCGCTTGAAAAAGAGTTATTAACTATACTAGAGCTCATATTATGTGTATTTCTGTATTGTATAATGTGTATTTCTGACGTTTTTGATAAAAAGAAACAGAGTTGAGTCTTTCGTCGTCCGGGGAGATGAGTTGCCGCTCTGTCGGGCCGTCCAGCGAGTTGCTGCTATTCTTGCACACTAAATGTCGTGGTGCAATTTTGTCCCACACAATGTTTCGTTTTTAAGCAAAGCATGACTGGGATACAATTAGTAGCATTTTTATGTTTTGCTTAAAAACGTAACATTTCATGCGACAAAATTGTCCCAGGCATTTAGAGTGTACGCGTTTCTGCGAGTTGCCCCTCTTCTTATCGACGGCCGTAGTTAGCGCTTTGTCGCTTGCGCCCGTCGGCCATGCTCATCACTCACTGCCTTGCCACTGCGCCTGCCGTCGGCTGTACTGTCACCGGACGGGGCTAACGGGGCGATGTTTTTTGTTCTAACGAATCTCCGCGATATACAATGCCATCTTATGGATAAACACGTAATAGTTGCCAATTGGTAGATTTAGCAGGTTTTGACGTTTTTTGCCGAATTACATTGAACGTTATCGAACTCGGCGTCCCACAAAACAATGCTGCAATTAATTTTTTAATCTTTTATATATTCCGGGTATGTTTTGCTCGCGGTTACATATTTTGTCCTACTGGCAGAATAATGTCGCAAATGTGAAGTGCAGCGAAACTTTTGTTTACAAAGAATTAATTTAAAAAATATACCGGGGACTGTTTCTCTAGGCACGTATTGCAATAAAAAATACGGTAGCACTTACTCGCATAATTTGACGCCCGTCTGCGCCATATACATGGTGGCCTCCTCCGGCGTCCTCAAGTAACCAGGGCACTGAGGCGCGCACACCTCGGTCCACTATGATTATAGACACGCAGCGTCCATATAATACAATATTTAAAATAAACACGCGGCGTGCACGAAACTTGAAATCTATTATTTGCACGTCGGAAAATTTTTCCAGCGTGCATATAATAACATACACACAATTTCCACGCGGCGTGTCTATTGCAACGCTCAGCTTATCGGAACGCTGAAGAGCTTTTCGTGCGTGTAAACAATGTTACCTGGCCCAACACCCACGCTGCGTTTAAATTAACGCGTTTTTCTTATGAACACGCTTCATAGCGGATAGTGTTTTAACGTTCGCCCTGTAGCTGCGAGGATGACATGTTAGATGGATGGATGCGAGCGAGCTTAGTAATATTTTCTCTCGGGTTCAAATCCAACCTCATTGCTGCGTGCAAACAATATTTTTCGTGAGTTTCGCACGTTGCGTGTACATAATGAAAATTGTTCAATTGTTACGCTGCGTCTATATACCTAGCTTTCTCTTATTTACACGCAGAGTGGACGCAAGAGGTTTACTATTATTCGCACGCAGTGTTTGTCAACATGCAGAAGACCAGACCAGAAGACGCATGTTCTCAAATCTTGTTTGAAGTTTGTTTTCACTTAATCGCGTTAAGGTGGATTCACGCTCGGCGACAATTTCGAGAGCGACAGCCGGGCGACAGGTAGCGACAGTTAGCGACACGTACAGTCGCAGAAAGTTCTCGGGCCTTTCTTCGTGTGCCGTAGGAGCGATTCCTGATCTTTTATTAGGAGCCAAATGGCAGCTCATGAGAATCGACACCCTTGCGATCCCTGTCGTCATCTTTTCTGTCGCTTCAGCACGCCAGGCCTCCGAGAGAAGCATCGAGTTGAACAGAGTCACCTACTGGCGGGAAGGGGGAGGAAATTCAAATCTGGGACAGTTCGCGACAGCTCGCGACCGACAGGGCGGACATAACCTAATCGGCAGTGAGAGCGCGACACCTGGGCGACACTCCGCGACACCCTCGGACCGGCGTCCAGCCAATGGGAAACTACTTGCGACACGTGGTGACGTCAGGGTCGCTGAGGTGTCGCACTAACTGTCGCTAGCTGTCGCGAACTGTCGCAGATATGAATTTTTCCCTCCCGACGCCAGAGGGCGGCTCTGTCCCACTCAACGAACCTCTTGAAGAAGTATCGAACTGAAAGGACAAGAAAAGGATAACGACAGGGGTCGTAAGGGCGTTGCTTCTAAGGAACTGCCGTTTGCCTACTAACAAAACTGCAGAAATCGTTCCCACGGCACACGAAGAGCGACCCGGGAACTTTGGGCGACTGTACGTGTCGCTAACTGTCGCTACCGGTCGCCCAGCTGTCGCTCCAGGAATTGTCGCCGAGCGTGAATCCACCTTTATGTGATTGTAATCCACGTCGAAAACAGTACTGTGGTTAATATCTGAGGAGCGAAGAAGAAGTTGGCGCCCATGGACAAGTTGGCGGGAAGAGTAACGGATCCACTGCGGTAAGTGGCGATGTGTATCAAGATCATCAGTGTAATTGTGACTATCGAAGTTTCGCCCTGATAGCCGCATTGGTTCATGTCAGCAATGGGGGATGAAGATAATGAGGGTTTTGTCACAGATGAAGAAGTAAGTTATTCATGTCTTGTCAAATATAAGAAGGATGATTGTGTTCAATGAGTTAGGTTAGGAAGCGTGAGGAACGCCGGCTTTTTCTTCCTCTTGCTAACACAGCACTTAATATTTTGTGGCCTTTTCTCCTTTGCTGTTTTTTAAATCTATTTCAGCTATCTCCAGCAGCAGAGATCAAGTTGGGTGACACCTTCTCCTCATGGGCTTTGTTCGAGGAAAAGCTGAAGCTGGTCTCCGAGGCAACAAATGCTGTGTTCGTTGTCAAAAATAGTAAGCTCATTGAAACTGTAAATTTAGGCCTGAAAAAGAAGAAATACAATGTGGATCTTAAATATAAGTCAGCTTTCATCTCTTGCAAAAACTATGGGGATTACAAGACGAAGAGTGAAGGCATCAGGCCCAACCAATCGTATGTTTCTTGTAATACTGTAACATATAAACATTTCAGTTCTCTAAAATGGTTAAGAAGTTTTCATTCTTTCATCGTTTTTCAGAACGTTCAAACTTGGATGTGAGGCTCACATTTGCATCAAAGCCCATCTCGATAGCCAGGTCTTGGTGGTGGAAGAAGCCAATTTCAACCACAACCATATTCTGGAGAAAGCTATCAAAGACTTCTTTCCAGAGGTAAGAGCTTTAAATGCCAATGAGCTGGAAAATGCTCAGAAATTATTAAAATTGAGGGTTAAACCTTCACTTCTACTCGCTGATATCTTCAAAGAGACAGGGAAAAATCTTATCGGACAAGATCTTGTCAATGCCAGGTATTTTATGTAGCCAGTCTAAGTGTAGCAGTTTAATTCTTGTAGAATTAGTGTCTGTGTAGTATATTGTACAAATTTCCAAATTTATTCAGGCATGCTCTTCTGCGGCAAGAAAGAGGAGGCCGCTCTGAAAGTGAGGACTTACTCCTGTATCTGCAGAGTCTAGAACAACAAGGGGATCACATTGTGGTCGGTACTGATGATAGCGGGGTCATTCAGTTCATATTCATCATGCATAAGAATATGAAAGAAACCTTTCAAAAATTTCCTGAAGTTATTATTGTTGACTCAACATATAACACCAACAAGCATAAGATGCCTCTGGTTTTCATAAATGCAATGAATGGCTTAGGTGGCACGGAAACCGTAGCTTATGCTTTTATTGTGAAAGAAACAACTGCAGTCTACACTGAAATTTTCACTGAATTTAAAAAGGCAGTGGGAGTTAAGGCAGAAGAGATCAAAACAGTGGTGATTGATCGTGATATGCGTGAAATAAGCTCAGTAAATGACGTCTTGCCTAATTCAAGTATTCATCTGTGCTCATTTCATGTGTCAAGCGCATTTAAGCGTAATACTAAGGATGAGCCAGAAAAGGAAGCTGTTAGAGAAATTCTGCAAAACATGATATATGCTAAAGATGAAGAGCAGTACACTAAGTTGCTTAATTCGTTGAAAGAAGTAGCAACAAAAAAGTTCTTTGAAGACTACTTTCTCAAGCACTGGGACAATTGCCAAGCGGCATGGTCGCGCAGGGACAAACTGCAAAGCGCAAGTTTGGGGAACGATACCACTAATAGAAATGAATCCCTAAATTCAAAAGTCAAAGCGGTAAATCCCATTGATATTGTGCGTGCTTGTTACTGTGCCCATGAAGCAGTGGTCAATCATATCTTTTGATTTCTTTTTCAGGTTATTGATAGAAGTTTTAATGTTAAAGAAGCCATTATTGGAGTTAGAAATGTTTTAGATTCCAAGCAGAACACTATGGCATACAAACGATATCTTATGTTTGCTAAAAAGACTTATGTTGTGAACTGTGCTGATCCCACCGTTCAGGCAGTGCTGGACACATGCACCCAGTATGCTGCTGTTCAAATAAGAGCAGAACTGGAGGCTGCCAAAAAACCCGCGGTGAAGATAATTACCAATACAACCCTAGCTAGCTGCACATGCTACATCGCTAAAAGTCAACTCCTTCCATGTCGCCACATCATGCGATTGAGAGCTTCTGAAGGTGATGCCATAGATTAAAGCTCTCTAGTGAGTTGTATGTGTCCATATATGACAGCATGATTAGTTTATTTTGTTCTTTGACTTGCAGGTATGCCCATGTACTCCCAAGAGCTTGTTCCGGAGAGGTGGCTCAAAACTTATAACATGCCTCCAGATGTGGAGAAAACAAGTGATGATGTAATTTCGACTGGAAATGGAACACTAGTTGTTCAGAAATTGCCACCTGTCCTGAGGCCAAAGGGAAAGCAGGAGAAATACAAAAGCGGGTTGCAATTGGGAGGGGAGTTGGCTGAACTCCTATCAGTTTGTGGTACCAGAGAGTTTGAAACCAAATGTAGTCTTCTCAAAGAATTGATAACCTGTTGGAAAACAGGTGAAGAGGTATTCCTGGTCAAAAAAGGTATCTTTATTATTTTTCTAGCCCGCTGATGCCTAAATAATAATTAAACCCTGTCAGACTTTTGGTTTCACTGCTCTTTACTTTCATTTTAGGTCCTGAAAGTGGCTCAACTGAGAAAGAAGGTAGTGAGTCAAGTCAAGGTGAAGACCAGCATGGTAATATCATTTCGTTGTGACATTTTACATTCCCCCATTAAAATAAAAGCAAAAAAGCTACATACTGATTACCCCTTTAAAATTGCACTGTATATCATGATTCTTTATTTGTAGCTGGAACAAGTGGTCTATCTGAGGGTGATTCTGAAAATCCTGATGATGACAACTTCCAAGAGGAAAACAATCAATCAAATGAAGGTCTGTGTTGTAATAGCAATGTGATGATTATTTTACTTTGTTATGATTGTGTTTATGTGAATATGTTTGTTTCAGTGAAAAGAATTCCCTCTTCTGCAAGGTTGCCTCCGCCGGTTTCTGCAGCTGGTCGTCCCAAGGAAAAAAAATATACTGCCATTGGCACTTTACGGAAGACTCCTGGTATGTCTGTCAATTCATATTCTGTTATTAAAATTTAAGCTTTAATCATTGATATGAATTTGAGACTGAGTGATTTTGTTCTGTACTATATATTTCTTTAAATGCTCCTATTTAAGCAGCTGTTTTCGGTCCTGGTGGTGCCACTCCATTGCCGTCAATTACCTTACCTCCTGCAGTTAAAATTCGTGGCAAGCCCAAAGATTGTGACAGGACTGTGTTCACTAACAAGCCAAAGAGAAGTAAGCCGCTTGCTTGTATTTAAATTAAGATATTTTTTACATTTTATGTGCTATTTTCATTAGTGTAATTTCTCGAAGTGTAAAATTTATGAATAATCGTTTTACTTCTCATTGCACAGCAAATCCAAAGTCAGGTTCAAAGCGGCACAATAAGAAGACGAGAAATCACCATGAGACTAATACTGATACTGATTCAGGTTATTATTTAAAATCACAGATGATTTCTTAGAATCAGAGCGGTCAGAGAAAAATAAGATGGCCGGGGAAATAAGGGATATTGTCACCTGAGTCAGGGAAAAGTGACCAAAACAGCTTGTAATTTGGTTTTTGGGACAATGATGTTTTATAAGCAATACAATTTAGTCCTTCTTTGCTGAAATTCATTTTCAAATATTTTGGACTATTCTTATTTTGCAATTTGCTGTTCTTTTGCTCAAGTGCTAAATGTTTTGGAAAATATGGTCAGGAAAATGTGAAGGAAATTGATGGGTGAAATCTTGTGGCTGAGAATGTCAACTTTTTAACTGTCTTGCTGCACTTGAACACAAAGGGAAAAAATACCGCAAAAAGTAATTTTGAATCTGATTCGTACTCTGAAATTCCAAGAGTGAGAACCGAAAAGTTAACTGAAACTGAAACCAAGAAGAATGTTTATGATGCTGATACTGGTATTCGTTCTGTTGTAGATGATGTGGGTTCTGATTCGGCAGAGTCTGATGAAATTTCAGGAAGGAGACCAGATAAAAACAAAAAGAAGAATATCCTTGATACTGATACAGAGTCAGGTACTCTTGATTATTTTCATGGCTTATTTTTAAATCACTGGCGCTTTCTTGGAATGTCAACTATTGAACGGTTTTGTTGCAGATGATGAATCAGTAACAGATAAGAGACCAGTTTTCTTGAATGAAAACATTCATTCAATGGAAACTGATTTGGTTGTTGAATCGGAGATTCCAAGAAGGGAAACAACAAACAACTCTTCCAATTTAAACTACTGTAAGTGCCGTGTTGCATTAAAAATTAGACACTCCTCTAAATTAAGATAATACTATTAATTTGGTCCTGTGTTTACAGCACGCCTGTTAGAAGATTCTGATGAAGAAATTTTGACATGTTTTGACATGGAAAGTTCTCTGGCATTAGCTAAGGACAATTTGGAAAGCACTTCAGTATTTCCAAGCAAGCCACAGAGTTCTTCAGAAAGTCTTGAAGTAACCCCTTTGTGCCGATGTTTCCCTCAGAAACCAACTGTGAGGTGAGGTTTTGTTGTGAACTATGCAAGTTTGATAATTTCAGTCACATATTTACTGAAAGTTTATTTACAGGCGTGTTGCTGGACCACAATCCAAAATACCAGGTCGTCACTATTATGTATGTGCTACAAAAACATGCACATTCTGGCGCCTAACATCAACTCCTCAGAAAGTACAAAGTAATTAAGTGTTATTGTGAAAAGTTTTGTAACCATTTTAAACGTGATAAACTGTCTACCTATTAATTAATTTGAAATTTCTGGCTTCATCTGTAGAAACATCAAAACAGCTTTCTGCTACTGTTGATCAACCGACCTTGCCCAGCTTAGCAAAACATTTAGGACTTGGTAAGAAATCTATTGAAAGTTCCAGGACTGCAGGGACTACAAATTATGTCACAAAGAAAGGTACATGTTTATATGTGACTACTGTTCTTCCCTCTTATACAATCAAATAACATGTAACATCAGTCCCATTTTTGGAGATTCAGCTGACTCTTTCCTTCAATTTCCAACAGTCGGTAGACAGCAGAGAGCGGTGAATATTCCAGATCAGGATATTACATTTAATTCTGGTGATCGGACTTACAATGTGGTCTCACAAACAGACAGTAAAAGATCTTATACGGTTACTGCAGACTCTTGTACCTGCCCTGATAAGATGTTACGGAAAGTGCTTGAATGTAAACACATCCTGAAGATCAAAAGCCTACCCCAAGGTAAAGTTTTCTAACAGTTACAGGATTGTTTATATATAAGCAGACATGATCCATGGTAGGAAAATGATTGTTTATTTATGATGTTCAGTGCAAGTAGAATTGGAGTTGACCACAATCAGTAGGGTCTCTCCTATCTAGCTAGATTGTATTTGCTTGGGAGCTTCAATTTTATATTCCAGCGCCTTTCTGGGTCACTTGTGCATGTGGGGCATATTGGCACATGAACATTAATTCTGATTGATTTACTTTGTTCCAGACGTTTTGAAACCATCACAAAGGTCTTACACATACCAAACTCAGATAAGGGTTTTACGATTTATGATAACCTGCCCATGTCTCAGTTTCAATGGGTAGTTTTTATTGTAAATCTGCATTTAGTGGGAGAGGATTTTCTGATTTCTCAGCACTGAGAGGCAGTGCCTTCACCTGTTTGTTCAGTATGTGCAATACCTTTGTGGTTCTTTCAAATACTTACTTCTTGTTCGAGAGGAAACCTTTGTGGTGAGTCGAGTAGAAATGAATTGTTTTGACAGTATAAATTGACCCTGCCCACCTACATTTTGGTTTTAAGTGAACTTAAATTAGTGGCAGGCATAAATGCAAACCCTGTCTCCAGCCCACCTTAATTTGTCTGATGTGCTTCTCTTGAACTGTTCATATAAAACCTCTATTTAGATTATGCAAATTAATTCTTTCATTTATAAATTATTGTCCTTTGGTGTGTAGATGGATTGCAAGAGGTACAGAGCTTCACTAACCGCCAGGTAGAAACCAGTATTGCTATAATTGGTAAGTCAAGAAAGGGATCAAGAAAGGGATCATGTATTCCAATTTCTTCCAGCATGCCATCTCTTTTCTTTTGTCACTTACAGAACCAGATCCAACTGCATGGTGTACATGTCACAAGGGTGAGCCTAGCCATTCATGTATTAAATGTATGAAGAAGGTGCATGCCATACCGCCCTGTTCGCAAGCACCAGAAGGTCAAGAGGAGGGTTATGGGAAAGGAAGGGTTTGCAAAACCTGTTATGGTAACTGTCAATCTTCGTAGCTGTTTCACTACTGTTCTTGTGTAGGACATCAATAATATGTACACTTTATTATGAATTATCGCATGTTACAGCAGCGTCCCAGACAAAAAAAATAGACCAGAATGGACCTAAACGGAAGGCTTTGGATGACTTGAATGCCATTGATGCTGACATAGGTTGTAACTTGCTTTTATTATCTCTACCTATCTCTACTTAGGCACTATTCACCCACTTATTACTGTGTTTGTATCTTTTCCTGCAGATGTGCCTCTGTCTCAGACCACCAGGTCTGGGCGGACTGTGATCAAAAAGAAAATGTACACACCAACCAAGTAATGTATTATGGTCTACTCCAGGGTTCTTATTTTATATGTTGACCTGAATTTAAAGTAAAAAAGATTATTTTGAACCCTTTTTCTGGTGACTACCAATTTTAAATTGTTCATCAGGATTTCCTTTTTACTTTTCTCATATCTGTCTCTGGGTTGTGATGCAGATGCTTCTTAGGTTTGCCTCCTTAAGCTGTAATGTAAAAAAGATTATTTGAACCCTTTTTCTGGTGACTACCAATTTTAAATTGTTCATCAGGATTTCCTTTTTACTTTTCTCATATTTGTCTCTGAGTTGTGATGCAGATGCTTCTTAGGTTTCCCAGCTTAAGCTGCAAAGTAAAAAAGATTATTTTGAACCCTTTTTCTGGTGACTACCAATTTTAAATTGTTACTTTTGTGTTTTGCAAATGTTTTTTTATCGTGTACATGTATATGGTTTATCATATGAAGATGAAACGAATAGATGTAGATATGTATGTCGATTTGTTGGATGTTGTTAGTTTTGTTATGAAAATTAAAAAAAGTCTGAAACTTTTTATTCCCAGTTATTAATTTTAGCTTCTGAGTGCTACCTTTGCCCTCAAACAATGTAACATTCTAGGAGAAAACTGGTCTCGTTGTGGCTCCACCAACAGGGCAAAGATCTAACGTCACCAGTTTCCCACTAGTACAATTTTGTTACTATTTTGGTGGAAATAGTTCTTTTGGTCTTTTGGGACGAGCTGGGTCGTTGGGCTCAGTGTCACTTATTTGCACAAATTGGGTGCAAACAGTTGGACCTCTTCAAGGCGTCCCAAGTTGTGGGGCCAATATATACTTCTATAATTTTTTCATCAGAATTCAGTTCGGGTCCGTCCCTCCGACCCGGTGGACGCATTTGCGCATTTGCTAAAGAAGCAATGCCCCGCAATCTTGCATAGCGCGTACGGCGAACGCGGACGGACGGGCCGAGAGATGGGCTTGACGGGAAGACCCTGAGCCCTGAGGGCTTCCCTCACAACCGCTCACAGCACGCATTGCGACATGATGTCCCCGAAGTGCTGTGCGGTTGGGTGTGTTACAAGTTGCAAATGTAGCGTGTCCATAGCATTTCAACTATTTCAAGGCACGCAGCGTGTCCGGAGGTTAAAAAACACTATAGGCACGCCAGAAAACTTTCCCGCGTGCAGAACCGAATTTTCCCGCGTGCCAATGGTACTTCTTACTGTTCGGTGCACGGAGCGTGCGGTTTCAGCCAGTATCATTATGAACACGCTGGAAAACTGTGGAAAACTTTCTAGCGTGCCAATAAGTTTTACCGAGTTAAGTTCACGCTGCGTGTCTGTTTGAGTTACCATTTTATACAAACGGTGCGTTCAATTAAGCTGCTTGCCCATAAGTGCACGCTGCGTGTATATAATATCAGTCCACCTCGGTCCCATGTACTAGCAGTCTGTAACAATGTCAAATAAAATGTGGCAGTGACGAAGGGAGGTTTTTAGCAATATGATGCGTTCTAAGAACAAAGCTTCAAGTCCTACGCTTCGGATTAACACAGCGCGATGTCCCGCGGTTCGCGTGAACAAAGCGGGAAGTCACATCGAAGCCGCTTCACCCCTCACCTGCACACTTAATTCTTCTGTACAATTTCGTGCAGAAGTGGGTACGACTTTACGCATACGCAGCTTACGTACTAATTCGTACGTAAATTATGTACAGTTTTGAAGATTTGTTGTACAATATTGTACATAACAACGTACGATCGTACGTAAGCTGCGTATGCACAAATTCGCACGCACTTCTGCACTAAATTGTACAGAAGCATTTAGCGTGTGTGATCGGATGATCCACTGATAATCCTTCCCCCCTGTCTAAGGCCGCTTTTGTTCTTCACCTGGGGTCAGATTTAAGCACACCTAAATCATGAGACAATTTTGTATCCGTAAAGTACAAATTTGTTATGAAGAAGATGAGAAATTGACCCCGGATTTAGATGTGCTCAACTCTGGCTCCAACTCCAGTACAGATTGGCTTAACACAATTATTATTTCAGAAAAAGTTAGAGGTTAGAGGGACGTAAGAGCGGTTAATTCATCAAGTTTTCTGCTAAGGAAATTTATACGAACCTCGGGCTGCAGGCGCCGCCCTTGTATGCCAGTCCTGCCCCCAAGAGGACGGCCCCGCACACCAGCACCAGCAAGATGATGCAGCAGCAACAGCAGCTCGGCCGCCTCCGGTCACTTACGTTAACACTTGGAGGAAGAATTTTTTTATTGAACGGAGGACCAGTCCATCACTGCGAAAAAGTGAGTTGTCGGTGCAACTAATTTCTTAGTTTATTTCGACAAGCGCGAAAATTGGTTACGGGAACTAAGTTTTCATCGCACTTTGGTTGAGCAACTGATTCGCATTAGCGAAGGTACGAGTAGAGACACATTGCTGCGGTTTCCGCAACGAATTCGTAGTTTTCGCAACTAACCTCGCGATTGTCACAAATTACAAATTAGTTGTGCCAATTAATTATTTATTTGTTTGCAGTGGTGACTTACTGAACATTAGTGGGTGCCGGCGCCGGCCCTCCCTCCAAAAATCTCCTCAGAAGGAAAGAAGTCGATCGGACCCTGCAAAAAACAGAACGTGTTTGAAAATTATGACAATGTAGCAATGTAGGCGCTAAATTTTTATAATACATAAATATACTTTAATACATTTAAATATCGACGAAATGTTCATTTTAAAACAGAATTCACTGTTGTTTTCAAATCAACCAAACCATTAGTAGCTACCATTACTAAGAAAAAATCACATTAAATTCTTCTGTACAATTTCGTGCAGAACTGCGTACGAATTTACGCATACGCAGCTTACGAACTCCGTAAATTATGTACAGTTTTGAGGTTTTGTTCACAATTGCGTACAATATTGTACATAACAACGTACGAATTTGTACGTAAGCTGCGTATCCACAAATTCGCGTACTTCTGCAACTTCAGGGGTAGGTGACATAAATGTTCCCGGAGGTTGACAGTGTCAGTTCTCGCACAGCACGTAGTCAGACCACTGAACCGACAGAAAACAGTGAGAAAAGTCGAAATTTCACTCGGCAAGATTTTTGTCACCTCGCCTGAATGTGCCGCACTTAGCGGAACGGTCTCGTAATATGGGTACTTCTGCAACTTCAGGGGTAGGTGACATAAATGTTCCCGGAGGTTGACAGTGTCAGTTCTCGCACAGCACGTAGTCGGACCACCGAACCAACAGAAAACGGTGCGAAAAGTCAAAAATTCACTCGGCAAGATTTTTGTCACCTCGCCTGAATGTGCCGCACTGAGCGCGGCGGTCTCGTAATTAAGGTACTTCTGCAACTTCAGGGGTAGGTGACATAAATGTTCCCGGAGGTTGACAGTGTCAGTTCTCGCACAGCACCTCGTCGGACCACCGAACCAACAGAAAACGGCGCGAAAAGTCGAAAATTTACTCGGCAAGATTTTTGTCACCTCGCCTGAATGTGCCGCACTGAGCGGAACGGTCTCGTGATTCGCGTACATCTGCAACTTCTGGGGTAGGTGACATAAATGTTCCCAGAGGTTGAGAGTGTCGGTACGTGCACAGCACGTAGTCGGACCACTGAACCGACAGAAAACGGTGCGAAAAGTCAAAAATTCAACCGGCAAGATTTTTGTCACCTCGCCTGAATGTGGCGCACTGAGCGGAACGGTCTCGTGATTCGCGTACATCTGCAACTTCAGGGGTAGGTGACATTAATGTTCCTGGAGGTTGACAGTGTCGGTACTCAAACTTCTCCTCGAAGTTAGGCAAACCTGCCGGACGTCGGTCCGTATCGACGGGGACCTGTGGGGAGCCATGGGGGCCCGGTATAAGCGGTTTTTGTGATTCTGCGTTAGAAGGTAGGCAGACCCGCCGGACATTGGTCCGCATCGACGGGGACCTGTTGGGGGGCCGTTGGGGCCCGACTTGCGCCGTTCATGTGCTACTGCTCCTGGAAGGTAGGCAACCCCGCTGGACACTGGTCCGCATCGACGGGGACCCATGGGGGCCCTGTGTGCGCGGTATTTGTGATTCTGCCCCTGGATGGTAGGCGAACCCGCCGGACATCGGTCGGCATTGACGGGGACCCATGGGAAGCCATGGGGGCCCTGTATGGGCAATATTTGTGATTCTGCCCCTGGAAGGTAGGCAAACCCGCCGGGCATCGGTTGGCATTGAGAGGGACCCATGGGGACCCATGGGGGCCCTGTATGGGCAATATTTGTGATTCTGCCCCTGGAAGGTAGGCAAGCCTGCCAGACATCGGTCGGCATCGAGGGGGACCCATGGGGGCCGTGGGGGCCTAGTATGACCGATATTTGTGATTCTGCCCCTGGAAGGTAGGCTAACCCGTCTGACATCGGTCGGTATCGACGGGGACCCATGGGGGCCTGGTATTTGCAATTTTCGTGCCCCTGCCCCTGGAAGGTAGGCAGACCCGCCGGACATAGGCTTGGACCAGTACAACCCCACCGGGGGCCTCGGAGGCTTGTTGCACGCTTGCCCGTGCTTCTGCATGCCGCTGTCGACCCGTGTGGCGAACGAACTGTACCTATACACTGTCCGGTTTAGGCTGAACCGGTTGTGGCCACAAAGTTGTGGCCACATTCACACTCGTTGTTGAAGGAAGATCGAAAACATGGGTTCGTTTAGGCATGAGTTTCTAGAAATGTATTCGCCCTACTCTTGTTCCGGAGTTATTTCTAGAGAGATGAAATTTCAAGCTATCCACTGACATAAATCTTATTTTCATATCTGCTCTCTGTCCCCCCCCCCCTTGTGTAGCTTCGCTTTTACCCATTTTTCAAAGCGTTGCAGGGGCTCTCCTGGAACTGAAAATCTCGTCGAAAATAGATCAGTGGACGGGCAGAGTATTTGGTCATATCCCTGCAGAGGCAACGTTCTCAGACTTGCGGTTCTCGAGAAACTCATGCCCAAAGTAGCTCCAAAACGGAAGTTTGGAGCGTCGCGACGCCGAAACGAGGCGTCGCAAAGCGGCGCCATTTTGGGTAATGAATTAGTTCACACCAATCCATGAATACCATAATTTTCATTATTTCAGGGGTTTGGCCTTAATTTTACAGCAGGGTCGACGATATCCCGTCCGATCCCGTGGAATAAAAATTTCCTAATTTTGACTCGTTTGTCATTTTAATTTGAAACACTCTCCATCGTTCTTAACACATTGCAGCGGTGCAGTTGCGTCTTTGAGGCGTGTCTGAAAGATAATTTAGAGCTGAGTTTAATAGACCCCGGATCTCTAAGCTAACTCAGCCAACTCAACGCCAACTCAGCCAACTCAGGGCCAACTGACCGCCACCTCAACGCCAACTCACGGTCAACTCACCCAACTCAGTGCCAACTCAACGCCAACTCAGGGCCAGCTCACCCAACTCAATGCCAACTCGCCGACTCAGTACCAACTCACCAAACTCAACGCGGCCAACTCCATGCCAATTCACCCAACTCAACGCAAACTCAGGCAACTCAGCGCCGACTGAAAGGCAACTCAGTTCCAACTCGACCGACTCAACGCCAACTCGCCAAACTCAACGCCAACTCGCCAAACTCAACGCCAACTCAACACACAGCTCGCGGCAACTCATGCGGGCGTACACCACCAACTCAGAGTGATTCCCCTCTCGGCAAAGTCCGTCTCTCTCGCACTCAGCCAGTCCGCCGCTGATCCCGGACCACCACCTTCTCGTGCCCGACAATGTCCATGGACCATGCCGATGGACACTCGGTTCTCTTCCCTTGCGTGCGACTCGATTTTTATACGCACACAATTTATTTTGCAGGCGGGGGCACTGGAATTGTTTGAGGCGTCGTCGCAGCCGATGCAGTTCGACTGCAGAGGTGGCGTCATCCGGCAGATCCCGGACGGCGTGCTGCCCGCTGCGCACGAGCTGCCCGACGAGGTTTAGAAAAACTTGAATATCTCAGGCGTTTGAAGAGATATCCAAGTCAGTGAGACAAATTCAGATTCAGCATCAAATAACGCATCGAATCGATACATAAAATATGTAGGTCATCATGACACTCAACTGACGTTATCATCCAATTAACTTTTGAAATGTTGACGTAAGGATATCTTTTTTATCGTTTTATGGAAGCATCCTCTAACTCAGTAGTACGACCACCGAAAAAATTGTGTTCTATATTTGGAAACTTTCGGAGATGAGTAAAACCTAAGCTATTTCGACCATCGACTTTTTCTAAACCTCTGTAACGCGCACTTTTTAAGATAACGCTTAAAAACGAAAAAACAAAATCCTTATACCTCCGGAACCGTTTGAGTTAGGACAAAATCGTTTGAAGGTCTTCCACTGGACCCTTATCGGAGCCGATTCAGCGAGTTGCATCAAAATCTGAGGGGATCGTGGAAACTGGTGGTCGAAATAGCTTAGGTTTTACCCACCTAAGGAGCACCCACACCCCGGTGACCGCGGCCAGCGAGGCCCTCAGTGCTACTTGGCGGCCAGACGACCGCCCGCTCAGCAGTGCGGCCCGTTGGTCTGCCTACCTACAGGGCGGTCCCGACACCAACACCACGCAGCGCCCTTTTCCCCTCCACCCGGAGGTTTTTGGGCTGCGCCCCCCGTGCGAGGCCCTGGCCTCAACTATCATAGCCCCATCAGTCCGAAAGGAGTTAGGGCACACCTGTAAAATATGTTTTTCAGGTAACAATAAAAACCATTTGATAACTAAAGAAAGGTTTATTCTACAGTCCCCAAATTTTTATCCGCTGGTAGACGAAAATTTCGGCCCAGCCGGCGGAAATGTGCCCAGTCTGGGAACACTGGCCGCTAGTTGTTTCTAACTGGGGTGAGGACGAATCCCGGGATGACGAGTGATGGGCAAGAACGGACGTGCTGCCGAGCCTGTGGAGCACTCGTTGTTATCCGCTGCACGCCTTGCATCCTGCAAAAATCGTGGCTTTCGTCATCGCTCAGTAACGCACACCGGCCCAAAACCAGGGCAAACCTTGATTCTAGAATGAAAAGAAGCTTTGGTGTTTAGAAGCAACGAGTTAGTAGCGATTGCGGGGGATGGTGTCCGGCGGAAAGTATTTTTGTAACGATTTAAACCGCTAACCTAAGCCCTTTCCGAGGCACGACCGACACGCCAATACTAGCATAGAAAACCTTACAATATTCAAATTTGAAAATTGGTACCACGGTACTTTTGATCACGTCACAAAGGAGTCTATCCTCAGAACTTGAAATTTCGTCGTCAACGACAAATCAGCGTGCAAAGGTCCGCCCGCCTGAACGAACAGCCGGCATCAGACGAACAGCCCGGTTCCTGGCTGTTTCTACCGGATCGTGTCAGGCCGGAAGTAAGTGGTTCGGCCTGTGCCAGCTGCAACTTTTAGGGGTCAGCCACCACCTACAGCCCACGTCGCCGTACATCGCATCGATAACACTAAAAAGCAGTGCACCGCTTTGAGTCACTCGGTGGTCGGCTTAGAAACAAGTCCGGCTTCCTGACACTCACGACGTGTTGTCAGGCTGTATGATGGACGTGACTGGACTCTGGGGGTTTAATATGCTGAACACCAGCAGATCGCACGCGTAGCAACTTGAACATTCTGTAAAGAACGACATATAAGGAAGTAATGCCTGCAGTCTGACCCGCGGATCGATCGTTGCCGCTCCGTGATGCTGTGAAATGTCGCTATACTTCGGAGAGGAAACCCGGTACTGGGGTTCCTCATGTACCTATTGGCAAACGTACCTTTAGCCTTCACAGATAGAGCGGACATGCATCCAGGCTGCACGCTACCATAATTAACGAAAATGTCCCGCATTGCGACGGCCTCGCTCGTGCCCGGATACATCGTTGTGTGGATGGCAGCGGTGTAGCCGGCCGCATTTCGGTTAAAGCGGGGCTTGGTCGGTGTGCCGTCGTAGTCCACACCCTGAACATCGATACCTGAGGAAAGTCAAAACTCCCGATTTTTTACAGTTCAAACCTTTACAAACAAGGCCCCAAACGGAAAACTCAAAATCTCGACGGCTTCGGCCTGGAAACTACAGGGGCGCATACCCCTGCAAGCGATTTCCAAGAAAAGGCAGTTTTCTAACTGAATTTTCAGGCACCCAATTTGCGTGACTAATGTCTACAGCCACCTGAATCATCGTAAAGTTTCCGCATGGATTTTGGCGGCTTGTAAGAGTTATTGTTGGCATGTCAAGCTGTAACAATTGGGTGTAAAAGTCTATGCTACCGCAATTGAAGGGTTAAAACCGTCGAGACTTCGAGCTCCGTTTGGGGCCTTGTTGGCTGAGCGATAGCAAAACCCTGGACCGACTGGGTCAAAAATGTTTTGTCTGTTTCCCTGTCTGTCTGTTTCCGCGCGATTTCTCGGGAACTGTTCGACGTGGAGAGCTCCAATTTGGACCACATCGTTCTTGCATCATACCAGAGTCAACCCCCTCTCAGAGGCACCGCAGCCTGAGCGGTTTCTAAGATAAGTTTTACAAGTCGTGTAAAATTTAAAATGTACCGGTTGAACGAGGTAAGTATGCGACATGCGTCCGTCAGGGAAGGACGGTTGAGTGATTCCAGTACGTTACGCTCGGTTAGTGGAGGCCTGGGTAAGCTAGACTCGGGAAGGTAAGGGTAGAATAGGACTGGTTGAGCGGCATTGATAAGGAAAAGGCAATGTAAGGTACCTCCGGCTGCCAAAATAGGAGCGTAGCTGCGACCGGCCGTTAACAGCGACGGCCGCAGGGCGTCCTATTGACTGATTGGCCTCACAGGGTCTTACTGGTCAGAAGACTGCCGCCGGCAGGCCAAGGGAGGCGTGCGCCAGGCGTTCGGTGGCGGAACAGTGATTCGCGCTGAGCGAAGCCTGTTACGCCACGATGCGATCTGGCGTACGCCTACCTAGTTTGCAAAGGTTCGTACTGTAAAAAAAACGGCTCGCGCAGCACCTTAACTCTACTGAGACCGGCGGTAAAGGTGCCCGAAGGGGCAGTAAAAAGACGATTTTTTTATTTTTTTCGACATTATTACACTTTTATAGTGCCGATTTGAGTCGCGCCGGTTTTTTGACACCCTTCACTGTTCAAAAAAAGTCTGGGAAATCACGAAGGATCAGTTGGTAATTCTATTTCCGACAGTTCTTTGTGAATTTCCAGGGAACCTTCAGGAATTCGCCGGATAAAATCACTTGTCACAGGGAGTATGCGTTTCTTTGAGGTATGGTATTGTGGCAGTTGAAGAAGACATTGTGTCCTCTATTATATGTGCCTCAGAATCTTCCTCTCAGCAGAGCGAATCTCAATATGTCGTACGTTGGGATAAAAGGAAGGATCAGTTGGTAAAAACGTTTTCGGAGGACTTCAGGAATTCCCCATATATTTTTAACAGTGTGAGCCCTCTGCTTATCATTACGATCAATTTCGAAACTCTACGACCCGTATATCAAGAAGTACCCCCACCCCCTCCAAAATTACGGGATGGTCGTAGGGGGGCGAAATTCAGGATTCAGCAGCTTCAATGGTCCATGAGTTCACGCCAACTGTAAAATTAACAATTTTCGCCCGCCACATGGGATTGATCGGCGCCCTTTGCTGTGATTTTTTGACATTGTCGCAGTTAAGGGGGTGGTTCCACCTCTTTGAGTGAATCGATAAAATTGGCGTCCAGAGACCTTGAAGATGAACCTTTAGGACATGCTCACACGGAGTTTCAGCTCTCTAGGTCGACTAGCAACGAAATGGCTGGCTCCGGAAAAGAACGCTAATTTCGGTCGCCAGGGTAGTACGCACTTCTGCACAACTTCGTACAGAAGCATTGAGCGTGTGAGAAAGAAATATCGGCCATTCGGCATGTTCACCGGTGAGGCGAGTACTTAAGTTATCGACAACGATGCTGGCCAAATTGAGCACACGTTTGGATTGGCGTGCGGCGTCCTGTACCCCTTTCGGCGAATCTGTCCTACTACAAGTAAATCGGTAGTACTGGTGATTCAAAGGTTCCGGTGAATCGGTGGTAACGGTGATTCGGTTAACCGGTCATTTTTAAATCACCGATTTTGGGCATCGGTGATTTCAATGCCCGAAAAATATCACAGACTATCCGGTTCACCGCACAGCCCTAGTCAGAGTTTCACTCCACGGGTGACAGCTGTCGGCAGGCCAAGGCAGGTACATTAAGCGGCATAGTGACGCCACAGTGAATCGTCATGAGCGATGCCTGTTACGCCAGGACGCGGTCTGGCGCATGCCTGCCTCGTTTAATGATCGAAGAAAAGATGCCTTGGAGATTACGACGTACCCCAAAGAATGCCGCGAGGGCTGAGCGTCTTTTCGGAAGCTTTTGCTGCAATTTGCGCCCCCTGGTTGTCACCTATGAGGGTGACAGCGCTGGTGTTGGCGCCATTGTCCCGCAGAACGTCCACTAGTGCTGCCACCGCTTCGCCTACGGCCGCCACCGTGAAGACGTCGTTCAGCTCGATGTTCTCAATGTCCATTGTAGACCAGTCGACTAGAAACATGTTCACCTGCGCCATTGTAAGGAACGCTGCAAAACATAATTCATGTGACCACGTCGTTTCCTCAGAGGTGCAGGAGCTCAGTAAGGAGCCAAACGTTGACGCTGACTACTCGTTTGATTGTTCGTCTGTTCGCTGAAATATCGCACAGAGACAAACTTTAGATTTGTAGAATAGACTCGTTTCAACGCAGATATACGTAAGGCAGATACAATTCGGTAATGCTGTCACTTGTAATAAGGTGTAGGTTTTAGATTTGTAACGCTGGGGTTGACCAACGGAGGTGGTAAGACTTCAACACTTAGCAATGTTCGCTGCGCACGATACGCACCCCATTAGTTCTCAAGCAGCCCATGAGGGCTGGCGGCGAAGGCTACGTTCAAATTGCACTTCGCGTCCACCGCTTCATACATCGCAAACGGCTGAAGGGCGTCCTCAAAGTCACAGGGTGGGCGTACGCTGTTCCGCCGCGGCACGCACGGCGTACTCCTACCTGCCAAGTAGGACTCTGCGGGGCCCATCACTCAGTACAACACTCTTTCTGCACGGTCGTCGCTACGCTCGTGTTCTGGCGGCCGGTCCGAATTGTCAGGCGGGCGCTGCCTGAGCGCCCGGTGGGTAGGCACCCCATCGTACGGGATAGGCACGCGCCAGAGTGCTGTCGCGGGCACAGCGGGTGCGACGCACGGGCGTCGCGCGGGGAGCGCGTAGCGCGGACGCGCCTGGCCGGTAGCGAAACTGCCATGCCGGGGCGCTGCCCGCCCCGGCTGAGAGAGGATACCTATCCAGGTAGGCATCGCCCAGACACGGGGCGTGGAACTAGCTATATATTGGAGACTGGTCGGTAGGCAGTCAGTGTTCCCAGTAGCCGCTGCCCAACAGCCGCGTACTCCATAGTGATAGCCGACGTGGGGCTAGTGTGTTGACAACGAGCACTCCGTGACCACCCGTGTGCCCTCACCCGACCGAGTCCAGAGTAACCAGTACTCGTACGTGTGTGTGTGTGCATCACTTCCTCGTCACCAAGGCACCCCTCATCACTACTCCCCGAGATACGTGGGGCGATCTAGAACTGCACTACGAAGCGAGTCGCCGCTTCACCCGGGTCTATGCGGCGACCCCGAAGCAGGTGCACCAGGGGTGGACAACTGTCAGACACCTGACAATTCAATGCCGCTCAACGAGTTCTCACCTACCCAAAGCCTCTACCTAACCGAGCGTGACGCAAGGTCATTTGAGGCCTGGGTAGGTTAGGCCCAGGCAGTTAAGGGTAGGTTAAAACTGGTTGAGCGGCATTGATAACAAAAAGATAATGTAAGATACGCTCGGAAGGACGCATGTTTTTGCCCGAAATTCGAAAAAACGCGACAAATTTTTGTACTAGAGTCGTTTCCTTGCCTTGTCAACGGGAGCCTGTCGCGCCCATGCGGACGCCCACATCTCCCGAAACGCCTGGCTTGCCCACGCTTGGGGGACCTTTCCCGCACGGGGGGACCGCACACGCGCCTCTGGCACGGATGCCGGACGCCCGGGACGGGTATGTGGCCGCGGGTTCTATACATTCCGTTCTGCTAAGGGGCCTATGGTTCCACAGGACAGGAGAGACGCGAGGCGCGACGATGACGTCACACTTTTCAGATAGGCAAACACAGAATAAGTCGTATGGACATATTAGTCCATTACTTTGGACGATTCTGTGCGTCCATAAGCCAGTTACAAAATTGTGACTGCAGATAGACAGCCTTCCATTAGGGGAACAGCCGTTAAGTAATTTTTATACATTCTTGACACCCAGAACACATGAAGTGAGAACATGAGCGCGGTTGCGACCGCGCGGAAAGAGTGACGCCCGCAGAGCGTCCTACCGACTGGCCCCGCAGGGTCCTACTCGTCAGGTGACAGCCGCCGGCAGGCCAAGGTAGGCGTGCGCCAGGCGTGGAGTGGCGGAACAGTGATTCGCGGGGAGCGAAGCCTGTCACGCCACGACCCGGTCTACGAACACCCCTTTCCACGCTAGTTCATTCCAACCCACCAACTGACACCTATGATGAACGACAGCTTGAAAGATCGAGACCGTGTTGTTAACGAGGGGGAATCCACTCAGCGAGTACTCGGGTCACCTGCCACGTAATATGTAGCGCGTGATGGGTGTGTAATAGGTGTAATGTCATGTAATGCGCGTAATAGTAACGTAATCTGGGTAATGTACGACATGTAATGTCTCTTCACTACTACGCTCAGGCTCGGACTAGCTGGGGCGGCGACTCGTAAATCGCAGCTAGGGCCCCGGGCTGGGCTGGGACCCCTTCCAAAGGATATGTACAGAAGGGGCTGGAGACTAATTGAACACACGGAGGTGGCTGCCACCAGGGCCACTCAATAACACAACTGAGTGAAATATGTGACTACTCCTTGGTGAGGGGAGGGGTGGGCACTCGACTCCTTTTTTTGCGCATCTGAAAATGGTGTTGGGATCTGTTCTTTTAGAAGCTTCATATGCCCTCAGCTATCTCAGGTTTGTTCCAATACATTTTTTTCGGGGGGGGGGGGGGGGGCGCTAGGCCGCTCGGGGCCCTTAGGTAGTCAGTCTAACCCTGTTGGTGTTGACGCTGGACCACCGGGGCGATACTCTCTGTCCGCTCGGATCGTGGTTGGATTGCTATCCGTCCCTCCCTCTTCCCAGCGGGACCCGGACGGGAAAGCCGGGGGAAGAGAGAAAAGAAACAAGTGAGCGACTGGCGCGAACGTGATGTCAGGTGTGGGTGTGGAGTGTGGCGGAGTGCTGCTGGCGAGTCGGCCCTTCACATCAGAAGGTAAAAACAAAACATTTACTGCCATTTGCCTGCTGAATTGCCAATGCTTACTTTCCTCTATTTTGATTCTCGCTTTTCTGTACATACGGTAGTTACAAATGATTGCCTGTGCGTGATCGTAGAGAACATTCTAGCCTCATCTGAAGAGATATATTTAAATTTCCATTTTTCCTTTTGTAGTTCAACGGATCACTCTTTCTTTTCCCCTTAATTCCGATTGTGCAGCCTGTGATTTTGAATGTTGATAGTAAAAGTAACCTGCTGATATAGATCTACCTTATGTGAACAAATATACCCGGCTACTGCCCTGCTGGGCTTCGTAATGGCTTTACTTGAAACAGGCAGCTTTTAGCAAGGGACCAAATTTACAAGCGATACCGCAGTGCTCAGGCCGTTTCATTTTTGTTTCCGATATTTTAGGAATGGAGAATATGTTTTTATTTTGCTTTTTGTATTGCGGTGTAATGGAGTGTAAAAACCGTAATTGATTTGTAATAGGCGTAATAGAAGTGTAATGGGTGTAATGGACGTAATAGTTACGCATTACGCGTAATAGGCCGTAATGGGAGCAGTCGGGACACATTTTTTCGGAGTGGATTCCCCCCCGGTTGTTAACTGATCACCGTAGGAAATCTCACTCTACACGTTTTAGAATGTTTCCCCTCTTTGGTAAATGTAAACAACTCATTTGAGTTCCCGAGAAAAATCAAAGTGTCGGCCACGTTCAGGTTTTCCCGTTATTTTGGGGGAGTAGCGAAGCGAGGACACCTTTGCATCGCCTATTCCGCTTCCGCCCCTTGGCCCAGCTCTTTTTAGTCATCCATACAGACGCTCTTTAACAATGTCAGAATAGCTGCGCGGTCTGAGAGGCCGAAAATTATTATACCTTTACCTTTTTGAATAATTTTTTAGGTGGCGTTTCTATTTGTTGCTAACTCTGGTTGTTTGATTAACGAGAGCGACTGACTATGTGATGTAGGCGCTTGATTTTTTTTTATTGTAAAGTAAGAAGGGAGATAAATAAAATTTCCAGCGCCAAGACCGGTGAGTGGTCCTTGGGTTCCAGGATTTCCAATGTTTAGGTCAACGATTTTATGAACGTAAAAATAGGAAAGTATTCGGTTAGAACAGGGGTCTATCTGTTCGATGATTCGGCTCTTTACACCGCGCGGCTACACCGACATTGTACGGAAAGGTCGTGCGAATGACTGTCACAAGCTGCGGCGCCGGCCTGCGGGCCACGGGACGCCGAACTGGGAAGCCAAAGTAACAATGACATAACATTAAAATTTATTGAAACGAGATTTGAACGCGATACAACTACTGTAACATTGGGAATGCATTGATGCGCATCGCAAATCTGCATTTTTTCAGGAGTCATGAACCGTTTGATATTTTAATCGACGACACCGCATTTGGTTTTCACAAGACAATGACAGCCGCTTCGGCAGGGGGGGGGGGCGAGGCCTGCTAACATTTGCACACTTGTACCTGATGTAATGTTACGGTGGCATATGAAATAAAAATGTTTTTGATAGTAGTTAGTCCACACAGATACAGTGATGGTAATGAAGTAAAAAATATGCAGAGGGGAGGGATGTAGAAGTTAGAGAGGCTTGAGAGTGGGAACCCATTTTGATTTAAACTTTGAGTTCTTGGGTCTGAGCTAAAAGGATTTTCTTAATGTAACTTTGTAATTTATTCAATAAAATATATTATTTTAAAAATTAAGATATATAAGCGGTGAATTAAAAACAAAATAGAAATATGGGAATACTTACAAGGGAAAGCGAACTTATAGGCTATAAGTGGCAACAACGGTTGGGAGGATCCGAGAGGATATGCGTAAAAGTCGCTGCAAAGGGCCCCTTCGGACCCAAAATGGCTTTGTGTAACAATTGAGAGGGAAGGCGGCGAGTGTAGCTTACCATCCTTCAGTGCGTAGCAGCATGAGCCCGGCTGAGTGTCGCCATTCGTTCGGTGGACGCAGATTTTGCAGGGATGAGACTTGTTAAATGAAGATGCCAGTAAGGAGGAGCTGTCATTGGTGTAAATGCGCTCGGGGTCCAGTGAGTTGCTGCCAACCGACAAAGTGCTTGAAGACTCCGTTCACGATACAAATTATTCTTACGGACGATGTGTCTACCGGAGACTTCTCACCTGGTATACAGGTTTACAACGACGCGCTGTTTGGCGAGGTTTGCCATACCCTCTGGGATGTTGGAAGTATTCACGATGTTCGTTGCCAACCATATGGCGAGGGCGTTTGGCGTCGTGGGAACGACGTTTCTGGATTCTTTCGTTTGCGACGGCCCAACGTTTGCAGCACTGCCTACAACTATCCGACACGAGGGCCTACCCGTTAACGTGTTTATGTATTGCAAACCCATACACTGAATATTAATGTACCTTTTAGTACAGGACAATGTACAGATCTGAGTAAACATTGCAAAGTACAATAACGTACAGCATTATGCATTGCAACACAGCTCGGTTTAGTGAGCGCCTGGCGTGGACAGGTGGAGGCCGACCAATGAAGAATGGATTAGGTTAGGGTATGTTGGAAGGTAAGGAGGGTAGGATGTGCTAGAAGGGGCTGCTTCGCATTTTGCGGGCCAACTAAACACTACCTTGCCTCAACAGACCTGAATTAGCCTAACCAATGCCAACCTATCAGGCCGCAAACCGTGCTGTTTTGACGGATATGCTGGTGTGAAGTACCGCCGATAGAACGAAACCTGCTGTTTTGAATGAGCTGCTGTTACGGAGAGACCTGCTGTTTCTCATCAAAAATTCAAACATTTTTGGCTGTGCGATTGCGAAGCCCTTACCCGACTAGGCCAAAACTGTTTTGCCTGATTGTCTGTTTGTCCGCGCGATTTCTCGGGAACGGTTAGACGTAGAAAGCTCAAATTTAGACCACATCTTCCTTGCATCATACCAGAGTCAACCTCCCCTCAGGGGCACCGCAGGTTTAGCGGTTTCGAATATAATTTTTCCAAGTGGTCTAAAATTTAAAATCAGCCGGTTAGGTGATGTCGGTATGCGCCATGCACCTGAGGGGCGGATCGGTGACTCGGGCTCTAATTTTTAAGGTGTCTTTGCAGTGAGATTTTGCAGTATTTGAAAATATCGACATTTACATAATAGTACCTGCAAACAGAGTCAATATAGCGGGAGACAGGGACGGCGCCATTTCTACCCTCAGCGATGCTCTGACTGGGACCGCCCCGTGTGTCACGACTTGTCGAGGGGCCCGCTATCTCTGCCGATGACTCGTTTACGACACCGCGCTCATATCACGGCAAGCATATTTGCTTCAAAAATTTGCTTTGTTTCTGTACACATACATCCTGTAGGCAGAACGAGTCGCGGAAGTACAATGTGCAAGAAGTGCGATAGCTGACTTTTAAATCGATTTTTCGGCCACTTGGAAGCTTTTTCAAAGTGTAAAAACACGTCAGCGTGCCCTGCAAAAGTATCCTGCGTCCATGTGCAAAGTTTCAGAAAATTCATATAGAGGGCCATAAGGGCAATGCGGGTTAGGGTCCCACCGAAACGGTCCTCCTGCCTTGAGTCGCCGCTCTCGTAGCCGTGGCTCGGCCAGGCCCCGGCTCGGCACATCGACAATGGGTACCCGGCAAGGGTACCCATTCATCTTCCCAACAACACATCCTGAGAACTGCCCAGAACTCATCTCGGCTGGGCTCGACACGGTCCGGTCAGGTGTGTCTTCGTCACCCATAGCCGCTAGGGAATGACGTCAAATGAATGAGGGCCCGTCCCTGATGTCCACAACTATATCTAAGTATGAAAAACTGCGTTAGCGGGAAGATGTGCTTTGAACTGAACGCACGTTTTCGGGAGGCGAGGGAATTCACCGCCCCGGCCTCAAAGTCCGCCAGAAATAGTTCGAAACTTAGCGCTGTTTCCAGTGCTGCCATTGAGAAATCGTACAACCACACAAAGTTACCCGAGTTAGTTTGGTATATTGATCATAGTATCTGTCATACTATTTATTTGCAGAAACAAAATTGATTTATTATGTACAGTACTGAGGTAAAGGTGATTGATTGAAAAAGTAATGGAAATGTGTGCCCCGGATAGGAAGTGCGAGTACTATCTACGTAGATTGTGCTAGTTTTGTGTCGTCGCGAAAATGTAATCGTTGTTATAAGAGAATTAGGAATAAATAGAATTCATGTAAACTAGTTCTTTGGACATCTATTTTTATTAAACATTCTTAATAACGGGCCATCGTGCCCAACTTACAAGAGGCAGAGAAAGATTGGCAGGATTCTCCTCGATTACGCCAATTACAGAAAAATAATAGCTGCCGCTTGCCATTCTTTTCCTTTGTTACACATAGAAGCTGTAAAATTTAAAATGAATCCAACACCTGAAAAAAATAGTTCGGTGACAAAACCTTCATCGCTTCTGGGCAGAACGCCAAGTAGCATGATACTGTAACTGTTAATGTACGCGTATCTTTCCAGACCGACTTCTTGTCCGTCATGTTCGGCGCAAATGGCTTAATCAAAATTTAGGGTTCAATTTCGTGGAAAAAAAACGAACCAAAATGTTAGGTGCACAAAAAGTAAGAAAATTTCAACAAGTAATACTATAGGGGGATTGGGGAGAAATCAAGTCGGCTGACGTGGCAACCCAGGCGATTTAAGAGACCTGGTCTCTGGGCTCCGTTCTGGACTTTTCCCCTCTACAAAGTACAGCGCGTCCATCTGACACGTTTTCGGCGGTGTCCATTTCAAGATGTTCTTGAACCAGACGCCTAGCAGCGAGCCTGGCCAAAGTCCTTTGCCTGACAGGCCCGCTTATAGAGCAACATCCCCATAATCTTGCAGTGCAAAGGTGTCCAGAAAGGAGGCGACTTAATCCAACGTGTCCAGAACCATGTGACTAACAGCGTACACAACTGGTCGAACCATACCGGTGTGGGACGATAATCTTACTCCCGCGATGATTGTACTGGGGGTAACATTATCGCACGATAATCATACTCCTCCAGCCGGTCCACCACTGGGGAGTAGTATTATCGCACGATAATACTACTCCCCCAGCACGCCGACCACTGGGGAGTAGGATTATCGTGCGATAATGCTACTCCCCTGCTGGGGGAGTAAGATTATCGCACGATAATCTTACTCCCCCCGAAAATATTGAATTTTGACAGCACTAGCACACGGCTGGCTGCGAATAACGCAACCAGATGACTGTGAATAGCGCGGCACGCGGTTAGGGGCCGTCAGTAAATTCCCCTGACATGCATAAAACAGTCCATTGTAGGGGAGTAGTATTATCGCACGGTGGTTCCACTCCCCTGCCTCAGCCTATGGCCAGGGGGAGTAGTATTAACGCACGGTGATTCTACTACAAAAATATGATTCTGGGGGATAGTTTAGAACTAAATGGTGTCTGCATCTCATCGACAGGATGAGCAGGTATAAAATAACGTAGCAAATTGATTTTCTCTCAAAATATATTGTCATATAGTCATAAAATACGAAAAAACATTCTAAAACGGAAGCATTCTAAAAAGTAATGAAGCAGAACAAGGGAGATAAAAGGACATCTACATGAATAACTTAAACATTAATAACTTAATCAGCCACATTAGTTTCTGCTAACATATCACACATTGTAACAAGACTGTCCGGGTGAACGCAGGGCGTTCATGGAAAGGGTCGTTCTTTGTGTGCACGTACCTTACATGAAATTCTATGGGAATTTTTTGGAATTTTCTAATAGGATCTCACATAGACGTAAAAAAAAAACGAGTTTAGCGCTCGCCTTGTCTGTTTCGCCTTTCATCTCGAAAATTGAATATCGTAGACATCTTCTGATGATGCTGTTTTTACAAGGGGAGGTCGTCTGTCATAGTAATCCGTACACGAGCGCGGTGCACGGCTCAGTCTATAGCATCATTGTGCTTTCATAATATCATAACGATACCGCCTTAACGAGATCCACCTTGTCTTCGCATGCGGAGAAGAAACGCTCACACAAACGAGGGAAACGTCGCAAGACGAAACCCCTCAAGAACGCATGGCTCTCGTTAGAAGGTATCGATAATATTTGCATTGTGTAGTACTCCGTACACGGCCAAGAGGACTCGACCACCCATCGTGTTTTTATCGGTCTGTGATGAAGACAGCGCGAATCTTTAGGAAAACACGAAAAATAAAATTACTCTTCTTCTGATGATCGCTGCTAGAGCAGGCGGGGAAGAAGCACCGTTCGCGGTCAACAATCGACTCTGCCGCGGTGCCGCTCGGAGTAACGTAAGTTCGACAATAGGGGATACGCGGTCTGCGACATAGCGGCTACGTCCCAATGATATGTTAGGAAAATATCGAAAACATATGTCGCCATTACCCTTATGTTTGTAGTGCTTGACATAACGATGTCATTAAATATTTTTATTTGATTTTGGAAATGTGGAACTTGGATTTAATAGAGATCAAAGGACGAGTCCATCCCGGAATGCAATGGCGTTCACCACGGCAGTCTTCATTTTCATATGATTTCAAACATTTAGTAAAACTTAGCCGCTGCCATCCACTGGCGGTCCAATTACTCCGAGCGGCACTACGGTGGACGAGCGATTGTTGACCGGCGGCAGCGCCTATTCCCCATACACGGTGCCTACGTTCCCAAGAGAAGAATAATTAGTTTTTCGTTAAAAAAATTAGTTCGTGAGGATTGAACTACATCAGAGTCCGATCAAAACTGTATACTCAGAACATTCCTATGTTATGTAGTTTTGAAGATGAAAGTGTGGTTTAACAGACAGGGCGAGCGCAATACTCGTTCTATTTTGCTACAGCAAATGTAGTAGTAGCAAAGAACGAGTAAGAAGTATCGAACAATTTGAAGCAATATTTAATTTTATCAATTCTCTCAGTATTTGCCCAGGACTTAGCCGCTAACGCTGACGCCCAGCAGCGGGGCACGCTGTGTGCATTGTTGACTGGGCCCAGCGGCTCGTCACAAGTCAACCGCTCTGCAATCTGCGGTCTCTAAATTCCATGAAAGCGATAAACTTGAACTATTTAAAGCGGTAATATATGTCATTTTCAAATCTACATCGACATGCGATCAAAACGCCGCGTAAACGATTTTCTTGCGTAACGCGGTTTTCGAGTTGAAAGGGGGTCTTAACATTCAAGGCTATCGCATTACTCGTTCTTTTTTTCTTCTACGTCATCGTAGTACGACGAACCAAAGAACGAGTAAAAAGTAAACTGCAGGCCCTTTGCTGGAACGCACGGACCATGGCTGAGGCCCAGCGCGAGCTCGGCGCGGTACCCTCAATTGACTTTTGTGGTGCGTTAGACGCCGTCTATCACGAGTTTCTCTTGAGGCGCTCCGTCGCCGCAGCGTGGCGCCGCACGCCGTGGACGGCAGGGACGTAGTCAGACTTTGGTTTCGGGGGCTGAAATGCCGCGTGTATTGCCTACATTCAGGCGTTTTTAAAGCGCGTTGCCTAACCCAGTCTACGCGCTACGCGCCTAGTGGACTGCAGCGCGGGGTCGAAGCTGCGCATTACAGGCGCGCGCTCGCTGTCCTTCCCGGCCTTCCTCGTACAGAGGTCGATGTCGGTGCGCGAAGGGTGCTCCCTCAACCGCCTTCTGTTCGCTATCGTCCTGGCCGTGCGGCTCTGGTGCACCGACTGCGGCCTGACTGGGTTCCAGCTTCCAGCAGGGGTTCCAACGCCTGCCCCTGCGTGTCGACCTACGCCGACAACAAGTCCTGAATCACCGAAAAAAATCTATGCTTGAATCAACGATATTGTGCTTGAATTAAGCATAAATTATTCTTAGTACAGCCCCAAACATATCATGCTTCAATCAAGAGCAAATTATGCTTAATTTTAGCTGAGCTAGATTCTAGTATAGCTGTAAGGTTAAATCAAGTATAGCACATGCTTCAATAACAAAATTATTTACAAAATTACATATAGTCAAAAAATGATCTGATAGACTGCGCCATCTTCAGGGCAAACAACTAACGACCCAACTTCACCTGGGTGGCATTCGAACCCCCCAACCGCTGAAGTTACTGCGTTTTCCTTGACATTTGCGACCTTCGGTACAGTGCGATAATACTACTCCCCCTAGGCAGGGTCAAGGCAGGGGAGTAGAATCACCGTGCGATAATACTACTCCCCCTGGCCATAGGCTGAGGCAGGGGAGTAGAACCACCGTGCGATAATACTACTCCCCCTGACCATAGGCGGAGGCAGGGGAGTAGAATCACCGTGCGATAATACTACTCTCCGTGACCATAGGCGGAGGCAGGGGAGTAGAACCACCGTGCGATAATACTACTCCCCCTGGGCAGTGTCAAGGCAGGGGAGTAGAATCACCGTGCGATAATCTTACTCCCCCTGCGCACTGCCAAGGCAGGGGAGTAGATGCACCGTGCGATAATGCTACTCCCCTATAATGGACTGTGTTATGCATGTCAGGGGAATTTACTGACGGCCCCTAACCGCGTGCCGCGCTATTCACAGTCATCTGGTTGCGTTATTCGCAGCCAGCCGTGTGCTAGTGCTGTCAAAATTCAATATTTTCGGGGGGAGTAAGATTATCGTGCGATAATCATACTCCCCCAGCAGGGGAATAGCATTATCGCACCATAATCCTACTCCCCAGTGGTCGGCGTGCTGGGGGAGTAGTACTATCGTGCGATAATACTACTCCCCAGTGGTGGACCGGCTGGGGGAGTATGATTATCGTGCGATAATGTTACCCCCCAGTACAATCATCGCGGGAGTAAGATTATCGTCCCACACCGGTCGCGAAGTAACGATAAATATTTTTGCAATGTACTGCCCAAACGAAAGTCATCACAGTGTCTCTAACGATTAGATCGTCACCAAAAACATTTTTGCCCAAACAGAATATTGTTTTCCGTTTGACGATGTGCGACGACTCATACGAATATGTTCGCGAGCAATTTTTACTATGAATGGAGCATGATTATCAGTACGCACCCAGTGTGTAAGAACGGGTTCCTCCACATACTCTTTGCCGCCCCCCGCCCTCTCCCGTGGTGGCGCGATCACAAACTCACTACAAATCTATGTATTGATACATTTCCCTGTGCATACTGCGAGCTTATAGGACTGCTCGGATAGACATTTAGGACACCTTATACTCCCCCCCCCTTGTGAACATAAGTGGAAATCCGTGCCCCCCCCCTTATGTCCACGTAGACAATAGTAGTTTTCTCCCTTAAAAGATTCCTGCGTCAAAAAAGCGTTATTTGCGTTCCCCTTATGGGCGAAGAATCCGGGCAAAAGGTAATTTTCACATCCTTCTTGCAAGCACAGCACGGCGCCAAAATATGGTCCAAATAGTCGAAGCAAATACTCTTTTTGTGACATACTACTGAAAGACGGCCGACCATTCCATGAAATGACACGTAGCCCCCCCCCCCCCCCCCCGGATATTAGTGGATTTTCGGTGCCCCGCGCCCCTTCCCTCAAGTGTCCACGTGGTATGTCAACAGCCCCGTAGGTAAGCATCCTCATAACCCTCTGAACATGTAGTAAGTAAAGAATGTTTGGCTGCATTGGTTTGGTTTCAGGTGATGAAATAACACGCAGACACAGACATTTTATTTCCATTTCTTTGATGCATGCCTGAAAAGAACAAGCTGGCCCGTCCCTCCGTCGGAATGGAGGGGGACAGGGGGACTTGGCCAGCTTGGCCTGCCGGCGGCGTTCGCGGGGGCCTCCGGCCCCCGCCCTGAGTCACCCGAGATGTGTCCACTGGTACATATTTTTGTCACGATTAAAATCGCTAACTTCAGCCCGCCCCGACAAGCGGCGGAGTGCGCCTTGCAGGCGCACCACACGCAGCGGCCAACCCTAACCTAACAAATCAAACAATTCTCATAAAACATAAACGCGATAAAATTTGAAAATTGTTGCCACCGTACGTTTATATACGCCATAAAAGGAGTCTATCCTCCAAATTTGAAGTTTGTGTGTAAACGATAAGTCAGCGAACAGACGTCCGAACGAACGAACAAACAGTCGGCATCAGACTATAAGCCCGGCTCCTGTACGTTTCTACCGAAACGTGTCGGGACGGGCTAAAAAGCAACATCCGGCAATAACAAAGTTTATGTAGCTTTATAAATTATTTTATTTTGGGCATCTTTATGCAGGCATAACTATATAAAGAACCCGACAGTGAAGCAAGGCAGACACAAGTGCACATTTCAGTTCAAGGTAAAGTCAATTTCTGAAAAAGCATACAGATACCTTACACGGCAATGAAAGCCTAATGGACGGAATGCTCAATTTGATGACTAATTGGCTGAGCGATAGCGAAGCCCTGGACCAACTGGGTCAAAAATGTTTTGTCTGCGTGTCTGTCTGTGAGTCTGTCTGTCTGTCCGCGCGATTTCTCGAGAACGGTTAGTCGTAGAAGGCTGAAATTTGGACCATATCTTCCTACCAGCATATCAGAGTCAACCTCACATTTAGAGCAACGTATCTAGGGCAGTTTTTTTAAGAAAATTTTTACAATTGGTATAAAATTCAAAAAAATAAATTATAGGGAAGATTGACTGCGGGGGCGCAGCCCTCTACTATCCCCTCTCACGGCCAAAGGAAGGCCCCTATCCAAATTTGCTATAGAACCGACCCTACGTGGAATGGGACAAGGAATACAGGCTTGTGCATAGTAAACCCCTCCGCGCTACCCCGTGCTCGAGATCCAAGATGGCGTCCATTTGAAGTAAACATTTAGGAATATCTGGAGAACCGAGCCACCTAGAGAGGTGCGGTTTGCAGCGCTGGCCATCGTAGCGGTTTGGCCATCATTGCGATCTTTTCGCAATGGCACCGGGCTCGAGACCACGCACCCCGTCCTCGAGAGCCACTTTCCATCTTTTAAACGGTACGGTCTAGCGTCGTGCGGTATTCGACATTGGCCTTTGCGGGCCGCGGCAAAGGGGAACATGGGCGCCACACCAGAACAACCGCTCTCCAGACCACGCACCCCGTGCTCGAGAGCCAACCTCTGTGTGTGTGTGTCCGCGTGATTTCTCCAGTACGGCTTCTCGAGAAGGCTCAAATGTGGACCGCATCTTTTGACGTCCGTTTTAGTAACGTTATTGGCTGAGCGATAGCGAAGCCCTGGACCGACTGGGTCAAAAATGTTTTGTCTGTCTGTTTGTTTGTCTGTCTGTCCAGAGTCAACCTCCCCTCAGGGGCACCGCAGCTCAAGCGGGTTCGTAGATAATTTTCACAAGTGGTCTAAAATTTAATATCCGCCAGTTAGGTGAGGTCAGTACGCGCCATGCGCCTGTCGTGGAGGGGCGGATCAGTGACTCGAGTGGATCACCCTCGGTTAGGTTAGGTTAGTGGGGGTCTGGTTAGGTAAGGTTCAGGCAGATAAGGGTAGGTTAGGGCTGGTTGAGCGGCATTGATAACGAAACCCGGGTAAAATCAGTTGTATACAACGGTTGTATACAATGGTTGTATACAACCGTTGTATACACATGAGTTGTATAGGTTTTGTATACGACTGTATAGGGCAAGTATACAAATTACATACAACCTGTATGTAACGTGTATACATTTTATATACTATTTGTATATTGATTGTATAAGCGGGAAGTGGATATGCCGATATACATATATATACAACACGTATATAACTGTATAAAAGTTGTATAAATTTCGTATACAGTTGTATACATTTCGAATGTATGTGTTTGTGTATTGCAAAACCAAAATCACAGGAAATGCATTTGACCCCTGCGAGCATCTAAGTAGACCAGCCTGCACGAGATCCGTGCGTAACACTGCCTACCTCGCAGGCGCTCCCTCCGGCGCCTGCGAAATAGAGGGTAGGCTAACCCGCACAGCACCAGTGCGTAAGAGAACTGCCTACCTCGGAGGGCCCCCCCCCCCCCCCTTACGCCTGCGAATCGGAGGGTAGGCAAACCAGCACGACACTTGTAACAGAAATGTCTGCGCACAAGGTGGAAGCACAAGTTGTGATTCCTTGCCTGTAGCAGCCTGATGCTGGGGCAAGCGAAGCCGCACAACAAAACACACAGGTACAGTGATTGCAGATTGTAATGATTTTCAAGACACTAATATAGAAATCAAATCAATGGTATTTTAATACCGTGATAAAAAAATACAAATTTTCTTATTAAATCCAGTGACTTAGATTTGAGTTACAAGAAATACCATTACAGGAAAAATCACTAAAAATTAACAGTCTTTGAAACTTTGAAAACAGGTAACAATTCAAACAACTGATGTCCCTTAACCTAATGACATGACATAAAACAAGACAAGACTGGCTGATACAAACTAGTAGCAGTGAGCTAGCACAGTAGCACCAACAATAGGAATAAAAAAAGAACGTCAAAAGTAAAAACTTCTTGTCAGAACAAAACTGAGTATTCAGGAAAGGAACCTTGGTCAGACTGACACCAAATCTAACAATATGGATTTGAGCATGAAGACTAACCGTCCTCATTTGAAATATCGGAAACAGGTAACAAATGAATTAAGTGATGTACCTGAACCTAATGACAAAACAATAAAACAGGATTGGCTGATGCAAACTAATGACAGTTCGCTTAGTAGCATCAACAATAGAAATGAAAAAGAACATAAAAAGTAGAATCTTTAAGTCAAAAATGATCTGAGTAAGGAACTTTAGTCAGATTAACATCAAACCTAAAAATGTAGATTCTAGTGAAGACTAATCGTCTTTAAGCTTCCCTTCTCTGACCGCAGCTTTAATTTCCACTAATCTGTGGGACACAACTGTCCTAAGGGTTTCTGCTTTGATGGGCTTCCAACCTTTTTCCCGTCCTAAAGCTTGAGCATAGCCTGCAAATGAAAACCCATAATTAACTTCTTCAATTTGACGAGAAATGGACAGTGGGCTTTCAGCTATATCCATTGCACCAACCGATTACAAGTAATGCACACTTCGCAAAGAGGAGTGAGGAGTGAACAACGATCCGATCTATTATCACCCGCTTCTACATTATCATATTGGTCTATTCCCTTTTCTGAAAACCATGCGAAACCGTAATCAATAGGAGAGATCGGAAAACGCGCCGATATTGAAATAATCTAATATTACAAAACAGAGAAAAATGTCTCCTACCCATCCTACACTCCTCTGCTCAAATTCTCCTTACCATATTTCTATGTACACTGGTAGAGAAAAGGGTCTACACTTTCATCAAATCCTTTTGACGACTATTTCTCCTTTTCATTACTGCAGGGAACTAACTTCTAAGTGAATTTCTGAAGTATTAACCAAAAACATCCTTCAGTGCTGCTCGATGCAGAGACTCACAAGCTGGCCTATCTGGATCACTCTTGCTTCCTGGACGGTACTTGTACCCAGACACAGTTACATTCTTTAATTGTGAAGGTATAAAAACTCCCGTAATGAGGCGGCGAACAGCTTGCTTTATGTTGTTTGTACCTCTGTGGGCATCCTTCACCGCAGACTTTCTGCACCAAGTTCTGCTCGATAGCGCCACCATCTTCTACATTAAACAGAGACAGTGGCAGACGATTTTGGGCCATGTCAAAATAATTCTCTCATAATTCATAGCAAACAAACTCACCGGTAGAGCTGTGCGGTTATTACATTTCGTAACCGGTTATCGGTCATTGGAATAACCGCGGTTATAACCGGTTAGCGGTTATTTTGTTTACACCGGTTGTTTGGAATTAACCGTCTAATTCCAACCGGTTAATTTAAAATAACCGGTTATTTGAAATTAACCGGTTATTTGAAATTAACCGGTTATTTGAAATTAACGGGTTATTTGAAATTAACCGGTTAATTAAAATTAAAACGTGGAAAATGGCAAATAAGAAGACGTTATATAATTCAGAACAATATATTGTATACATACATAGGTTTTCTTTACAGAGATCAAAAGAAAAGAAAAAAAGGATTGCCTTCTCATGGCCGGGACACGCTTTCTTATGGACATGACATGACTACTACAAACCACCCCTCAGGGGTGAGGCGGGAAAGTGGAGGGCGGCGGCCAGGCAGGCGACGGCGGGCACTCGGCTCTCGGCTCGGCCGGCTGCACGCGGCACGGCACGGCACTGTCGCGGCGAAAGAGACGAGCGCAGCGACCAGGAGTACGAGCCCGAGCCTAGCCCAGCTCCTACCCTACTACCAGACCGCCAGTCCCAAATCCCAATTCAACCGGTTAAGGGTCTCCAATCGCTCTCGTACTCTCGGAATCGTCACGCTTATTAGTCAAAAGTGGGGGTGGGAGGGGTGGGTAGGCTGACCACCTCCTCCCCAACAGCCAAGGTGGCAACGCCGCTGCAACACCGCCGAAGTCGGTGTCACCGGCCAGCTCCGGCTTTCCGGACCAGAGTTTGGCTCCGTTTAGCTCTTCTTCCGTGTTTTTAGGAACCACAAGTCGGCTCTAAAACCTCGCACGAACACGATTCAAAAACGAAAGCGCACTGTTGCGAGGCGGCGAAAAGGTTGGTGTCAATTTTAAGTGTTGAAAATTTGAACATCAAAAGTTGATTTTCGTCAGGTTTAAAAGGACGGGCCGCGTCGAATCCGTCCCATTGTAATGTTTAGCGGGCTCCGGTGCTCCGGCAGACGTCGCGCATTGTCACAGCGGTGGGAGGAGGGGGAGAGACAGCTCCCCCGCACCACGCACCTCCTCACCCCGCCACGTGCGAGAGAAGTTGTAGCCTGTCTCTCTCTACTCATGCCTGGAACTCAAAACAGGCCCTTCATTCGGCACACAAATCTCAAATTGCAGTTGACGTAGAATTATGGTTTGGATCTCTACTTGTAGATGAAAGATGAGGCTATGTTGTGAACGTAATTAAAACCTGGTTTTCGGGCTCCGTCCACTAGAAAATATGGTTCAATATCGGCCGACTTTCAGTTGATTCCAGGAGTCTTCCTAGAAGTCGCAGGGACACAAAAAATATTTCAAAACACAGTCCAAGTAAAGTACTACAGTACTGTAAAGTTTCATTCTTCTCGCTATTCAAATTCTCGAGATTTCTGTGCTGAAAAGTGGGAAAATCCGAAGTTTTGAACGTGTCTAGAGCAAAAACTAGAAGGCGCACCGGTCTAAGACACATACTGTTGGAATCAGCGCGTTTTGGACTATCGAATCATGAAATAAAAAAAAGATCGATTGGAGACCCTTAATACAACTCGCACCGTTTTCAATCGTTTAATTTCCTTAGCAGGTTACAACCGGTTATAAATTAATAACCGGTTTCAACCGGTTAACCGGTCAATTCTGTAACCGGTTGTGCATTAACCGGTTATTCAGAAAAAAAACCTCGGGTCACCGGTTATTGAAAATAACCGGTTATTAACCGGTTAACCGGTTAACCGCACAGCTCTACTCACCGGTCCTTTCCCACGCAGCTGATGAGTAAGTAACTCATCGTCATCCTCCAAATTATACTCTGTATCTGGAATAATGAAAAGAGTAGCTATTAACAGATGAATAAAATCTATTTTCATATGAATATAAACAAGGAAATTATTTAAGTGTTCAATGCACCATAAATATTTGTTTAATAGCAGGGAAGGGAGCGGATCAACACCTTTCCACAGGGAAACAGAATGACTTACCATCATCTTTATCAACAGCAGAGCCTTCCTTTGGGTCTCCACTGTTATTCTGAATGTCCTTACTCGCATCGTGAGATTGATTCAAGTCATCTAATTCGTTTCCATTTAGGTCACTGTTATCATTATCTAAATGGTATGAAAGAAGAACATATATATTAATCTGGACTGTCTAATGCACCGGCGTGGGCGTTCACATGTCTGTTCAAATACTGTCTTACCCCAAGAGACATCTCCTTGGTCCTGCTCATTTTTTTTCCTCATGGAATGCTGAGAACAGAAACAAAATTGAAGATTTCAAACAAAGGAGCAAGAGCAGTTGCAAACAGATCAAAACACGTTGGCATAGTGGAAGTTTGTATTCAACAATATTAACATTTTCATTCAGCTTCTGAAGCACAAGCACTTACTTTCTTTAGCTTTTAGTTCGGCCTGCAATAAGGCAATCTTTTTCTGCAGCTCCTCTACTAAATTCATCGAGGTTGGTTTCTCAGGTAGGGCAGCAGCGGATGGGCCTTTTGGTTTCTCAGGTACGGCAGCAGCAGATGGGCCTTTCGGTGTCTCAGGTACGGGAGCAGCAGATGGGCCTTTTGGTTTCTCAGGTACGAGAGCAGCGGATGGGCCTTCTGGTTTCTCAGGTAAAGCAGAATGGCCTTTTGGTTTCCCAGGTGGGGCTGCGGATTGGCCTTGCAATTGTTTGATACCCTTCACCAACTGCTGCCTCTCAGCTGCCACGGTCTGAAGAAGGAAAAGCCACAGTTAGACAGTGTTTTCAAACATTGAGACAAGATGAGTGTTCCACACTAAAAACATTCAAATTCTAACCTTTTTATTAGAGTTGATGTTATCATTGAGGTCTGAATCATCGGAGTCGCTCTCTCCAAACATTACCTCATTTCTACTTGGGGATACCAAACAATCCAATATTTCTACGTCAGTCTTCTTCTTCGCTCTTTCAGCACTCCTCTTAGTCTCATCCAGCTGATGGCGTTCTTCCTGGAAACACAGTAGAATACAAATTAATTGACACAGCATTAAAATATTGCACTTCTCAGCAGTGCCGCACAACAGGGAAATCAAAATCTTAACATTAAACAATGAACCAATCAGGTTGGTGAACAAGGGAAGAGAGGATAAAATTTGTATACTTGTTTATGTGTATAAATTTGTATAAAGTGGTCATTCCCCTTGATCTATGGGAACACTTTGGAAGCAACTAGTGGAAAACCATGAATTCAGTTCAGGTTAGGAAAGAGCACAACAGTAGTGGAGATACAGAGGATGTAATAAATTAAGATGAAAGTTCCTTTAAACCATCGATAAATAGCTGGTAATGAAAAAAGAAATACCTAACCTCATTTACCTGAGAAAGGCGTTTGGCTTTCTTGACAAGCTGATGGGAAGTTGAGGTTGATGGTTCTCCATATTTTACCACTGGATTTGATTTTCGTTTACCCAACAAATCCGAAGGAACCACATTAGAAACTGTCTTGGACGGTGCCTGTGCTCTTTTAAGCTTCATTCCCAACTGCTTCATCAGCGTTTCCAATGTTTCGCGGTCACCTGCAACACAATGACTACGATCACTTATCGCAATTTTCCATAACCTTCACGTTTCAAGAAAATTCAACCCATGACTAGAGTGTAAGGCGTCGCAGACTTCAAACTGATTTCCGTACCGCCCTCGCACGGCGTACAATGTTCACAACACGAACATAACCCCCACGACGCACAAACTCAACGATGCTATTCGCCACTATATACCGCTAATCTGGCGCATTCGCTACTCACTCATGAAGGCCACGGAGCCAACAAATCGATCCAAACGTTGACACTTACCAGATTTTTCTATCACCTCTCCCATCCAGAGTCGGTTCCTGTAAAGGTATGAAATTTTGGAATGTTGACATACATCTTCCGCCTCGCCCACCAACTCTGCATCTTCAACGATGATGTAGGAGTTATCCTCCTCCGTAAACATGAGGTAATATGTCCCACCCATTTTACTTTCAACCCAGAAGCGAGCGAACTATTAGCCTCGGAAGCTTCGAAAATCAAGTGGGGAAGGGCGCGGCGACCGTTGATGATGGCAGGTGGGAGGAGGTGCGTGAGGGCGAGAGCGTTCCTTTGTTTTTGGGAGTTGGAGGCAACTACCGACAGAGGGCGCCTTGGTCGGAACCGATTTCGATGAACTTCATTTCACTTTTCCGATTCCCTTTGAATCTATTCAAATTTAAATACAAGGAAATGTCTTGAGCGTGTCGGGGAATAATTCTGATGAATTGGCATGCGTGTAGACTGCAGAAAACCGTTTTTAAAATCGGTCGCGATCGGAGCGCCCTCTGTGTTAGCCATTGAAACGAATTCATCTCGTAATTTTGTAAACAGGAAGTCTGGCCATTTGAATGTGTCATTACGTTTTAGTAGAGTCAAAATTGCTCAGATCGCTGCCAAATTCTTTTCCATGACTAAATTATTTAATTTTCAATTTTCCATATCTGGCGCCTGTTCGTAGATACTCCGTACTCAATGACCTTAGTCCACCTTAGTCCCCACTTCCGTTGCCTTCACGCCCTTACCGGCTTCTGTGTTCTCAAACATTCACGCCGCAGAAATTGTTGGGCAGACTCGGGCACGCAGGTTAAAGTGCCTGTATTGAGCAGCCTTCGTCGTAAGCTCTCTCCAAGCAAGTAAAGAAGAGGCAGATGTACAGTATTCCAGAGTAACCAAAGTTGTCATGAACTTGGACAGTTGAAGCTTCTTTATTACTATTGACAAGGCAAGTGTTATTTGTATCTGTGTTTTCTGATTTCTGCTTCGCTCCGCAATGTCCTTTGAAAGCGCTTTCTTTGCTCGCCATATCCTCAGTATGTTTGTTGATTGGTTTCAGGTTGGTGGTTCAAGGTTGGTTGACTCTCAGCAGACATGAAACCAGCCAAGGTACCAAGAATGAATGATGAACCGGACGACCAGAACTTGACAGCAGACACCACAGCTGGCGGAGATGTATTAGACCCAGATATCGTCATCAGGCAGGTATGAAGTATGACTTCTTGTCCATCTGGGATTCTCTATCCATTGAAGCTATCTGTGCTGCTTAACAGTTTGTGATAGTGCATATTAATGAAACTACTTGTCACCTATTTCAGGTTTTCTCGCCAAAGACTGAGTTCCAGCCTATGAGTTTTGTTTTGGACACCTCAACGGAAGATGAGACTATGGACCAAAGGATAGGTCAGCATTTTAATATAGTACGTATATGCTCAGTAGTGTCAGTTTACTAAATTAATTAAATGACTGTATCACTGGTTACCAAGAGAACCTTTCTGCATATTTCTTTTTAAACCTAATGTTCTTGCTTTGCAGGCTAGGGCTGATAAAACAGACCATCTAACATTTGCACCATTTCTGAGACAAAGGTCACGTGATTCTCCGCATAAATCACCCCCTGCCCAAGCTTCGAGGAGGGTTCTCTTTAATCAGTCATCTGAAGATATCGAGTTTAATGTACACGAAAGAGTGAGACATCATTCCCTTGTGAGTCAGGAAAGGTGTAAAATTCCTCTAAAGATTTTTGATATTGTGTCGGACAGCTGTCATTTATCTCATGTTTTCAGGCTGCGTTGAAATGTCAAGAGTCATCTGCTGTCCATGATGAAACTTGTTCAAGCCATGCATCAGAAGGAAATCTAGGTGAAGGCATATTGAGTACATCATTAACTGGGAGAGTTGCTGCTCATTGTGAAAAAGTAAGCAATATTTGCATTTTTGAATTTGGTTTTGTATCGCTCATAATCAATTACACATGTGGAAATGTTGTGAGACTGAAGTCCAACTAAGTATTGTGCTAACAAGCATAACATGTGCTTATCTTTCAATGGTGGTTAGCTCTCTCTGAATTTTGGATAATATTTCAATCACATGTGTTTAATTGAGTGTTTTAATTCTGTTAAACTGTTATATTGAAGGCCTTTCAGTTACAGTTTAACTTAAACCATTGTATTTTTTACAGAATGAATTTCGTGAGAGTTTCCAACCATATTCTACCACCGCTGATCCACAACTTAACAGCACCAATGAATCCTTCATGACAGGTATGTTTTCTCTTCAGACTTTTTGTTGTCATACTTTTCTCAAAAGGTATTTTAGGTCCCCATTATTTTGATTGCATTGTGTGCTATACAACTGTAGCTTTCTGTATTGCTTTATATCAGATTTGGTGTTATGCCTGGATACTTCTTTTTTTCAATTGCAAGTCGGTGAGATCTTTTTGATCCAAGACAATGCAATCAAAACTTTCTAAATCTCTTCAAAATTATTTCATTGGTACACATGCCACATGTGAATCTATATAGGTATTTCTCTATTTGTCATGCTCTTCTTTACTCTGCAGATATTTGTGAAGTTCCTGAAACCAGCAACCATACCATGTATTGGAGTACACCTCACAAGCCCGATGTTCCATTGCAGTTCTCTGAAACAGTGTCGCCAGTGAAGGAAAATCAATACAGTGATGATCCGGACAGTGAAGTTACATCGTTTAGTTCATCAGACTCTTCAGTTAAATCAGTGTCCTTCACTTCTCTTGTATCGTCGAAGTCTGCAGAAGAGAGGGATGAAGAGGATGATTGTTTGTCGGATGAAGTGGATGATCCAGATGCAATAATGCCAGCTCCTTTATTAGAAACCGAAGAATCACAACACAATGATACTGTAAATGAGCCTATTGCTTCAGAAATACCCCCTCCAAGACATTTTGTCTGGAGCAGTTTAAAGATACACAGTCACTCAAGTTTAAGTGTTAATGAAGCAGTTCTTAATGTTATGGAACTATATTTAAAAAATGGTGAGTCCAAAGCAGGTCTAGGGCGCATCCTAAAAACAATGTCTAAGATGCTTCCATCAATTCACCATATGCCAACTTCCTCGCACTTGTTACTTGATTATGTCAAGAGTTTGGCGCCACCAGCAGCCGCAATTACCCACTTTTATTGTTCAGATTGCTTGTTGTACCACGGCCGGGAAGTCAATGGTAAATGTGATGTTTGTTTGATTGATGAGCCTAAATTTTCTAAGTTCTTTGAATTTGATGTTCCTGTGTGCATTAAGTATTTATTTGAGTGCAGGAATCTAGCTCAAGCTATGGATCTTTTTCATCGAACTGATAATACAGGAGGTTTTAAAGATATCAAAGATGGAAGTGTGTACCAGGCAATGAATGTAAATACACTGGCGACCAAAATTAGCGGTCCACTTTTTCCGAAGTCCGCCATTTCGTTGCTAGTCGACCTAGAGAGCTGAAACTCCGTGTAAGCACGTGCCAAAGGTTCATCTTCGAGGTCCCTGGACGCCAATTTTATTGGTTCACTCTAAGGGGTGGAACCACCCCCTTAACTCCGACAATGTCGAAAATCGCCGCGAAGGGCGCCGATAAAACCCATGTGGCGGGCAAAAATTGTCAATTTTTCAGTCGGCGTGAACTCATGGATCATTGAAGCTGCTGATTCCTGAATTTCGACCCCCTACGACTATCCCTTAATTTTGGAGGGGGTGGGGGTAGTTTTTGAGTTAGGGGTCGTAGAGTTTCGAAATTGATCGCAAAGGGTAGCAGAGGGCTCAGGGGGGTCAAAAATACCCGGCGCGACTCAAATCGACACCTTAAAAGTGTAATAAACTCGAAAAAACTGAAAAATTAGGCTGGTTTTTACAGTCATTTTGCGTCCCTCTACCGCCGCTCTCAGTCGAGTTAGGGTGTTGCACGAGACGGTTTTTTACAGTTCGAACCTTTACAAACTAGGCCCCAAACGGACAACACAAAATCTCGACGGCTTCAACCCTTAAATTGCGGTAGCATAGACTCTTACACCCCATTGTTAAAGCGTGACATCCAAACAATCACTCTTACAGGCCACAAAATCCATGGAAACGAACGCGCCTGGCACTTTTTCGATGATTACAGTGGCTGTGGTCAATATTCGCGCAATTTGCGTGCCATAAAATTCGATTCAAAAATTGACTTTTCTTGAAAATCGCTTGCAGGGGTATGCGCCCCTGTAGTTTCAAGGTTGAAGCCCTCGAGATTTTGAGTTCTCCGTTTGGGGCCTAGTTTGTAAGGGTTCGAACTGTAAAAAACCGTCTCGTGCAACACCCTAACTCGACTGAGAGCGGCGGTAGAGGGACGCAAAATGACTGTAAAAACCAGCCTAATTTTTCAGTTTTTTCGAGTTTATTACACTTTTATGGTGTCGATTTGAGTCGCGCCGGGTATTTTTGACCCCCCTGAGCCCTCTGCTACCCTTTGCGATCAATTTCGAAACTCTACGACCCCTAACTCAAAAACTACCCCCACCCCCTCCAAAATTAAGGGATAGTCGTAGGGGGTCGAAATTCAGGAATCAGCAGCTTCAATGATCCATGAGTTCACGCCGACTGAAAAATTGACAATTTTTGCCCGCCACATGGGTTTTATCGGCGCCCTTCGCGGCGATTTTCGACATTGTCGGAGTTAAGGGGGTGGTTCCACCCCTTAGAGTGAACCAATAAAATTGGCGTCCAGGGACCTCGAAGATGAACCTTTGGCACGTGCTTACACGGAGTTTCAGCTCTCTAGGTCGACTAGCAACGAAATGGCGGACTTCGGAAAAAGTGGACCGCTAATTTTGGTCGCCAGTGTAGATCAAGATATGATGTGAGTCTTGTACTATACAAGGATGGGGTTCGTATAAGGAAGAGTGGGGGTGCAGAGCTTTGGCTTGTGATGGTTGTACCTGTGGAAGTGCCAATTCACTTAAGACCTTCATTTATTCTTGTTGTGGGTGTCTGGTATGACAAACCAAAACCTAACATGAATAGTTTTCTTAAGCCTTTATCAGAGAAACTTCGAGCACTCCATACCAAAGGGGTAAAGTGGGAACATCCTAGCACATCAGAGTTGCATGAGAGTCGTGTCACTGTGCCATTGTGTGTGGCTGATGCTCCCGCCAGGGCCAAAGCCCAAAATATTTTGGGCCATAATGGGAAGTATGGGTGCAACACGTGTGAGATCAAGGCTATGCGTAGTGCATGGGTTCCAGGGAAGCGCAGAACTCTTTATTATCCTTATTCTCACTCTCCTGTTTTAAGAACTGAAGCAAGGATGACACTTCAGGCAATGAGAGCTTTGCGAGAAGGAAAAACTTTTAAAGGGGTCAAGGGACCTTCTGTGCTTTCAATTATACCTTCCCTAGACATCTCTTGTAGTTTTGTCCCTGAGTATATGCACTCGGTTTTGTTAGGTGTAGTGAAACAGATTGTAAGTTTGTGGTGTTCAAGCCAAGAGCCATGGATGGTCATGAACCGCATCCCCTTCATAGATAATATATTGTCATCTGTTAAGCACCCTGATTTTGTTCACCGAACTGGGCGAACTTTAAAAATGTTGAAGTATTGGAAGGCATCTGACTTCTACTACTTTTTGCTTTTTGAATCTGTGTTGATTTTGAAGGACTACCTTCCAGATGTGTATTTACAACATTACTTTTTGCTTGTTGAAGGTATCTTTTTGTTGTTAAAAAAAAGTGTTTCAGAGCTTGAAATTTCCATTGCTGAAAGTTTGTTAAAGTTATTTGTAAGCAAGTTTCTTGACTTGTACGGGGATAGGGCGATGAGCTACAATGTTCATCAACTGTGTCATCTCGCTTTGTGTGTCCGCAAATATGGACCGTTATATGCCAATAACGCTTTTATGTTCGAAGATGTGAATGGGTTGGTGGCAAGTGCTACACATGGAACGAACGAACAATGTTGCTGTTGAAATAGTGAATAATATAGTTATTGCTCAGGGCGTTCATAGGCTCAGAAATATTGTAAGAGGCGTTGGTGACAACATCCAATCTGGCCCTTGCAAGGCAGGGCAGGTTTTGGGAAAGCCCACCAAGGATCGGCTGTTGCCCTCTCAGTCAGAGTTAGAGTCATTGAATGGAGCGGCTTATGAAATATTTTCTCGTGCCCAGATTGGCTATGATACTTTTACTTCTGAAGCACACAAAGTCCTAGGTTCAGAAAATTTTTATGTCATGTGGCAAGTAGAAGGAGAGCCTCGACATTATGGATCGATAAAGTACTTTGCCAAAACTCCGGCACAACTCTATGTATGCTTCAGACTGTATGAAATTGATCATCTGCAGTATTTCTTCAACAGGGAAACCATGCAAACTTTGGATCACTTGATACCTGTAAATAAGAGTAATGACACTGTTGTAGTTGAAGTGAACGCTGTAACAAGCATTGTAAAACTAGGAAAAATTGGGTCCCATTTTTATAAAAGACCAAACTTGTATCAATTTGTTTTGTAAGGATGCAGAGAAGTGAGAAATACAACTTTATTCACTAGTGCCTGAGAAATAAACCAATGTTTGAAATGACATCTCAATCTATGCACTTCATTCACCTTTTGCAACCCCATGTCTCATGGTTCACTTAAAGCCACTTCAGCCACGTTTGTATTCCCCTGTTACGCAGGCGTAGCGCCTGCTAGATAGGCAGTACTGTAACGCGCAAAGGTTGTGCGGGCTTGTCCCCCCCCCCCCCCCCCCCGGGTTCGAAGGTAGGCAATACTGTAACACGCGCATGTCATGCGGGTTTGCCTATCCTCCGGTTCGCAGGCGCTAGAAGCCGGAGGGCGTCGTGCGTACCTGATTTAATCTCGCAATGGCGTCGACACCTGACACTAGTAGGGAGTTGTAGACCAATTGAGCACGCGAAGGGGGCTGCCACTCAATTTTTCCGGTTGACAAGGTACCCGCCCTTGCCCCCAGCACAATAATTGGGTAAAAGCCTGAACGGTCTTAGAGAAATAAAATAAAACATGACAGCTATCCGACCGTCTGAGTGAAATGTGATGACTCATTTGTAAGGGGTAGGCACTCGACTCTTTCGTTGCACAAATAAGAATGGCGTTGAAAACTTTTCTTTTAGAAGCCTCCTATGCCCTCAGCTATGTCAGTTTTTTTTTCAATACATTCTAATTCTGGGGGGGGGGGGGGGCGCTCGGTCGTTCGGGCCGCCAGGGCCCTTAGGTAGCCAGTTCAACCCTGGCGCTGTGTTGGCTCCCGACACCCGGTATATTGTGCCCTGCAGTCGTGTGAATGATTTTATGAAACCGTATACTATTTGTATATAATTGCATACATGTTAGATACAATGGTATACACACTGGTATACACTGCATATACAATTGTACATTGTTTTATATAATTGTATACCAGTATATACATGCCATATACACGTTATATACCTACGATATACATTTTATATACAGTATGTATACGGTCCCTATACAACTGTATACTGTCCGTATACAGACCTATATACATATGTATCAAAGTTCTATACATTCTTATACAGATGTATACGACTACGGTATACGAAAGTATACAAGTGATATACATTTATATACAACTGATTTTACCCGGGAAGGATGATGTTAGAAACGTTCGGAAGCCAGAACATGGGCAATGGGCGTGGTTCCGACCGCGCGGAGAGAGTGACGCCCGCAGGGCGTCCTACTGACTGATTGGCCCCGCAGGGTCGTTGTGGTCAGGTGACAGCCGCCGGCAGGCCAAGGTAGGCGTGCGCCAGGCGTGGAGTGGCGGAACAGTGATTCGCGATGAGCGAAGCCTGTTACGCCACGACGCGGTCTGGCGTACGCCTACCTTGTGAATTATCATGGTAGCACTCCATAATTTCACCCTTACTTGAACATGGCCAGACTGCATTATGAAAGCTTGTCATTTTATCCCAAACCACAACCACTTAGCATGTATAGTACACGAATGCTACCACCTATTATCATTACTACAGACGCCCCGAAACTTAGCGAACTACAGCTGTTATACCACACCATCAGCTACCATTGACACCTCAGTTTCATTAACACACAGCTGGCCCTCACAACCTACAGTCCCCACAGCCGAAGCAAATATAAAAAGACAAGCATTGAAAATGCATATTATCCGTGACACGTCACAAAAACGAAGAAAAATTTCCCACAATCTAGATTTTGAAAATGAAGTACAACTAAGCACCTCTTAGACTAGAGCCGTTCTTAATTTATCGCCAAATGTGAAGTCTTTTTTGTTCCTATACAGAAAACAACACGATAAATTTAGAGAACAGAATCTGCATTGCTGTGATTAAGTTGGTTCAATTCTGTTGGGCGTCGGGCACCTTCCAAACGACGCAGAAAACGAGGAATAAAAACAAAGCAATCCCGTGGTCAGGAACCAGGATCTGAAATTTCCATACTCGTAGAAGATGCCGTAACGTTCGAAAAGAGATTTGCAAAGGTGCTTCCGCCGTGCTCTTCTAAGTTGAAAGGCTGGCTTCGAAGCGCGCGGCAAATCGCGCCCCGGGAATCAGACCGTAATCCGACAGACAGCTGTACCAGTCTCCTGCCCAATACGCTGGTGAAACATCTACGACAAATCAAGAGGAACCGTCTAGGCTTGCCCGCTAGGCCACACCTCCGGCAGCGTTGTTCACCGGGGCCGGCGACACCGAATGCTGCCCGTGCAGCGCCTTCAGGAGTAACGGCCGCGTCGCGCACTTAGAACTACCATTTCAGGCAGCATAAACCAGCCATCCGGTAGATTCCTCACTGTAAATTCTGGAGCGACATTTGTCGCTCTTAGAAGAGCGACATTGTGTCTCACATTTCGTCGCTATTCAGAGAGCGACGCTTAAAATCGTCATTCTTTTAGAGCGATGTTTGTGAATAATGGTGCTCTAAAAGAGCGATGCTACGAAAATGTCGCTCTTTTACAGCGACGTGCGTCGCTCAGTTAGGGCGACGGCTCAAATATCGCTCTATTACAGCATCGCATTGTACCGTCACCCAAATTGGGCAACGAATGTTTCTTTTCGATTTACAGTGCTGGAGTACTCGGAGCGCTTCAAATGTTCGTGCGTCCGCGGCGATTTTAATGCGCTCCAGCAGCCTTCGATTTTTCCTAGTGACTCGTTTCATACAGCGGCTTTGAAGCAAGCGTAAATTCACGCCTCACTGCTGCACCTAAATAAAAGGCAGATGGCGATTAAATTCAGCCAGGCATGGAATTCATTGCATTTACAGAAATCAAATAAGCGCCTTACCAATATGCAACACCCTGGAGTCTGCACAGAATTCCATAGGAACATTTTGAAGCACTGAGAAACAGTAGTCACCTTGAGTCTCCTGTCAATCCTATTGCTCACAGCAGCTCCAGCCGAAATGCAACAGAAAACAATTACGGGTACAATCAGCCATGCGAGACTTAAGAGGATTGAGAAAAGTCCTGTAAATGCTCAAAAACCGAATTAATGATAAGGAATAGCCCCGCAGTGCCCGCATTGTGTTACGTCCGAAGTTAAGGGTACCGAAGAGAGATGGGGCACCTAAGGTAAGCCACAGCCAGATCTTGAGACCAACCGTCATTCGCACTATCTCATTGTTGTGAACAATTCAGTTCAAGCGCAATGCAGCCAGCATTTAATTAATTTTAAACTTTACATTGAACGTATGATGCATAAACATGCTAAAATAGGATACAGGATTTTAAAAAATTCACTGCAGGTGCTCATAGGTTCAAGAAAGTAGCACGTTTCTTCCTTGCGGCCAGACATAAGTGCCACTTCCAATGGTAACAGGGGGCAGAAAAAATGTCCACAGAGATGTTTTCGGTGGATTGACCAATGTAAGATGCAGCATATTTCACTTACCACGTGACCCAATTTTGGACACCCCCCCCCCTCTCGAATCAGGTGAAATTTTAGAAAATAGCAAGAAGGGCGTAAAATACACACTAAATGCTTATGTACAAGTACATAACTATGAACAGCTATAAACCATCATAAGCTATGTACAAAATCGTACATTTAAAAGAAACCATGGGGACACTGCCAAAATACATTCACACACACACACGCACACAATAGTCAAAATGATAAATTAAGGGTTTTTATTAAAATAAAACGATCCTTTGGGAGGCACGACCAGCATAAGGAAGGCCAAGTGTCCTGTTGTAGTGCGGACACCCAACGAATCCTGAGTCTATGCGATCTTATGTACCATCCATCAGATCTCTCGCACACACACACACATTAACATATAAAAGGGTGAAACTGCGCTACAGCAAGAGCTCTTTGTAAACGATGTTGACGGTGTGCACAGTGCCTTCTTTGCTGCGCTTGGGTGGTCCACAAACCCACAAGCACTCCCTCGACCTGACCCGGCTCAAGGCAGTGTACAATTGACCGTGGGTGAACACCTCTGTCCTCAGATCCAGCCCCACCAAGTCGATGGTCTGACCTTGGCTTTTGTGGACAGACATTGCGTACGCCAGCTGAAGAGGAAACTGACGTCGCGCAACCGTGAGAGGAGAGCCCGGCAGCGTGGGGTATTTAAAAATGATGCGAGGAATGGCAAAACTCTCCTCGCTATCTGCTTTCCGAGCCCTCACCAAGTATCGACTCACGGCCTGGACGATGACGGTGTCATTGACGAAACCCTGCGTCACGTTCAAATTTTGCATTATCAGGCAAACTGCACCTACTTTGAGCCTAAGACAGTGAGGCGGGACGCCTTTGGACGTCGACATGTTGAGTAGTTCAACGTCGACGTCCAGGCCGTCATCCCCCTCCTGATCCACCGAGTCGAAACTCCGGACCTCTGTCACCTCACCCTCGATCATGGCGATGACAGTGTCGTTAATCTCTCTCACGTTTGCGTTCAGTGGCGCCAGAATTGCTCTTTTCGCGCACTGGTCGGGATTATTGCCAACGTCCGGTGGATAGACCGTGTCGATGAGGGTGGGGGTGGCGGCCAGACCACGCACGCCCGGCAAAGCGACGCGCCTCGTCTGCTTGCCGTCTCCTTCATCGAACACGACCTCGGGGGCCTTACCCTGGCCGATTTCCAGCAAGAACCGGGAGTAGTCTATATCGGAGCGCGCTGAGACGACATTGATGTTCTCTGAAACAAAAAGAAAAATAAATTAGTTTGGCTACAGAAGCATGTTGATGTGTCTAAGTAAAACAAATCAATCAGAAATTGCTGTAGGCGTGTTACAGCCACACATTCCCCCCACAAGTAAAAGAAGGTTTATAGGCAAATGAACTACTGACCACGTTCAGCTCAATACGAGCCCAGCATAAATTTACACTCGGGTACAACCATGTGCTCAAAGCTTGTCCTTGTCACCTGAAAGAAGAACAGGAATTTGAATGAAAACAAATAAACGTATGAATAGACTACATCAACAATATTTAAATAGATGCTTACCTCATAATATTTGAGATGGTCTCTTGACTTGAGATTGGAAACATGTCTTGTGAGAACCGAACCACTGTCACAGCAAAGTGGTTTCGCCATACATTTGCATCATCACCGCAAGAAAAACGCACTGCAACAAATCGAAGACATTGTTTAAGGAAACGCACTTTTTCTTCCACCTGTAACGGTGCTTCCAACCCTCTCTTAGTTGGTTGCGACAAGAGTATGCTACTGATAACTGAGTGCCAACAGTACAGTAAGAACTACTTCCCAACAAATTTAGGTAATGGCATGTAGCACATGAGAAGTAATGCGATTAAGAAAGAATATATTTGCAAGGTTATGAAGTAGTCCGAATCGTGAATACTAACGCTGTTTCAACAAAAGCCAGGACAGGCGTAGGGGAACATAATAACCTCTGAACGTTGTTTGTAAACAACTGCATCTTTTTCTTATGTAACCATAACACAGCGGTCCAGTAAGTCCGCGGATGCGAAATTGCTTTAAAAACGAAATGCGTAAACGAATGAAGACAGTCAATCGACCCCCACTTCATGATACATTTTATTTCGTTTCGAAAAAAATAACGTCATGGAGCGGGGGGACGTACTTGAACGCGAACTGCTTTGCAGCCGACGTACTACTTGTCACTTACCTGTCATCAGACCACACCGCAGCAACAGGAAATCTCGCATTAAATGTCCAAAAATCATGTCGAACTAGCAACCGACGACAAAATATGTCACAGCAATGCCAAACCACCAGCCTGCCGAACGGCGCCGGACTGCTGCCCTTACGTCACTGAGTTCCGTCAATGTGCCAACCGCACGGATTGAAATGTCCTACCTCTGCTAGTGCTACGAAATATTTAAAACGCAATTAATCGAAAATATGACTCGTCATTTTGTGGGCTGATTATTATAGAACAAATACTTAAAAGCGGAGCTAAAACGGTTGTGTGGTGTTCCTGGAAAGTCCGTGACTGACAGACAGACAGAGTCGGGACCAAAGTTGTCGCGGGGCCCGTTTTGAGAACGTAAGCTCGCTTCGCTCGCTAAATATAGGGTTCCCCCTCCTCTGGTTTATCCCTACGGTCTTCAACACAGAATGTGTGATAGAATTCCCTACCATGTTCGCAAAGGATCATATCTTCACTACTTCCCCTGCACCCTTCAGGAGCACCACAATTAGTCATATCAGCTTTCCAGAGAGATGACATGATGCTGGAGAGAAAAAAGGATGTCAACTGGCCATCAATTAAACCGTGATCTTCTTCTACAAATGGTAGATTAGACCAAGGTTTTGCATTGGAAATGGTAGGGTCCATTTGTTCCAGGAGCTCTACCTCTCCCTCATTATCTGAATCTGTTCTGAAATAAAAAAGTTGCATAACTATTTAGTTAAAGTGGAGAGCTTAACTAAACAGTGCAGCAGGTCATTAACATTGGCTTATAAACTCACATTGTTTCAATGAAGGCAAGTTTTCCATGGGTCATAAACTCATTGGAGATCCAAGATCTGCATTTCACAGACCTGTCTCCTAGACCATCCGGAAGGACATGGCCAGTGGAAATGCAGTAGCTCCACAGGCAGACAAAAATACCACAGCCATAACTATTTGTCTGCAGATATGTGTCGCACGGGTAATGGACTGACCACAGCTTCCAGTCCGAAAGTACTTTCAAGCACTGAATATCGCTTTTATGAATCAGGAGTCTCAGAATCTGCAACATTCAGCATTGAATATATTTTCAAACTTTACAAGCAAACAAGAACTTCTTTTAAAAAAATCACATCAAAGACATATATAACGCCATCCCGACTGACTGACTCACTCATGTAAATGTTTGGGTAGAAGGAGGCTAGATACAAACTTTTGAGATAGAATCGACCCCCCCTTAAATGACCTCAACACTCCAGAAAAATCGTCAAAACTAACCCTTGGGTGCTGCTGCAGGTGTCAGTGGCCTACATGATGCCTACATCATGCCATGCATGGCCTCAAACTGGAACGACGACGATAACTCGAGAACCAACTGACATAGAGAGATGCGGTTCGCGGCATTCGTCTGGACATCGCAGGGTGGTGAAGAAAAACTGATCAAACGAACCCCTAGGGTGCTGCTGCAGGTGTCAGTGGCCTACATCATGTCATGCATGGCCTCAAACTGGAACGACGGCGGTAACTCGAAAAAAAATTGACATGGAGCGATGCGGTTCGCGGCATTCGGCAGGGCATCGCAGGGCGGTAAAGGAAAACTGACCAAACTAACCCCCTGGGTGCTGCTGCAGGTGTCAGTGGCCTACGTAATGCCATGCATGGCCTCAAACTGGAACAACGGCGGTAACTCAAGAACAAATTGACATGGAGCGATGCGGTTCGCGGCATTCGGCAGGGCATCGCAGGGCGGTAAAGGAAAACTGACCAAACTAACCCCCTGGGTGCTGCTGCAGGTGTCAGTGGCCTATGTAATGCCATGCATGGCCGCGGCAAAGGTAGCGGGTCATGAACAAGTGACACCGACACCGGTCTCGAGACCCTGCACCCCGTCCTCGAGAGCTCATCTACTTAAATGCGGAATATCTCGGGAACCCAGCCACCTAGAGACTTGCGGTTTGCGGCGCTGCCAAGGGCAAAGGGTGAGGGTCATGATAAGTGCACATCACACCGTCCTTGAGACCCTGCACCCCGTCCTCGAGCGCCGGTTGAAAAGGACATGACCACGGAAAAAGAAGCGCCCGCAGGGCGCCAAAAAATGGTGGGCCCGAAGGGCCCACGTGGCGTGAGGGGACCTCGAGCGCAGCGAGAGGTCCCCTCACGACACACGAGAGGGCTGAAGGCCCTCTAAACGAGCTTTCGAATGCGCGCGGAGCGCGCATGAGAAGGCGAGTTTGTTACCTAAAGATGTAGTGACAGGCTACGACCAATAGGTTTGCCCTCAAACATGGAGTTCAAAATAATTATCTTTTTGGTTTTCATAACAACCACAAAGAGTATTCAATGGTTTTCATTGACAATACTAGGGACTAGCCAGAGATCATTGTACAACATGAATTTCTTCTCTACCCTTTCAATGATGTTATGGATGCCTTTACTCATACTATCCAGAGCACAGGAGTCCATTTTAACAACCGAGGCCTCCGTATCAATAATTTACTTTTTCTCACACAGGGCTATGAAACAGTCTGGTACATTATCATTTAATCAAGCATCTTCTTGAAGAGAATGAAAATCTGCTTTCTTTAAAGTGAAACCCATCACAGCCACTTTTTCATCATCAGCAAGGGTCTTGATCTCTGCATTTCTTTTTGCCCATGGTAGTTTACTAACACTGCTATGTACAGACCTATTAACTGATTTTCCAGGTGGTAAATTAGAATCTGGGTCAGACTGAAGATCATCATCTGGGAAAGATGCAACGTAGGAAGTAAACATAAAGTACAATAAAAATTGTGTTGACCTGTCCTAGGAGAAGAATCCAAACGGGGAAATGTGACGTCACATTTTGCAGTTAGGATTCTTCTGCTGGGACAGGTCATAAAAACATGCAAAAGTATGGTAAAAAGCACACTCGCAAAACCAACTTCAAAATTAGAAACATTTATCAAAGCCATGTTGTTATAAGGGAGAACACACTCTAAGCAAACAGGTATGACAAATAAAAATTTTGAAATTTTATGCACGGAAGCAAATGAGGTTGCAAAGAACACGCTTTTCACCTCAACCTCAAAACGTGTGCACTGCACTACTGCACACTGGAGAGCTATAAGTAAGCAAAACAAACAGACCAATCCACAAGCAGCCACGGGCTACCCAAACTAGCACGTTTGCACAACAATTTCAACCTAAGACATTTCACTTTTTATCACACTCAGTCACCCTAGCCCTGAGAAGGACTGGTGGTCATACGGCACAGGAAACACAGGAAGAGGCAACAAACATAAGCACAGATATTTAAATAAAAAAATGATTTTGTAAAAGAAACAAAAAGGCAATAGTAACACGTCTTAAAGTAAATGTAAAAGAATAAATTTAGTAAAATGGAGTGGACTCTCTGTGTTTGTGCCTCTTCACAGTATTTGCTATCCATGTCTGAAAATATAAAATGTATAGATCAAAGATGTGTTCTCTTTAAAGGATGCTCTTGGTAACATTCATAATAATTAAGACATTTCATTTATGGAACTTACCTGGATTTGAAGTCATATTGCACACCCTGTAAATGTGTTTACATGGGTGCACAATATCTTTGCATGAGCATGGTGAGGGCATGCATATTGGTCAGGACAGAAACACGATGCAGGGAGATCAACTCTCTGTGTCTTGATCTGCCATGTGTTGCCTTGTTGCTTCACATATGTTACGGGCATAGTGAGTGCTCGCGCCTGTCGGCTCTTCACTTCATAGAGCATAAGGTCCTCAGGCGTCCACTGCAAACCTTGGCAAAGGAACACAAAGAGCAGATAAAAAATGGTACCTCAAATTTTGAAAGCCTTATTTCACTAACTCCACTTACAGGATTTTTTTTTTGAGGAAGTGCACTCGGTTGACTTTTCCTCTTTTCCCCTGGAAATGAAAAGCATAGATCATATTATACGTTGAAAGGAACTACAGTGAATACCAACTCAAAAAACACAATTTCATTGTAGTAGATCTAGAATTTTTTCATGGAGAATTTTACTATTGCGAGAGCCTTTTCTTAGCTAAGGGTCAAAAAACCGGACCAGTTAAAACTAAAACCATTGGAAGCAGTGCCGCCACTTACTACCAGGGCTCTCATCCACAAGTAATGAAATAATAAAATCATACCGTTGGACCGCACATCGGTAACAGTTCTCCCATACTGTTTGGGACGCCCCCTTGGTTTGACCGAAAGCGGAAGTTCCATATGTTGTAGTCTGCCCAATAAATTCTTCTTCTCAAAAAGTAAAATAAGGCACTCAAAAACCATACTGTACACAAAATGTACTTACCGCACACTTGGAATTTTACAAAATTAGTAAGGTTCTAGATGAGACTGAGGCGACTCTGAAACAAATATACTTGTGAGATAGAGGCCAAATTTGGTCTCGTGTAGATAAGATTAAGCAGTTTGGAAAGGAAATGAAAATAAAATAAAATGAATATACTTGTAGAGATAGGAGCAGGGGAGGTACCACCAACACCAGTTTTCATGGTCTCCAGCTCCTCTCGGGCATCGTCCACCTTGATATCAAGAAATAAGAAACCATCTGCAAAAAAATAGACTAATGAGACAGAGGCCAAATAGCAGTGATGAATTATATATTTATAACATATATATTTTTGAGAGCTTTGGTCTCGTGTAGATAAGATTAAGCAGTTTGGAAAGGAAATTAAAAATGAAAATACCTGTAGAGATAGGAGCAGGGGAGGTACCAGCAACACCAGTTTTCATGGTCTCCAGCTCCTCTCGGGCATCGTCCACCTTGATATCAAGAAATAAGAAACCATCTGCAAAAAAATAGACTAATGAGACAGAGGCCAAATAGCAGTAATGAATTATATATTTATAACATTTATATTTTTGAGAGCTTTGGTCTCGTGTGGATAAGATTAAGCAGTTTGGAAAGGAAATTAAAAATGAAAATACCTGTAGAGATAAGAGCAGGGGAGGTACCAGCAACACCAGTTTTCATGGTCTCCGGTTCCTCTCGGGCACTGTCCACCTTGGATTCTACGGGTTGGGTTTGGATAGTCTCATCCTTAGTATCTGCCAAACACAATAAGTACAGAATGGAAAAAAGGACAACTTAAACCATGCTAGCTATAGGGAAAATGGGTGGAAGGTACTCCTCAGCCTCATATTTTCACCTTTGTCAGTTATCGTGATCTGGCTAGGATCGATGGATTTGGCATCCATTACTTCAAGAATTACCACACCTACTACAAAACATTCCAAATTGTAAGTATTTGAGAGTTTCTGTAATCTGGAGAACAAGCACATACTTACGTTTCCCATCCGTCGTCTCCGCTTCATTTCCCTGCATTACAGACAACAAGATAGCCTCGTTTCCCCTTGCCCACACATTTTTGAGATCTTTTAAATTTTGGTACATGGATGAAAATTGCTCCAACCCACATTCCGCCATAATTGAACAAAGCTGTTTCCACGTGCAGAATTTGACGCACTGGGTCACTCTTGGCACAGCCATCGCCCGCTGCGAGCGAATTTTCGGGACATGGTGCTGACACCGCTGCCACTCGTCCGAAACTAACCCAGCAGCGAGCCGTGGGCTGGCAGTGGCACTGCGCCACCGGCCGTCCCTTCCCCCTCCCCTCCCATTCGAGCGGCCGAGCCGCCACGCGCGCTGGGGGCGTCTCACAGTGGGACGGATTCCGAAAAAAACGATCGAAACTCATTGCGCGAGAACTATTGAAGATGTTTTCCCCTAAAATTTGTGTCCGGGGGTTTGGAAGTGCGCTGAATACGATAACGTTGTCAAATTTACTCAGTGGCGTACCCTTCTACCAGTGGCGTAGCCACTGCATGTAACATTTTGTACGGTCGACTTCAAAATCCCGCTAAATCAGTGGTTTAGGCTGCCGAATCCAATTATTCTGTTGAATTAATCCTGTGGCGCATATCTGAGAGCCAATGGCGTACCCTGCCACTACTTGCGTACGTGTACACAAGTAGTACAAGTAGTAAATACAATATCTTGGCAATTTTCACTGTACAGGTGTTTAAAATCCAAATGTAATTTGGGATTGATTAACTATTCTCCTTTTACAAAATTTACCAGCAGCAGTTGACAAAAAAATCAGAGAAATATATTTTTACATATTCACTATATAATTCACAAGAGAATTTCAATTGCCGGGTAAAAAAAACAAACAACGATTAACTCGTGGCAAAAATCGCAATGAGAACATGCTAATCCCGTGAAACGAAATATAAATCCAAACATCGTAAGAGTAATGGAACTGAGAATCTTATTTGAAAGTTAATCGGAAAATATTACAAAACTAACTAGAAACGAAAATACAAACGCCAGCTGGCTTGGTCACGCCGCAGCGGCGGCGGTAGATTCAAATTCTCGTCGGGAGCGCGTCCACATTACCGCCTTTTTCTAGCAGGACGGCGAGAAAGAGAACGCAAGCGCTGTACCACGAGTGCTAGGGACCACGACGATTCTAGCGGTGCGCCTTTCAAACGATGAATCGCGATGAATCGCTTCAAATCTAAAGTTATCGGTTTACGTGTAAAGGTTATGGGCGCTGCAGAGGTACGGCAACTTTGGCGGTTTATATTTCAAAAACGCGGTTTCGTCGGGCTAAACACTTTTGTACCAAGGAAGTGCGGACCTTTTCCAATATCACGGTCAACAAGCGCGATCCCTGTGAAAGAGTTGGAAGTTCAACTTTCGATCGGCTTTTTTGGGATCCGTCACACTGTGCGTCTGTCCGCCCCACGGCGAGCCACGGCTGTCAGCCACGAACAGTTTCAAGCACGCCCCACATCGGGGAACCCCAATGTCGCGAGGCCCGGTCAGACCTTCTCTCTCTCTCCCCATCTGTAGCCGTCGCGCGAGGCGAGCGGCGACACGGCTTGCAGCGACGAGCCCGGCTTTCACGCCGTGTACAATGATTGCAAAAAACATGCGTAGCTCGTGGCCGGGCCGTGGGGCCGCAAGGCGGCGCGGGCATTTGAATTTGTCCCCCTTGTCCCCTCAAGCGCGTGCCGCGTAGGCAACCACGAACGTGCGATACACACATCACCACGCCGGGCTGCCTACCTACCAGGCGCCCTGCGGGACAGCAGGATCTGCGTGGTGTACAATCACTGCGGAGCGCGCAGTGCGAACACGGCCCGGGCGTGCTCCAAGTGTCACCTGACGCTACACAAATCACTGTCGAGTACAATGTTTGCACGAAGATACGGGTCACATAACTCTGGTTCGCAATTTTCGCTTCATACGCATTGTTCGACCAGCACTTTGAGAAGGAGGGAGAGAGGCGCCTTTCCTCCCCCCCCCCCCCCCCCTTCCGCACACCCTGTTCCTCGTTTGGGTCGTGGAAGTGCAAAAGTCATTGATTTCATACGCGAGGCACAGCAGTTGTCCAAAAAGGGGCAGCGGTGCACGTCTGAGGAACGTATATTTTCGCTACTCGGACCACGCGCCGCCTCCAGTTCGCGTTTTCAAGCTGCATGCCGAGCGCTTAATGGGCACCTGGTGAACGTAAAGCGCAGGCAGCCGCCGGAACAACGGCCCTCAACAGAAGGGCGACCACATCACAAAGTTTGTATAATTGTGGTATTCTTGCATCATTCACGAACGGCGATCTCTGCGCTATTTCAAGGCAATATTTGAAAACATGGTCCCTGCGAGGGGGGAAAGGACGGGCGCACATCCTAGCGAATGCAAAAATGATCCACCGCATTGCAGATTTTGCTAAATCTCAGAGGGAAGATGTCAGCGAAAATGTTGGTCTTGCTGACCCGCAGCTTGCTGATGATTGCAGTCAGAACGTCTCAGCGATCCTGAGGCCGAATACTATCAGAAACCATGCGGCTGCGATGATTTCTCTCCTGGAAACGGCCATGTATGCTAAGCCGATGTCCGACTTATTCCGTGCAGTTAACGTTCGTCCCCTGCTCGCTTTCGTCGTGAAGAACACGATTTTTCATGCTGGTCGCCGTACAGGTTACACCTCGTGTCACTCCCTTGTTAGGTTCTGACAGAGGCAGACGCATACAGTGAAAAATGTACGCTGTCCAACCACAAACGCAAGCAGAAGCACCGCTGGGTGAAGCTGACACAACGCGCCACGAGCAAGTACGTGAGGGACCCCACGAGCGGCCGGCAGGCTGCGCAGTGCAAAATGAGCGCTGCCGGACGTTAACTCTAACCCTACTCCTGTTCGCACCGCTGGACTTGTCAACACAGTCAAACACATGGCCACGGCAGGCGAAACCCAATACACTCACCGTCTTATACTCTTTGTCCGGTTGGGTTTCGGACTAACTGCTGTCCTTCTGCTCGTCATAAATCTGCAAACCCAAATCGAATGTTAAAGTCACCAGGCTACAACGTACACATGGGCGAGGCTAGGCTTGTTGGCGAGCACGCTGCTTGTTCCATCTCTATAGAAACCCTAACCTCACACTACGTACCTTTTCAACGCTGGTATACAAGGTAGGCGTACGCCAGACAGCGTCGTGGCGTAACAGGCTTCGCTCACCGCGACTCACTGTTCAGCCACTCCACGACTGGCGCGCGCCTACCTTGGCCTGCCGGCGGCTGTCACCTAAAGAGTAGGACCCTGCGGGGCTAGTTGGTGTGTGTGGCACCCTGCGGGCGCCACTCCTGCGCCGTGAGTGTTCCCACGTTAGTGAACCGAACACCGAACGTTTGAGTGCAACGCCATATCTTATGGACATTCCTGCGAGGCAAGAGACCGAAAGTAGGAAACAGGATTTACTTTCGTTCATGAGCCTCGCTGGAAACGCCTATTTAATGCTCAACAAATCTGGCCTACTGTAGTTTTCTGTCAGCCAATCTTAACGCAGCCCACTAAACCCCATAACCGAGCGTATCGTCACCTGGCCTCCCTAACCTACCCCAGCCTCACCTTCACGAGCCCATCCTTCCCAAGCCTAACCTACTCTAACCTCACCTATTCGCGCCCATCCTAACGCAGCCTAACCTACCCTAACCTCACCTACTCGGCCCGCAAAGGCCAATGTCAAACATCGCAGGTCGCTGAGTGGCTCTCGAGGACGGGGTGCGTGGTCTCGAGCCCGGTGTCATTGCCAATCGATCGCAATACCCTACCACTACAATGGCCAGCGCCGCAAACCGTAACTCTCTAAGTGGCTCGGTTCTCCCGATATTCCCAAAAGTCTGCTCCATATGGCCGCCATCTTGAATTTCGTGCCCCTCCTCCACCTACTCCACCTCACCCTCTACACATGCGCGGCCTGTGTGTGGTAATATTAAACTGGTCCGAACAGCGCGCTCAAATCAAAAGACTCGGCAAACCGGCCAGCCGCCGGGTGAACAGATCCGCAAACGGTGGTCGTGTGAGCTGTGACCGCGCATTTTGCACGTAAAGAATTGCCCTCAAATCAGATAAATGTAGACGGGTGCTCCGTCCACTACGCATAGACATCAAATGACCGCGAAGCCTGACTGACACAGCGTCCGCGTGCAAGGACGCAAGTTCATCCCTCTCGCGGCCGAAAGGACAGAGGTCATCGCGTCCACAAGTTCACAGTGCATATTCTGCGCTGCCAGACGACGCATGGAAAATGTGTGCGCGCGGAGCATGACTGACACAGCGTTCCGCGTGCAAGTACGTGAAGGAACCCATTCGCGGCAGGCAGGACGCAAAGTGCAAAATGCACGCTAGATGACAACGTACGAGAACAACAGGACCCCCGACAAACCTGACACAACTTGCTACGTACAAGTACGTAGTCGAAATTACTCGTTGCTGGCAGGACACGGGTCTGTGCTTACTTATGGACTCAGTGCATTTCGTACTATGTTAGAGGACGCGAGGCTACGGTCTACCCAAGCTGCGAGGCTGACAGTGCGCCGCGTGCAAGTGCGTGGGCGAAATTACTCGTTGCTGGAAGGGCACGCGTCTCTGCGTACCTTAGGACGCAGTACATTTTGCACTATGTCGGAGTACGCGAGGCTACGGTCTACCCGCGCCGCGAAGCTGACAGCCCACCGCGTGCAAGTACGTGAGGTACCCTCCTCGAGAAGGTAGGACAAAGGTCCTCGCCAGAGCACGCACTTACACAACGTAGACGCGGTGTATTTCGCACATCCAATTTCGCGTGGGGACGCTTCTGCGCGCTGGCCTTTTCTAAGTGGGTGGGTATAGGATCCTTGTAGTTAGACAAGACGCGTTCAAGCAAAGTAAAACTTAAGATTTATTAGAGTTACAGTCGGGCGGAACCAACGACTTCATCTGCAGAGGTACACCTTGCCACTCGCATGGTGGCAGAAAAACGTTGGGTGGGCGCGGGGAAAGGCTTCACGATGAATCCGCGGAATCCTCGCTCATCTGAAACAACGGCACATGAGGAAATGAGCAACGCTTCTTTACGCACTAGGACGATAAGGTGTAGAAGTGCATATAAGAAGTCACATGTTTCATTATAGAGAGGCTAGCTACTTTTCCTTCTTCTTCTGCCAGCATTTCTTCAGGAGCGGAAAGTCCTCTGGGTATATGTGACTGTGAACAAGATTGGGCAGTTGTTATTGACTCTCGTTAACATGGACGAAGCGACGGCACAGCGAAGCTGCGAAATTACTCACCTCAGCTCATCAAACTGCGATTTTGCGGGCATGTAGTCCGTGGAAGGGGGCCCGTCTTCCCTACTAACGACAACTAGTGAGCAGGGTTCGCCTTGCCGCCTCATGAAGCTGCTCCCGCGTCGGCTTCTTTAGTAGTTCATTAAGGTGGCGGTCCACACGTCACCTGTCCACACGCCGCAGGCCGCTCCTTGAGAGCCACCACATCCGCCGCTTGAGCAGGAACACGCATTGGTGGCGAAGGGCTTCAGTGTGCCTTTGCTCAATGTGCCTGTGGAGCTTAGGCAGCTCGTAGATTATGAAATAGCATAGAGGGCACCTCTCGATGACCTTGATCAGTGACCTCTTTTGGGTCTTGTCGGTTGTCTGGAACGAAAAGAAGGCAATTGTATTACACTGTGATATTGTACTGACAAACAGTCACAGGGCATTTTAATGTCACTTACCCCTTCCCAAGATGAGAAGTGTCGCACTGTTCTAGACCACACTGTTGGCTCATTGGTGTCTATGTGGTCCGAAGGAGCCTGCTAGTAGACAAGAAGGAAATAGTTACAGCCCATTCTTTCGATTCAAACAGAAACACTGCGTGGTGAGAGTACACGTACCTCATCATCGATGTCCCGGACCATAAAGGCACCTTGTCCTTTGTAAGAGCGTACGTCCAGGTCATCTTCCTGTACTGATCTATTAAACTTCAACGGCTTGGCGTTCTCAAAGGTTTTTTCTTCGTAGCCCGCCAATGATGCGTACGATGCTGACGCATGCTCGGCTCGCTGAGAAGCAACGCGGCTTTCTTAGTAAACGTCAGTAACTTATATCTCACGCTAGAGAAAGAGAGATAGTGTACATACGATTTTCCTTAGGTCCAAGCTTTCATTAGTGGAATTACTCCCAGAAGTTCCTGATGTCACCTGGGAATCCGATCCACCAACCGACTGCACAATACGCCGAAGGATCAGTGTCTTCATAGGTCGGTTCCACCTGCATGAATGAAATTAAATTAATACCCAGCACTGGCCTCCCAGACCACGCAGCGGTGCACCCGCGGACCGCGCCCCCCACCCACGCACGGACCGCGGTCGTCCTAATATACTCTACGGCATCGGATGGCCACCCATACCCGTACACTTTGCACGCGCGACCACGGCGCGGCGCGTATACGCCTCACACACGAGTCCCGCAGCCATACGAATTGTACAACGCACGTACGAACGCGCACAGTCGCACGCATTGCGCGCCTCTAGGCGTTGGCCTGCCGGCGGCTGTCTTCTGCCAAGGAAGACCCTGCGGGGCCAAACAGTTAGTAGGACGCCCTGCGGGCGTCGCTGTTTCCAGCCGGTCGAAGCTACGCTCATGAAGCAGCCGGACGTATATTACATTGCCTATTTGACATCAACGCCCGTTAACCTTGCCTAAACTACCCTTACCTAACTGAACCTAACCTACCCAGGTCTCCATTAATGTAACCGAGCGTAACCTACTCGAGTCACTGATCCGCTGCCCGACGACTCTCGAGGACGGGGTCCCTGGTCTCGGGACCGGAGGCTGTATTCGTTCGCCAAACCCCAACGATACCCTTGTGCAGTGCCGCAAACCGCATTTATATATGACACTTAGCGCCCCCGGTGTCCATCTTCCCAACAATTTATTATAGAAAATGTTTACAATTGTAATAAAATACATGGTCTCGAGACTAGGGACCCCGTCCTCGAGGGCCACATGTAACGACTGCTGTAACTCGAGAACTAAGTGTCATAGAAATGCGGATTGCGGCAATGCACAAAGGCATCGTAAGGGTATGGCGAACGAATACAGAATCCAGTCTCGATGCCAGGGACCCCGTCCTCGAGAGTCATCGAGCAGCGGATCAGTGACTCGAGACGGATACGCTCGGTTAGGTTACATTAGTGGGGACCTGGGTAGGTTAGGACCAGTTAGATAAGGGTAGTTTAGGAAAGGTTAACGGGACTAACCTAACCGAGCGTAACCCCCTCGAGTCACTGATCGGCCCCTTTCTGACAGGCGCATACTGTCCTCACCCAAATGGCGGATTTGAAATTTAAGACCACTTGTAAAAATTATCTTAGAAACCGCTTGAGCTGCGGTGCCCCTCAGGGGAGGTTGACTCTGGTATGATGCAAGAAAGTTGTGGCCTAAAGTTGAGCTTTCTACGTCTAGCCGTTCTCGAGAAATCGCGCGGACAGACAAACATTGCCATCTGGCTCGTCTTACTCCCCCCCCCCCCCCCCCCAACCTTCCCTTATAGTAAGGTAGGCGTACGCCAGAGCGCGTCGTGGCGTAACAGGCTTCGCTCAGCGCGAATCACTGTTCCGTCACTCCACGCCTCGCGCACGCCTACCTTGGCCTGCCGCCGGCTGTCTTCTGCCTAGGAAGACCCTGCGCGGCCAACCACTCAGTAGGACGCCCTGCGGTCGTCGCTGTTTCCGCCCAGTCGCAGCCACGCTCATGTTGTGGAAGCTGCACGTATCTTACATTGCCTTTTTGGGTCCGAGCGGAGCGAGGAGCCCTTTGCAGCGACTTTCACGCTTCTTCTCTCCTCCTCCCAACCATTGTTGGCGCTCATAGCCTATGAGTTCGCTTCCCATTCTAACTATCCGTAGGTTTCCTTTTTTTTTTCATTCGCCGTTAATATCTATTGCATAAGTTTTAAAATAATATATTTTCATCAAATAAATTACAAACTCTCATTCAAAAAATCCTATTAGCTCAGATCCAAAAATTCAAAGTTTACATTAAAAGGGGTTCCCACTCTCAAGCCTCTCTAGCTTCTACATCCCTCCCCTCTGCACATTTTTACTTCTCCGCATCCACATTACCATCACTGTATCTGTATGAACCAAAAACTATCAAAAATATATTTATATCATATGCCACCTTATAATTACATCAGGTACAAGTATTCAAATCATAATAAAAATTACATCAGTTTCTCCCCTCTGCGTTCCCTTTTGAAACCATTGTCGGCAAGTTAGCAGGCCCCGCGGGCCGCGGCTGGCCGCGGCCATGCGGCCGTCATTGTCTTGTGAAAACCAAATGTGGTGTCGTCGGTTAAAATATCAGAAGGTTCATGACTCCTAAAAATTGCAAATTTGTGATTTGCCTCAATGCATTACCAAGGTGAGTTGTATCGCGTTTAAATATCGTTTAAATAAATTTTAATCTGTCATTGTTGCCTCGGCTTCCCAGTTCGGCGTCCCGTGGCCCGCAGGCCGGCGCCGCAATGTCGGTGTAGCCGCGCTGTGTAAAGCGTCGAATCGCCGGACAGATAGACCCCGGTTCGAACCGAATACCTTCTTATTTTTACGTTCCTAAAATCGTGAACCTGCGTTTATATTGGAATTCCTGGCCCCCGAGGACCACTCAGCGGTTTTGGCGCTGGAATTTTTGTCATCGGCTCCCGTTATCCTTTTCTACCCTAACCTAACCTACCCAGGTCTCCACTAACCTAACCGCACGTAACCTGTTGTCGAGATGTTTCGACAACTGCATTTATGTTATTTTTGAAAATGCCGCGCCCACCGCCCCGTTTATTTTTGGCAGCACTATTCGCAGTCCTCTTTGCTCGGTCTGTACTTTTGGCGAAGGCCGCCGCCTGGTGGCGGTCCCGTTAGGCGCCGGCTCACGGAGTCTCGACCTGACGGGAGTGTCACTGGAGGGCATGGCGCCTGGGACAGCGAGGGGAGGGGGCGGCGGTAGTGGTGCCAACCTGACCGTCCGGCAGTCTTCGCGGGAATATTGTTATATTTCGTTAACTCAACGTTAATATTATGTCTTGTCCACCGCGGTCGCTTGTGTGTTCACTGCGTCGTGTGTTTAATCATTTTGCCGCAACAATGTCGCGAGTTTAATCAACGTTGTGTTGGTAGCCCCGAAGCTGCCGGGCAGCCGAGGCTGGCAGCCGGGCCCGGGCCGGCCCGGGTCCGTGCGGGCCTCGGTCATTCCGTTCGGGGAGAGAGGAGACTGAGGTAAGCCACGAAGGGCTGGAGGGATTGGGCAGACCAGGCAACACTAGTTAGTAATTATTTTGTAAGATTCAGCCTACTTGTGCCTCTGATATTTTGTACATGACGGTTTTGATAGTTTTGGTAATAATAATTGTTCCTACTTCTGGTGACTACTCCTTGCTGTCATTTCCTTGTTCACGAACCTCTTGGACACAATTTGAATCTAACAGACGGGCTGGGGTAGACGGGAACTCATCCCCACAGTTCAAATCGTAACTTCCCGCCTACAAACCCACACGAGTCACTGAAGGTGGATTTAGATTCTGACGCTGATCGTGAAGCTGATCGCTATGTGTTGTTGTTTTGGGTGGTTCTCTGTCTGGACACCTCGAAAACGGGCAGATTCGGACTGTAATAGTTCCATGCAGAGTTCCGCCAGAGCGCGCTGACTGTATCGCGTGAACGCCGAGCGCGGAAAGTGAGAAGATTAAAACTATTTATACTAAGATAGAATGAGGTATGACGCGATTGCCCTCCCATGGGTGAAGCACGTCGTAGGAAGTACCTTCGTTTTTATTACTGCATTTCAACGCAAAAGGACACGAAAGTTATCGCGCGAATTATACAACCGAAAGTTCGTGACGAATGAAGTGCAGGAAAGAAGGGAGGGGGGGGGGGTGTCATTTCTAAACGTGGGATTAATCCCGACGGGCTGCGGCCCCGCCGCGACCCCGCACAGCGCTCCGCAGCGCTCCCAGGAGATGAATGCGTTCTGCTTATTTAAAGTTAGTTCGTTCTCGTGGCCTTTCAAGGGCAAAGCCAGCCGAGAGCGGCGCGACCAACACGAGCACAACCCGGTTAACACCTGCAGCGGCGGCCTGTCCGTCTCTCTGTCTTTATTGCACGATAGATTAAAATAGTGTGTGGTAAACTAGTGTTGCAGCTGTGATTGGTATATTGAGTGTGAGGGGTGTTAATGTCATCGCAGTCATCAGCGGCGGAACGTCGAAAAATATCTCGGACAAATGGACGAGGATGATGGTGGTTGCGGCAGTACCTTCATAGCGCGCTCTTTTTAATGCTTGTAGTGTTATTCATTTGTTTCCCGACGCTCAGCTGTCGGTGTGCACGCCACGAGACGAGTGGAACGCACCCATAACAACAACACATAGCGATCAGCTTCACGATCAGCGTCAGAAACTAAATCCACCTTGATCCGCTGCCCGACGACTCTCGAGGACGGGGTCCTTAGTCTCGAGACCAGTGGCTGTACTCGTTCAAAGCCCGCCCCCCCCCCCCCCAGGCCCTCTGCAGTAACGCTAAACTCATCTAACAGGCATCGCTTACTTGGTTCTCGAGTTACAATGTTTTTGCAATGTGGCGCTCGAGGACGGGGCCCATGGACTCGAGAGCGGTAGGCGTGGTGTGGTGCAATGTGTGGTCCAGATGCCGCGGCCCGCAAAGTCCAACGTCGAAAACCGCAAGTCAGTACCTCACATCGTTCGAAAGATAGGTGGCTCTCGAGCACGGGGTGCGTGGTCTGGAGAGCGGTTGTCCTGGTTTGGCGCCCTTGTTCCCCTTTGCTGCGGTCCGCAAAGGCCAATGTCGAAAACCGCAGGTCGCTGGGCCGTACCTTTTATGAGATGGACCGGCGGGAGCGCGCGTAGTGCGGTGCGAGGCTCCCTGCCATGGGTATGAGAACATTAGCGTTCTTCCCAGCGCAGTGCGGGGGCCGGCTGCCTCCCTACCTGCCTCGCGCCCTGCGTGCAGGCAACACAGCGCACCCTCTGTATTGATTGGTTGCCTGACCTCTGGGCTTCGTCTCCAGCCGGTTGCGCGACGGCGCGTGCCGTGGCGTGAAGAGCTTAAAGTTTCTAACCGCGGAACCGTTGGACGGTCGACGTTTCTTCCTGCCCAAGACCGCCACCCTCTCCGACCAGCTCATTTCTTGACATCTTGCCGCGCCGTTCCGGTTGAGAGCGCGGGGGCCTATCTGGCCCTGCCGGGAGACCTGGGGCCGCCCGGAATGGCCACAAGCCGGTGGTGTACACGGAAAAACGTATTCGCTGTCCCAATGCATTCTTTGACTGAGGCGGGCAGTCATGATACAGCTCGGCCACCTCATGTTTTCTTTCCTCCCCCCCCCCCTCCCTTCACTCCGATCCCTGCACTGCTCGCCCAAAAATAAATTTGATTTAGCAAAAAAAAATCGTTACAGTGATAAACTTTTCGTTTCGGGAAGTAACTAAGTGGCCGGTTAAGAGATAAATTACGTAATTAGACCAAATGAGATTTTTTTCTATAAGAAATATAGTAAAGTTAACCAATTTGTAGTCGATTTAATGAAAGATTTTTAGTCCTTGGAAACGATTTTATCTGATCATGGTTGGGGCCTCACATCAATCGCCGCGAACACGAGCGAGCTCGTCAAAGTTGCCTCTGGGCTGGGTGGTGGGGAGCGCACGGCAGCGAGGGCTTAAGTGACGCCGCGGTGGGAGAAGCCAACTCGGCCGTGCTACAGGAATTGGTAAGAGGGACGAGTGGGAGCAGTCAGACCGGCTAAGGCCAGAGCACCAGTGCGGGTGGCAGAGCTCCATGACGTGCTGGAGCCGTGCACGTAGGCAACCCAGCGCGCGCAGTGCACCATCTGGTTGCCTACCTACGAGGCGCTGGGGCCTTTCCAAAGTAATCTGTGTGGGTGTTAAGTGGTTTGGGCACCGTGCGTGCACCGTTTGTGTCCTTTAAAAATCTCATCTGCCAATTTTCGCTTGTTATTTGGTGCTGGCATTTTATTAGTCTGTCTGTCGCAAGCGCATAGGCGGATATGTTGATGGGGTAAATCGCGGTGATTTGAATGTTATGGAGTACTTGGGACCCCTAGCTGAGCTTTTATAATGAGTTCATGATAGTGCAATTGTGAAACTAATGTTTTTGTTAATAAAAACTATTGTGTGCGCACAAAAATCATATTTATTAAGACAACAACGCAAAACCCAAAAAATAATTACCAGAAATATCTATTCTATAAACAAGGCCGTCCAAGTACACTGCTTTGCAAGTAAAACACAAATAAAAAAGTGATACTAGAAACTTTTAATACTCCTTAACTCTAAAGTTCGGTGTTTTAAACTACCCACACGACTAATCTAAAAGTGCATGCCTTCGAAAGAAAATTTCCCGGGAATAGTTAGATGTTACCTATATACATGAAGGAGTGACCTGTAAACACGGCAAGACTCTTTATACAAATATTTTGAAATCAGAATGCAATGTGATAACCCTTAGACATAATGTTAAGTGTGGCTTAATTTTTTTTACGAGGTTCCTTACATATGTAACTATACATTTTTCAAATATTAATTGAGTCCCTTTAAACCCCCCCCCCCCCTCCCAGCCGCTGCCCCTCTTCGGTAGGAAGTTAGACATTTCAGTAAGACATTAAATAAAACTTCAACATACAGGATATTTAGAAAAACAGGTATGTTCAATTCAAAGTGGAGCTACTGTGAAGAAAATTCTGTCTCCCTCTACTGCGTGATTGTTGCCGCATCCTGGACAGCGTAGTGGCGATTGTGCGCTCCATTCTAGGCAGCCCTGACATAAACCAAGATGCCTGCACTGCCGAATTACGGATAACGCTGGCTCCACTTTGCACGCAATGCATAGCACGCCGAAGTCTTGCGCCCCTGGTTCTGGCTGCCGTACAGGCTGTGCCGCCGCGTACGGAGTCGGGCCAACGGGGCTCGGCGGGTAGATCACATCGCCGTTATCGTCGATCCCTATGGCAGTCGGAGAGCTGGCCGGAGGTGGTGTAGGAGAACGCCTGTACGGGCTGAATCTCGGTCCTGGTGGAGGCGACGAGACGGCCCTCACGGTGACTTCGTCCCCGTCCGCGGTCTCCTGAGACAAACGAACACTTTTAGACAGCAACCAAATAATGGTTCAATCACAGGTTTAATTTTACTTCAGCGCTGCGTTATTACCTCGGTCGACTCCACGCCATCGACGTTCTCAGCACGAGCCTGGTCTGCACGAGGCTGTCTGTCGCCATCGCGAACATGATGCACCAATGGTTCTTCTGAAAATTAAAAAAAAAAAACACACAAAGCTTCAAAATACGGGGAATATCTGAACCAACTTGAAGCCAAGAAACTGCAAAACTGCGTGATTACCATCGTCATCAGAGCTGATATATATCGTAGCACCGAATCGTGCCTCCCTGAGCCTCCTACCCGGGGGATCGGCACCATCACCAGCGATCTCGGCGCGGGCCCGGGCGGCCGCTCCACCCCTGGTGGCAGCACTTCCCCTGGCTGTCGCACCAGCTCCCCCGTTTTCGCCCATGGTATGGGCCGGGTCGTCGCCCGTGAGGTCACGTACGACCTGGGTAGCACCGGCGCCCCTGGCAGCCCCCCTGGCTCCACCGCTTGCCGTACCCCTGGCTCCACCCGCGGCCGTACCCCTGGGCACCCCCCTTGCAGCACCCCTCGTAGCCCTTCTGCCTCCACCCCTGGTTTGGGCCCCGGCACTGGCCCTGGCGGTTCCCCTGGCTGGTGCTACAGCTACAACAGCACGTCCATCATTGACGTCTCTGCCCTCGGTCATGGCTGCCTCTAATAGAGCGTCGATTCCCTCCAAATCTGCAGCTTTATCTTCCTGGTCCCATTCATCGACTGCATCTCCTTCGGTGGGCGGTGGAGGGGGGCCGATTTCCGGCTCATCAAGCTCCTCCTCTTCCCCTTCTACGACCACTCGTTGGTGCGCTTGCTTACACAAGAAGCTGGCCGCCGACAGAGGTGGATCACAGGCATTTGGTACACCAGTCTAGTGAGGTTTGTCAAGCGCCGGTCCATTAGCCTGTAGTTACGTTTACGCGTACGGGCAATGGGCTCGGCGCTTGACACCTGCATATACCGTATCCTGTGATGCGCCTCGTGATCTTTCAGGTACTCTGCAGCACAAGGACATATATTTTTTAGACCATGCAATACAATAACCATGCATCGGAAGGGGGGGGGGGCACTGAGCGCGTTACTTACTGATCCACTTCCACGGATTGGGGTGCGCGGCGGGACCGAAAGAATTTACCAGTGTCCTGTGGTAAGATTCTTGGTCGTTATTCGTACGCTTGTGGTGACGATATACACTTATGTGGTCTGGACCAACACCTGCACAAAAAATAAGCGTGACGTGTCACACAAACATTTACAACTCAAAATTACAGAGAGGGGGGGGGGATATGAATGATATAGGATCAACTTGCCATTAATCCACTGCGTTTCCACGTATGCCAAGAACGGCGAGATGGGCTCCGCAAACGCGTCTGCGTTTGCGTGTTGCTGAACCCACTGCCTGATGGCGTTGAAACCACCCCTGATAAGGCCTGCAGGAAGGAATGGAAGTGCCATGCACATTCGCACAGCCTTCGCTGCATCCTCATTGGACACTAGGAGTGGTTTCAGCCCAAGCTTGGCAGATTTCTTGCACATAGCCTTCAAAATTAAACAACAGAATGATAACGACCTAAAATAATATCGCACTAATACCAAAAACGGCTAAAATTCCGAAATTGTGCACGTACTTGGTCACAGTGGAACAGGCATCCTGTTAAAACAGAAGCAGGGAATTCCTCCCGGAGCGCAGCCAAGAGCCCCTTCTCGAAGTCCGTCATCACGTGCTTCAGACGGATCCCCGGTAGGAGCTGCTTCACTGCGCTGAACATCTGCTTGTACGCAGCCTTTGTTTTCCTCGACATGAGGACAGTAACAACAGGGAAGACCTAGTCGCAACGCAGTCATCATGAGAATCGTTATACTTTTCAGATAGTACACTGGCGACCAAAATTAGCGGTCCACTTTTTCCGAAGTCCGCCATTTCGTTGCTAGTCGACCTAGAGAGCTGAAACTCCGTGTAAGCACGTGCCAAAGGTTCATCTTCGAGGTCCCTGGACGCCAATTTTATTGGTTCACTCTAAGGGGTGGAACCACCCCCTTAACTCCGACAATGTCGAAAATCGCCGCGAAGGGCGCCGATAAAACCCATGTGGCGGGCAAAAATTGTCAATTTTTCAGTCGGCGTGAACTCATGGACCATTGAAGCTGCTGATTCCTGAATTTCGACCCCCTACGACTATCCCTTAATTTTGGAGGGGGTGGGGGTAGTTTTTGAGTTAGGGGTCGTAGAGTTTCGAAATTGATCGCAAAGGGTAGCAGAGGGCTCAGGGGTGTCAAAAATACCCGGCGCGACACAAATCGACACCATAAAAGTGTAATAAACTCGAAAAAACTGAAAAATTAGGCTGGTTTTTACAGTCATTTTGCGTCCCTCTACCGCCGCTCTCAGTCGAGTTAGGGTGTTGCACGAGACGGTTTTTTACAGTTCGAACCTTTACAAACTAGGCCCCAAACGGACAACACAAAATCTTTACGGCTTCCCGTATCACGCAACCACCGCATTGCGTTGTCTGCCCGGAGCCTGTGCTAGGAGCGCGCCGCATGCGTTGAGCTTGACCGCTGCCGTTACTCCGTGTGCCGGGTGCCTGCATTAAAATGTTTACATGGCTTAAGCTTTTTAATGACGTGGTAGGACTCGTGCGACTAAGTTAATTTTGTAAGCACTTACTTTGCTATCTCCTGGGCGTAGATGTCCGACAAAAGAATGTCCTCGTTTCGTGCCCTTGAGTATAGCACTTCTCTCAGGTCCCTCTGCTTCTTGAACGAGGGATCTGGCAAATGGGCCTTGGTGTGGTGCCTCACCGGTGTAATCCGCAGATCGCCCTCGCCCTCCGTCATATTCGCTCTCCCTAAGCAGCCTCCCACAGTACACCGCATGGTTGTGTAGCCTTGGCGCCGTTTGTCTTTCCTTTACGTGTACCCCGTGCTGGAGTCCATGAACACGGTTGTGCCACGCCTTTGCCCCTGGATTTCAAGAGCCTCTGAAAATAATATCCCGGCACACATGTCAATGCGATCCTACGTACTAGGTGCCCCAGGAAATACATTGGAGTCAGAAGGGTGGCCTAGCCTTGACTGTGCAGGCGCTCCGGAGCAGGCGGCTGCCGGCGGAGGCGCGCGGACGTCGACGTCACAAGCCGAAACCAGCAGCAGGAGAGCTGGCAGTGACGCCGGAAAAGAGCGGAACTCCCCCGCACGCACCTGCGATTTTGAAGTAGCAGACGACAAAACAGCGTGGCTTGGGTACTGTTTCCCATCGGGCCGGCGAGCCGAGCGCGCCCTGACCGGCTGCGCGCGCTCAGCTGCCCAGCCCGTGTGGCGCGACTGCCGGCTCTCTGCTGGCAGCGGCTGGCCGCAGCTCGACTCGTCACGCCTGCTGGTTGGCACTGGTGGCGGCCGCCAGCATCGTAACGCCTGCACACTCGAGGGTAGGCCACCCATCCATCTACAGCCCCAATCAGGCGAGGCAGACAAGAGGGGGCGGCTCCGACTGACCAGAGGGAGCACCTCGGAGGCACAGCAGCACCCTTGCCCCGCCTCTGCCGAAGAGGCGGACGGGACTGCCGAGAAGGGGCAGCTGATGGGGTGGGAGGCCCCTCCGCCGGGCGAAAGGTAGAGAGGGGGAAGCCTGGTGAAAGGGGACAAGGAGGGAGCGGAGCGCTGAGTGCTCCGTACGAGAACGGATTTGGTCCGTCACGCCCGCAAGCCGGGTATGCGCGCCTACTCAAGATTCGTTTTAATTTACGAGACAAGGATTTTTCGGATTCCTCTAGTTAGCCCCCCCCCCCCCCCGTCCCCCGTCCTCTAATGCTCGTCCCAATGCACGGAGCGCGCTAGCACTATTAATCTGTTAATCAACGATATAGAAGAGTCGGGCGAACCAAATTTAAAGCGGTTCATATATAAAGACTTCAGAATGTTGCCGGGGTGATTCATGGGCTTACGTCGCTTAAAATGAATCCAAACAGTCTACCGATATGCCCCGCGAACCTGTGGTTCGACCAGGGTCTGATAGCGGGAGCCGAAAGGGCACATTCGCCCGGGGCCTATGATCTCCCCCCCCCCCCCCCCCCCCCCCCCCGCATCAAAGGAACACGGCGTTACGCTCCTCACGGTGGCCCTCGCTCCCCGTCTTTTCCGTAAGAAGGCAACTCATTTTAGCCAGCGGCGGGCGGGAGGTGGCGGGCAGGCTCCACCACACGCCCCGCCTTACTGCAGCTGGCAGCTGCCAAAAAAAGTGGCCTAATTACGGGAAAACGGGGAGCGCTGACCACCCTGTCCGGAAACAAACGGGTGCGGAGGACCCCTTTGCGACTAGACGCTAGAGAACAACTCTATTTACCTGGGACAGTGTAAGTTTCAGGCCCCTCAAATTCGTCCACCTCCTGTGGCACAAGATCTTCAAGGTTTTGCTCCATCTGCAGTGATAACAAGTAAATTAGTATGCATTACTAGTATACCAGATGATTCAGAAACGCTGGCTTTTCCTTGGATATGCACCTTGCAAATGCACTTGCGCTGTCTCTTTCTGTCTCACGCGTCCGGTAGCCCGTCCCAAAAGAAGTCGACTTTTTCAAATACCGCGGGCCACCCCGGCAAACTGTGCCATTGGGCCTCAAAATAGCGTGTGCAAAATTTTTTTGAAAAATTTTAATATTTAGAGGTCGCGGACGGCCATTTTAGGGCATACGTGAGACCCAAAAACCAAGATGGCGGTATGAAAAAAATATGGATCCTCTAAGGTCAATCTCGACAAAGTAGAACCCCACAGGGGCGCAAATTTAAAGGAAAACGTCGTTTCTCTTACCGTTTTCGAGATATCACGGTCAAAAGGGCCAAAAACAGACAAAACAGACCCAACCTGCTTTTTACGTGTTTTTTGGCCCTTTTGACCGCGATATCTCGAAAACGGTAAGAGATACGACGTTTTCCTTTAAATTTGCGGCCCTGTGGGATTCTACTTTGTCGAGATTGACCTTAGAGGATCCATATTTTTTTCATACCGCCATCTTGGTTTTTGGGTCTCACGTATGCCCTAAAATGGCCGTCCGCGACCTCTAAATATTAAAATTTTTCAAAAAAAATTTGCACACGCTATTTTGAGGCCCAATGGCACAGTTTGCCGGGGTGGCCCGCGGTATTTGAAAAAGTCGACTACTTTTGGGACGGGCTAGCGTCCGGCCGAGCCAGTAAGAGACGGCGATAATGCGTTGCGGGATTGCATATCCCAGAAAAAGTGCGGCGTCTCTGAATCACCTGGTATAATCCGAGCAATGTTTTAAAACTTTGAAGGAATGGCAGGCATATGCAAATTCGTACGAACAAGATGTAAGGAAATATGTGGTACATTGACTACTAAACTACTAACGTAACCGCTCCTGCTACTTCTCAATCCTCCTGAATTCCCCGCAGGATGAGACTTAACGCCCGTCCATGTTGCTCAGTAGCGTCACGCTGCAGAGATTTCTCTCCCCCGTGAGAGCCCCCCCCCCCCTCCCCCGAAGCCACGTCTACAACAAAAATATTTATGGCTTGAAATAATTTTGACATTGAGGCCTACTTTGTTTGTTGAAATTTACGCACACATGCAGACACACACCCACAGCTACCACACACACGCGCGCACCACACACACACACACACACGCTTGCACATCACTGCTGAGTCCTTCGGCCACTCCGCCCGCTCCTACAGCCACTGCGCTCCCCCACCACAAGTCCAAGCTCAAGTTGTGCGGGCCTCCTTTAAAAAGAAACCCGGGCGTAACACGGGCACTGCCCGGGGGCCACGCCACGCGCCCCCCTGCGGAGCGGCGTCAGCCACGAGCCGACATCTGCCACGCCGCGCGGTCAAGCTGCCGCGCGGGGGGCGTACCTCAGATGTCGGCTCGTGGCTGACGCCGCTCCGCAGGGGGGCGCCCAGGGCCGCATGCGCCTGCCCGGAGCACGCGTTTTGAACGCATGGCGCGCAGCGTTTGCGCGGAATCGCACGGGACCTGCACCTGCACGGATCCGCACGCTATTTTTTTACAGGGCTAATATCCCCCCCCCCCCCACGCACACGCGCACACACGCGCACTGTTTACCTCTGGGTTTATAATAAGAGGTCAGGTTTGGAGGCATTGCGAGCGGCACAAGTTTTTTGCAGTAAGGAGGAAGAGTTGTAACTACCTTAGAGTAGACTGGTTGAGGGGTGTCGACCGGTGGCGATGGAGGGAAGTCCAAGTCGATGGAGCAGAGCCAGGCGTCGGCGGCGGGTCGATGGCCGTCAGGTGCTGCACTCTGTGTGGAGTCCGGATGGGTACTGCCGGAAGGTGCTGCCCCCTGGGGTGCGTGCTCAGAACTCGGTGAAGAACTGATGACTGATGCACTTTGCGTCTCGGCTGTCGCGGCTCCGTCGCCAGCTCGCGGTGCGAGGTGCTGATGTTGCAGGTTGGGGACGGACTGGTCGGTGCGGCGGGCTCGACGCAGCGGAGGGCAGACAGTGTGTCCGTGTTTACACTCGAGTGCGGCGGGGGGCGGGCGATCTGAGTCGGGAGAAGCATGGCTCGTGTTTCAATAACAAATTCTCGAGAGTGTTGCTCTGTGACCGTCGGTGATGGGACCTTGGACCTCGTCGTTGTGGTAGTCGATGTTGAGACCGTAGGTCTGGAAGAATTCGAGGCCAAGTATGACGGGGAATTGGAGGCCTCTAACAACAAAGAACGGGTAAGTGAAGACGAAACAACGCATGTGAAATTTCAACATGATGTAGCCACAGCAGTGAAGAGGGGTCTTGTTAGTGGCTTGGAGCCGGATTTTGGTTGGGCGGATGTGACTACGTCGGGAGGGGGGTAAAAGGGACAATTCGATAGTACAGACTTTGGCGCCGTTATCGAGGAGAGCATTTTTATAGCTGTTGAAGCACTTTACCTTGGCGAAGCTTAGGCTGGCCGGGTCAGTGATGCTCAGGGCCAGGATGGGCAGTGGGTCAAACTTTGACCTAGCCCAAACCTCCAAAGTTGGCGGCTTTCCTCGGGCTAGCAGGGTAGGGGCGCCGTTTGGTCCCTGCTTTTCTAGTTTTTTGAGTAGTTTGACTTACTGTTTGAAGAGCAGTTGCACTTGCAGTACGGCTGTTGTCTGGCGCGGCTGCTGGAGCGGCTGCGCTGGTCACTGTGCGAGCTGGAAGCTCTGCTGTTGCGGCTACTGTTGCGGCTGCCGTACTGACTGTTGTGGCGGCTGCCGTGCTGACTGTTGTGACGGCTACTTGACTGGCTGGATTTGCTGTCACTCCGACGATTTTTGGGGCTGTCGTGCTTGTCACGGCGGGATTGGCGTCCAGTCTGGTAGTCGTGTCGGCTCTTGGTCGGTGACTTGCTGCGGTCTCGTTGCTTGTAGTTGGACGAGGACGAGGCTCGGGAAGGGTAAGGACTCTGTGAATAATTTCTGGAAGTGGACTTGTTACCAAACGAGATAGAATTGATTGAGGCAGATTCCAGGGGGAAAGTGGGACGTAGCTTCGCTGCAATCTGTTTGTTTTCTGACTCAATCTGAAGACAATGTTGCATGAAACTATTTGTGGAGTGACGAGGAACAAAGCGAGTGTCTTTGATCAGAGTTGGCAGGAGGCCATCCCTGAGGAATTCACACATTTCCTGTTCCGGGATACCTCTGTTCCAAGCAGCGATGAGTCGCAGCTTGTCAGTGAAGTACTGTTGGAGTGGCTCGTTTGGCTGCTGGTTGCGGGCTTCCATCCGTCGAAGACGTTCATGAGGAGTCAGCAAGGAGCCAAACTGGTTGCCTAGGGCTGAGAGGACAGAGGGAACATCCTGATTGGGTGAGGTGGCAGTATAGAATCTGTACCAGTTCTGCGCGTTACCCTTCAGGGCACTTTCCAGGTGGAGTATGGCCTGTTGGTGAGAGCCATACATTGCTGCTAGTATCGTGAATTTTTTGCAGAATTCATTCACCGATAAGACGTCCTTCGCAGGGTCTCCGTAGAACTCTGGTGGTGGCGGCAGTGGAACAGTGTTCACTGTCTGAATTACCTGACCATTTACTGCAGGGTACTGGAAATGCGGGGGGCCAAACTCCTGTGGGGCGTTGGCGAAAGGGCCACTGTTGGTGAACTGCGGCAGTGGGGCGGTGGGCGGCCAACCGAAGGTGAACGGTGGCAGCTCGGAAGCAGATGGCTGGGCGTACGCGTGTGGCGGCGCAGCGTCGAAGGGCTCCCTCATTTTGAACAGCGGCAGGGAAGCGGCAGGTGGTACGTCGTAGTTGTGCGGCGGCAGTGCAGCAGAGGGCTGGTAACCCCTGTGCGGCGGCGGTGGTGGTGGGCGGCGCTGCGAGGCAGGGCGAGGCAGCTCACGGCCGTGGTCCGGGTGACTTCGCGTCGTCTGCATTTCAGCTCGCAGCTCGCGCATTTGCCGCGCCAGCAGCTCGAGGCTCAGCTGTGAGGCAGGTTCAGGTTGCGTACAGTCTAGTGCGGAGGGGCGGGGGGGTACCTGAAATTCGGGGTATTGATGACGGTAGGCGTATTCCAGTTGCAGTGCGCTTGGCTGTTGGGGGGGCTGCTGTCGGATGCAACTTAGGGCACTGACGGTACGTTTTGCGTAGGCGGACGAGAACATGTTTGGGTCCGGTGTCCTTTCCCAGTCGTCATCTGAGTCTTGGGAGAGGTCCCGTTGCAAGGGCATTTTTCTGGTGTGAATCGAAGCAGGGTTCTTACCTCCAAAACTCAGTTTTTTCACGGGTCGGTCTCCGTGGTCCCACTGAAATGAGGCAGTGTTTTCCTCTTCCTCGCGGGTCTCGGGGAGAGCTGCAGCGACGTCCTGTAGCTGCTCGTCGAGGCCTGTGTCAGGGGTTGGGGGCCGTCGTGTCGGTGGGGTCCGTGGACGGTAGCAGAGGGAAGTCCCACTCGGCGGCACGGCCGGCGGCGTGTAGTGGTACAGAAAAGGGGTGGTGGGCGAGTGGCCTGCTCGGCTAGCTCTTGGCATAATCTTGAGCACGGGGGCCCGCTCGCTGCGCGTCCCTCTCGTACCAGCTACGACTACTTTAAGTGTGTGTTTGTCACGCGGACGGTGAGATTCTAATCGCTTTCACTAGGTCTCGTTCTTGGGGCAATGTCAAAGGACAACACGGGGGGATTACTTAGTTAATCATTATATTGCAAAGATACGCAGGCAGCAACTACCGTCCCTAGTCCTAGGCCGGCAGCGCCGCCGTTACACTTACATCTTCCACTCCTTACCGCTACCGCTACACACCTTCTTACTCTACTCCCAACTTCGGACTGCCTTGCCTGCGCTGTCTCCGCGCCGGACCCGGGCGGACCCGAAGCCCTCCGAATCTCCCTCGGCCGCGCTCGGCCCTTCGGCTCGGCCGGCCCGCCGCCGGCCGCAAGGACAGCGCTGGAGAGCGCCGCGCTGCTCTGAACCTTCCCTTTCCTTCCGCACACACCTTTCCGCGCGCCGCGCAGCTCACAATTAGGGGCGAAATCTTTTAAACTAAATACGGGTTGTTGTCAGCCGTCTGACAACATTCCTCCCCGCTCAAACCCAAACCCCCTTTTTAAATTCAATATTCGGTTGAAGATCAGGATAGGCTCAGACATCACGACACTCCCCCTGACACAGTTGCATTTTAGAAAACTAAACACATTACCAAAGTCAAAACTCAATTTCTGAAAACATAACATTTCAAAATAATTCAAAATAAAGCTGAATGATAGAATCTGATCTGTACTTGCTACCATGTCAATATACAAAATTCACAATTTCCTTAAAACTAACTGAACAATTACATCTTATGAAATGTTGCTTGGATGAGAAAATCTTGTCATGAAATTTTATTGGACCCACCAGACAACTCACAAATGAGCCAAAGACTGTAAGAATCACATTAACATAAATCACACATATATGGGTCAATACAATGACAAGCCGTAAGGAATTTGTTTCCATAATTTGCATTTGCTTTCCATTCTATTCTTTCTAACTTAATAATATAAAATACATCGTTACACAATTTTATTTCTCACTGAACCGACAAACATTAAACAATTCCAAATATTTCTCGTTATGACTCTGCGACAAAGAGTCGTTAACATTCTCAAAAATTAAACGCTTGTTATCGAAAATTAACAAACTAAATACAACTGATTTTAGCTTAGCATGTATATCTCAAATTAATTCTCACTGTGAAACAAATGTTAAATTTCATTTTATCAAACCCTTTTCAAAAAACATAATGAATGTACTTTTGCTACACTGTGACAATGGTACGAAGATGACTGGACTAATTAATTAAATCTGCGTTACTCGACCAAATTAACAAAACTCAAAATTAAATTCCGACTCTAAAATCAAGTAATTTCCACAAGTACATTCCAAACAAGTGACTACATGAATACCAAAATTTTTTCTAATGCTCTAAGTTGTTACACCGATGCGTACATCTTTTGAGCGAACAAAATTAAAACAAGAAAAACAGACATTTCTGACAACTGAGCCGCGCCTCGACGCCTCTTGTGGCCCTCCGGCATTCCCCACAGATTTCTCATACACCCCCTCGCCGTACGTGATACGCAGAACTTGGCTGATTCCGCCGTAAGCTGAGGGACCGCACATCCTTCGTGTTCCGGTGGCTCTTGTGCCGCGCCACTGCTCGGGTAGGTGACATCGAGCCTCCCTCGCTGCAGAACGGATAGCTGGTGCACGCTGGGCTGAATGTTTAGATTTCTCATACCGGATGGGCCGCGCTCGATCTCTTGCGCGCCGTGGCTCAGCGTCGTGGTACTGTCAACAAGCGGGGTTCAAGTGTGTAGCATTTGCACAAAAACCAGAGCAACAAAATCAAAAAGCACAAACAACAAATCAAATAAAAACACTTAACTTTTGTCATCTTACGCTGAGTCCGGATACCATTTTCATACCGTTGCACACCAAAGCAAAACTCGAGTACTCCAATCTCCTTATCACATGAAATTTTGGTTATCGCATCTGTAACTGAAATCTATTTAAAATAGCTGGGTGCTTCTCACACTAAAATCTCAGACTCTAAAATAAAATACTCGGTTTACTGCAAATTAAGATTGATCAAAATTAAAACTCAAACAACAGAGTTCTATAAGGAATACTCAATTGCAATAAGTTTTCACACTTCAAATTCAAATTACCATCATACATTTTCAATTTATCTCAAGCCAACGGGTTCTACACTCCTGTCATTCTTTTAAGTCTATCACTTATAGCTACTCGCCACTTCGCTGTAGTGGACTTATCCGGTGGCTACCGCGGGGCCGACAGGACGGGGTCCTGCCTCTCCCACCCGCGGACAGCGTCCCGCTGCCCACCGCCTGCTGCCGCAGCCTTGTCCGGAGGCTTCCGGACCCGAGGCCGCCAGGCCTCTGCCGCCCAGCGCGGGCTGAGGGCGCTCAGCCACCCACCCCCGCTGCAATCACGTCCCCGGGGGGGCTGCAGCTCCGCTACCTTCCCCCCGCGCGGCGCCGGCAGCCCCTGGCCTGTCGGGCCTGCCAACGCCGTCAACTTCACAGGAGCCGAGGACCCGGGCCGCCATTCCGGGCCCGCGTCTTCCACTCCCGTCGCCATCTCTCCCGTCACTGCCGCCGGGAGGGTAGGCAACCCTCCCGACTCGGCGACATCGCCCTCAAGGGTAGGCAGCCCCTCCGGCTCAGCGGCCGGCTGCCTCGCCCCCGCTTGGCTCCGTCCGGGTCCCCCGGGATCCCACGGAGGCCGCGAGCCGTCGGCCAGCACGATCCCAACCCCTTCGGCGGCGGACGGCGGCCGCGGCGCTGCCTCTCCTGCGCCGCGGACGTCCTCCCCGCCCGGACCCATCACGGGCCCTCCGGCTCCCCGAGCCTCCACGCTGGCGACGGCGATGACTCCCGTCGTCCAGCTCCTCTCGCGGCCCCCCTCCTCGGGCCGCGCCACACCCGCGGCGGCTGAGCGCGGCGGCGCTGCCTCCTCAGCGCCCCCACCTCCCAGCTCCGCGCACACAGGCCGCGGGCGGCGCGGAGCCTCCCACTCCGGCGCCCCCCGCCACGCTGTCGAGTCCCCGCCGCGGCCACGGGCCTCAGCCTCGTCTGCCGCCAACGGACTCTCGGCGTCACTCACACACGCTGACGCCGTGCGCGCGCGCCCGCCCCAGCCAGGACTCACAAGCCCCCGCGACCGGCCGCACACACTCGTTGCCCCTGCACTCTCAGCTGTCCTGTTCAACTTCAGAACACAATCGAACTCACTACCTACAGAACTACTTCTGTGACCACAAACACTAACATCGCCGTCCGAACACTCGGAGTCGGCGTCACTCCAATATACGCTAGCGCTCCCCGTGTGGCCATCGGCGCCGACTTCACACGGTAGCGAGCTAGACCAAAAACTACAAAATGGCACAGCGTGATGGCCGGTGAGGTGAGCTTGTTTCCCTGCCCGGCGCTTACTCACTGCTTGTGCGAACCCGCCCTGGGTCCCTCGGCACGAATGCTCTGGGGCTCTAAAACAAGGGCCATTCCCTGGGGGGTCGCTAGGTGCACCACTTCCCCCCAGTACACTGTCGGACCCGTAGGCCGACTCTCCGCCGGTCGTCTGACTGCTCGCGGTGGTTCCCGCGGCGTCCTCGCGACCCCTGGCGTTAAAACACATAACACTGGCATTCGGCGCCAGTTCGGTTCCCAACGCCCGCGTATCACACATGGACCGCGGCACAGGGACACCGAACGCAACAACTTCTTCGCCGGCCGGCTGACGCAGCGCGGGCGTCCCCGCTGCGTCGCCGCGTCCATCGGCAAGACTTCTAACCTCAAAACTGGACAAGCGTTTGCTTTCCTCAAAACCCACCAAATCGTGTCGGTCGGATGGGGCCCTGAGAGCAGCCCCTCGTCCGTACCGCACACGCAAGAGTGCCTCGCTGTGGGGCTCGGGCACGGCAGGCGACGCTCCACGCGTCCCTCCGCCCTCCGTGCTTACTGCACTGCCGCCTCCAACGGTGCAACCTCCCCCTTTTCTCAAACTACCTTGAACACTAACCGCGGGCTCCGGAGCCGCGCCGGAACATCCGGCCTGCGCTCGGGCTGTCCCGCCACTCTCACACACACTCCCAAGTGTCCGCCTCCAGCCCGGCGGAGGGACTTCAGTCCGTCCGACCGCCTGCTGGGTAGGCAACCCACCGCTCGCGCTCGAGCCGCGAGGCGCCACGCCATGCTGGACGCCGCCTCCCCCTTGCGCCACACTCTCCCTCTCACTCACCCGCCCGGAAAGGGGTACGCGTCTCCGCCTCCCCGGGCTCTCTTCCCGCCGCGGCCCCGCGGCCGGGGGTGCATCCACTGACCCCCCGCTCCCCGGGGCCCGCGTCCTCAGCCAGGGCTCCCACTCACGGGGCGACATCCACGGCGGCGGCCGCCGCCACGGCTCCTCCTCGTCCTCGGCTGCCTGACTCCTCCAAGGAGGCGGCCACCGTCTTGGCTGCCGACCATCCGGTTGAATTCTGTAAACTGGATCTCTATTTACTCTGTCTTTGAAGCCCGAAAATTTATCTTCTACTTCACGCCAGATCTCATTGATACTAGGTATTAAATAAGACTTTATAAACAAAGTGCAAACTGCAGTAAGTCTACTGTCGTGCTCCTGATCGTTCCCAAATCTTAAAGTTTGGCGCAGTTTAAGACATTCATTTTTAAATTCCTCGAGGTCCAACAAATTTCCAAAAAGCGAATCGCGAACATTTATAATCCACTCCAGTTGAATTACTTCTGATCGAAAAGTAAACCGGTAGTACCAAATCATGTCGTGATACTTTTCCAACTCAATAATAATCCGCATCACATCTTTAACCCTCGCCTCTATAGCGTTCGCTATCTGCGTATCCATTTTGCACGGTACCGTTACTCTGCTTTACTTGCGCTGTGGGGGAGTCACCGTTGTCGCAGCGTGCGCTGACCCTCGCGCCGACCCTAATCCTATGATTAACAGCTCCCTGCCGGCGCCAGTCCGGGCGGCGGGCCATCCCCACCGCGCCGTGCCATCGCCGCCGCGCCGTGCCGGCCAAGGCGATGCTGGCCTGCAAATCTCCCCCCTTCCAAAATTCCCTGCATACCAATGCACAGGGCAAGGGAACAAAAAGCACGACAAAATGTGTGACTACGAAAAATCAAAAAAATTTTGGAAAACGACAAAACAGAAAACAAGAAAACTACGGTCGCACAACACTGGACAAGGCCCTCCCGCCACACTGAATTTACGGTCAGCACATGATTTTACAAACAAAATGCATCACGACAGAATCACTGAAAAGACTTGAAAAATTGCACTTCCTGCAAACTTACTAAAGTCACTGAATAAATGATGAAAAACATAAATGACCTAAAAATTACCCGGGAAATAATTGATTATCAGAACAAAAGTCAAAGCTGAAAAACGTGCTCGACATTACCGCAAAAACAAGACCTCTAAGTATTTAAATAGCCTGCAGAAATTCCCACAGAATCACAAAAAGGAACAAATGGTTCAAAGAGAAATGGTACTGAAAAAATTCAAAACACTTGCACTTCAAAACTGCACCGCCACGTTGAGCAATGCAAACACAACACACAATATTCTAAATACATAAGTACTAAAGCTACTAATCATGGATCTTTAACGTTGGGCGCCAAATGTAGTGGTACAGAAAAGGGGTGGTGGGCGAGCGGCCTGCTCGGCTAGCTCTTGGCATAATCTTGAGCACGGGGGCCCGCTCGCTGCGCGTCCCTCTCGTACCAGCTACGACTACTTTAAGTGTGTGTTTGTCACGCGGACGGTGAGATTCTAATCGCTTTCACTAGGTCTCGTTCTTGGGGCAATGTCAAAGGACAACACGGGGGGATTACTTAGTTAATCATTATATTGCAAAGATACGCAGGCAGCAACTACCGTCCCTAGTCCTAGGCCGGCAGCGCCGCCGTTACACTTACATCTTCCACTCCTTACCGCTACCGCTACACACCTTCTTACTCTACTCCCAACTTCGGACTGCCTTGCCTGCGCTGTCTCCGCGCCGGACCCGGGCGGACCCGAAGCCCTCCGAATCTCCCTCGGCCGCGCTCGGCCCTTCGGCTCGGCCGGCCCGCCGCCGGCCGCACGGACAGCGCTGGAGAGCGCCGCGCTGCTCTGAACCTTCCCTTTCCTTCCGCACACACCTTTCCGCGCGCCGCGCAGCTCACAATTAGGGGCGAAATCTTTTAAACTAAATACGGGTTGTTGTCAGCCGTCTGACAACAGGCGGCGGCGCCTCGTTCGGCGCAGCAGCGGCGTCTGCAGCGTCAGCAGCAGCAGATGCGATGTTCTCGCTGCGGTCGTGCGTGTCCGAGAAGTTCTGAAAATTTTCCAGAATTTCCATGGAACGACGGTGCAGTTCCCTGATGGATCTCGCTGACGGGGACTTGTCTCTCCTGTAGTCCGGGGACTGGTAGGTCTGGATGAGATCTGATAAAATTTCCGAGAAGTCAGTTTGGGGTGGGGCGTTTCTAGAAAGCTCGAGCACACGATTGACGATGGACTTCATGTTGATGTTGCGGGCTCCAGGTGTTGAGTCGTCTCGCGTTAGTGCCAGCAGGATGTGTGGAAACGGGGCGCAGGCCTGTTTGACTTGCAGTCCGTCTTTGAGGTCAGCCAACATTTGTGCCTTGGCGGAGCTTGGGGCACAGGAAATCTGACTTTGGCCGACAACAACGTACCTGAGCACTTCCAGGAAGTTCTCGAGGGTGTCCTCTTGCAGGTCCTCGAAGCGAACGATCTGGTACCGGGGGTAGGACGACTTCGGGTCCGCGATGTTGGCCCTTATTAGAGAGCCAAGGGCCTTCAGTTTTTGGTGAACTGTCAGCGATTTTGGTGGTGTTCTTGGCAAACCCATTTTTGGAACCAAAGGTGAGTCCTAGTCAGCAGCGTGGGACCAGCATCTCCACCATGTTTAGCTCTGGGTTTATGACAGGTCGCAGATTGAGGACTGTCAATGGCACCAAAGCTACTAGGGCTCTTACCGCACTGTAAAAAAAAAATTGTCACTTGACAAGAAAACCTGTGACGACATTATTGTTGAATAGGACTGACAATGTAATGTTGTCAACATGACAAATAGTATCGTCAAAACCACAAAACAACACCCGACAAGTTTTCTCGTCATAGCTGAAGACACAATCGTCACGTCTATAAGCCGTCAAACGACAAAAACGCATGACAAATTTTATCGTCATTTGACAATAGGATTGTCATTCAAGTTGATACAAAAGCAAACACTCAAACAAGTGGTCGTAGTAAAAGGACTGTCATAGTCAGATAAAAGTTGAGTCAATTTCAATGTCTCACATTAAAAGACCAACGGTGTATCATTAATGGTTTAGTGACTTTCATGGGTTTCATGGTTGTCATGGGTACCCCATCTTTTAGACGGGATTTGATCACTTCACGACATAATCATCCTTAAATTATTTTGTCAAGTCAGGTCAACGACACAATTGTCAAGTGACTTTGACGATTGCATTGGAGGAAAAATTAGGCATTGTTGTATCGTCAACTTGACGACAAAATTTTTTACAGTGCGGACTTGTGCACACAAAGGGCGGTAAGAGGGTGAGTTGAATGAATACTCGGAGAGTTTCGCCTGAACTCCACCTAGCAGGTTGGTAGAATGGTCTGTTCCGCACGCCTGCCGACTAAAGACTAACTCGTCTCAGTTGCGGCGGCGTGCGCTCGGCCCATGGTCGGCGCGAGCGGGGGTGGCGCATGTTTGGAAAACAAGTAGTGCAACGCCCGTGATACAGTTCAAAAGCACTGTGAACAGCACACACCTACGCTCACACACACGCACACGCGCACACACCTACGCTCACGCACACGCGCACGCACGACACTATCTTACGTACCTTAAAATCCAGGAATAATCCAGTGACAGGAAGTTCGTAAATACACGCACAAAATAAACTTTCTTGTCCCGACGGGTACAACAGCTCACCACGAAACACTAATTACAACACGTAAAGATGCCCGCACTTCAGCTGCGGCAGCACAACTACTGGAGCGACAGCGACGTGGACAGTGCGAGGACAAAACTGAGACTGGCAGAATCGTCCTTCCCTCCCGCACTCCGCTTCCCTCCCACCCGCGCCCCGCTCTCCGCTCTCAACATCGCCACTACTGCTGCACCTTCCACTACTACTGCAACCGGCGAATATTTTGCCTGGGTCTGCGCATTTCAATGCACTGTTTGATGTACCCGCCGGGCCAACGACCCATATTGGTGAATGCGCGGGCGGTGGAGTAGGCTAAGACCAGCCGGGGTCTGGCTTCGCGTGGCCGCCGCCGCGGTCTCTCTCTCTCTCTCTCTCTCACTTCGTTTTCTGTGTGTCTTCGGTGACAGTTTCGTTTTACGACACGCACAGGCCGGGCTAGGCCAGGCGGCAGCGTCGGCTGGACCTGCCTGATCCTGCCGGCCGGAGGGGGACTGGCGGGCGGGGGAGGGAGGTGCGGACCTCCTCCCTCCTCTCTGCCCCCTCCCAGCCCGCGCGCCCCGCACCGGCGGCGATCAGCGGTCATTCGCTATGGACATGCGTTGACATGTGAGGATGCTTGGTGTGCGTCACGTCGGAGAGAAACCCCGGACCCCGAACAAATCGCTACGTGTTCTATTCGATGTGCTTCAGTTCTGATGCGTGCCCATTGCAGGCGGGCAGTTTCAGATTCGTCTAATGGCACCAAAGCCTTTGAAAATTGCTAGGGTAATGATATAAAACGACTGAATTTCTCGCCGAGTGTATGGCTGAATCAGGAAGCCAGGGTTCTGCTCCAGCATTTCCCACGGAGCAGGTAGTGCGCAGATGGGTGGTAGGCGCCGGGTTCCAAGCGGGCGCCGCCCCGCTGGGCTATCAGTAGCTATGACGCCTAGGTGTTGTTGTGTTGGATGCCAATAAAGGACAGCGCAGACCACCGGCAGGCTGTGTCGTGACAAAGGAAAAAAAAGATGTTTTCGTTCCGACGCGGCCCGTGCCTGTCGCCGATGCAAGAGGTAGTGGTCTGCAATGGGCGAGCTGGGCCCGTCTCGTCGCTACCCCAGCAGCAATCGGCTCGCCCAGCCCGGCCCGTGAGCTCGAGGCCGGCTCGAGAGCTCCGTTTGCCACGGCACGCCGCCACCTCAGCCGATACCACTGCCGCACAGCCTGCCACTGCTGCAACGGGCGGCGCCCAGGCAGCGGCGGTGGCTGATGCAGTGGTGGGCCCGCCGGCTCACCCAACGCAGATCTCTAGCAAGGAGGCTCATATTTAGCTAGCAAAATTTTATCAGGAGTTCGCTTACAGACATTCTGATTTCAACCAGTAAATATTAGACAGTTCCATGCGGGTCAGGATTCGCCAAGCCAAGTCGGATGCGGCACCGGCTTTGGGCTGCTCGGCCGGCGCTCGGCAGTGGGTGGGCGTGCTGGGCACCAGCTCGACTAGTCTGACCCGGCGGAGCCAGGCAGGCGAGTGAACCGGAGCTCAGCCGTGTGGAGTTCGTGTGTGTGTAGAGCGTGTGCTGTGCATGTTTTATTTCCAAAAATGCTTGAAGTCGTATTCAAAATCCACTACGCAATCACACTAATTAAATTTTTCAAAAAAATATTTGTGAATTTCGAGTACTGTGGAATACGCTGGAATCAGGGTGCTTGTGACTCACAGACAATTACCTGCCACTGCCAATAACACGCTGGGTTTGCACCAACACAGCAAACAATGCACAACGAGCTGCTTTTCTTCATTCGCCTTCGGCGGCTGGGACTGGTTTTCAAAGGCGCGCCCACAGGGCAATCAGTAGCTTTGGGTGCGAGCTGTTGTTGCAGTAGTGGGGCCATGAATGGATAGCTCAGACCCGGTGATACTCTGCGCTACGATACCCCTCATAACGGCGTCCCCTCTCGGAAAATGTGACACGACTACGCGCTCTTAGGCTGTCACTACTCTGCTGTTACGCCTCCCCCCCCCCCCTAAAAAATGTTTTCCATGATTTCACAGCAAAAATGGCCATATGAGTTTCGCGCTCCGTTTCTGCAAAGGTCCTAGGGGTCTATGGTACTAGAGGACAGGACAGGGCTGTGAGGGCCGTCCGTGTCGTAGCCCTGGCGTGCAAGCCGTGCATCCCGTCTCTCTCTCTCTCTCTCTCGCGCGCGCGCTAGGTCAGCACTTTCACTCAAGCGACGCGCGCCGCACAACCGGGGGGCTGGGGGGGGGGGGGCGGAGACAAAAGACGAACCTTTTCGGTTGCGGGTGCAAGACACAGGTCGGACGCAGCGCACGCGCCCGTCTCGGCGTGCGGTGGCTTGCGTGCCTGACTCATGTCCGGCGCTCGGTGGCGCTGGCCCGCCCGGAGGAGTAGGGCAAGCGTCTCAAACTCGCCGGCGCGCCGAGCCACTGGCCAAGTTCGACTTCAGATTCCTCGTCTCTCAGGGGCAATATAAAAAATCGGGGCGAGGTCTGCCCTCAGCGCACTCCTTGTCTGTCCGCCGCTGTGTCTAGTTTTGCGAAATGTTGGACGGTAGGCTTGTCATTTGATTTCGAACCGAGCGTGTCGTGATTTTCCCAGAGCGAGTTTTGGAGTCTCCTGGGCCGTGTCGACCCGCGCCAACTGGTAGGCCTCCCCCCCCCCCCCCTTCCCCCCACCGCGCCACCTCGCACTTGCCTATGGCCCCCTGTCTTCATCGCCCCCGCATCGAAAGGTCCCCCGCCGGCACGGGCCAGCCCCGCGCTGCAGATCTGAATGGCAGCCCGTGCAGGCTACCTGCGCTGCCGAGCCCTTCTCTGTCGCCTGCAGCACTGGGCATATGAGTGTGACTGAGAAACAAGATGAACAGCTTTCGAAAACACTCTCGGCCACTGCGCGGCCCGGGCAGGTGGCACTTGCCGTCTGACTGGTCTGCCTCAGACCAGCGGTCTGTATCTCGCGGAACAGTCAAAGTCGATTTTCTGGCGAAAATTGACCTATTTTGACCTGGGTATATTAATGCGTTTCACGTCGTGCTCCTCATTTTGATACATATCAATAAATAAATAATTGTAGTGACTTATGTGGAGCAGAGGGGCGGGAGTGGGGAGGGAAATTCTGTGCTTTTCTGGTTTCGTGGACGAAATATTTCAAAGACGAACTTTGCCCGTTGAATAAGGATGACCTAGGGAGGGGGCACTGTCTCGATTGAAAGGGCTTTGGGGAGTTATGGGGCAATTTGCTGCGCAGATACGGTACTGGCAGTCCTCACGCAGAACAATATGCAGTCCTCCCCAGGTGCCGAAAAGCGTCCTGCCCGGACAGGCCCGCGGGCCTGCGGAGCGGGTGCAGCGGGCCCGCCGGGGTCCGGGAGGGTCGGCGCGGGTCCGGTACTGGCGACAGTGCGGATTATCGGTCAGCGCTCGTCTGCCCCGTCTGGTCCGGGCCGGGGAACGGCCTTGAAGAGCGTCGCGAATATGAAGGGACGACGGCCCTCTGCGTCACTTCCGCGGCCGGCCGAAGGGGAAAGGGATTTGTCAGGGAAATATATGACTGCACGTACTCATTACTTGTCTGCTGCTGCGGAGCACATGGCCGAGATGGGGCCCCTTGTTGCGAATCCGGTGGTGGCGGTCTCAATTTGAAAACGACAGTTGGACGGCCGCAGCCGGCCCCGCATGGTGGCCGCTGCATTTCTCATCCTCGTGGCATACGCGGAGAGGGGTCGCTTCATCCTCAACACGGATACTCAAACGGCACCAAAGTCACACGGATTTGGTGAACTGGTGAACTTTCCAGCTGAGAGAAAATTGTCACTGGATAAATTGAAGCTCTGTACTCGGTCATAAAGAGCCAGATAGCTTTGTCCCATATGAAACGAGTGAGCGCGGTCCGGCAGGCCCAGGCTTATTTCCATCACTATTTTATGGCCCATTAAGGGTGGCCCGACGCCGCGGCCGGAGGCATGGTGCGTCTTCGCACCATATGCATGCCAAAACGTTGCTTATAGAAAACGAGGAAACAAGGCCGGAGGTTGACGTCCCCTGCTCTTGCAGAAAAACATTCAACATACGACGATACGAAGTTAGGTTTGAAAGCGATTCGCGCTTTCTTTATCTTTGTACCGAAACATGGAAGACGCTATTGCTACTAAAATTAGCAAGATCAAACGACAATTTGATAGGGTAGATCAGCAGAGGCGTGCACAAGGTTGGCTCTCGGAGAGAGCGCTGTAGGTCTTTTTACCTTGTTGCCTACGTTTCAGGCGCCCTTCGGCGCCAACTCGGCTTCTCGAGATGGAGGGAGCAGGGGGGGGGGGGGGCTCACTGCGCACGCCTCAGGTGGTCAGAAGCCGTGTAAAATGGCTTTCTTTATTTTAGGGTTTCTAATGCAGTAGAATGATCCCCGGTATTGGTGCATTCATTGACATTTCTAACGAGGGTTGAGAGCGGATGTGTTGCACTTTAGCGCGAGCAAAGCAAGGGGCCTATTCGAGAAACCTCGGTGCTTGTGTTCTTTTCTTCCGAGTGGGCGAAGGTTGTGGCAGTCATCCTCGCGAAGCATCTCAATAATGTGAGACTGGCCACGTGGTCTACGGCATCGAAACACCGCACATCAATTCATTTGTTCGACTATTGGATCCTGTCTTACGGTAGTAGCGCTGGAATTTTTTTACCAATGCTCCCGAGTCTCACAGGATTTCACACATAAACATAAACTTCACACATAAACTTGGGCAGGAAGAAACGTCGACCGTCCAACGGTTCCGCGGTTAGAAACTTTAAGCTCTTCACGCCACGGCACGCGCCGTCGCGCAACCGGCTGGAGACGAAGCCCAGAGGTCAGGCAACCAATCAATACAGAGGGTGCGCTGTGTTGCCTGCACGCAGGGCGCGAGGCAGGTAGGGAGGCAGCCGGCCCCCGCACTGCGCTGGGAAGAACGCTAATGTTCTCATACCCATCGCCAGTAGCCTCGCACCGCACTACGCGCGCTCCCGCCGGTCCAGCCGCACAGTACGGTGGTGGGGGTAGCGTGGGCGGAGCTACGAAGCCCGCCGCTCCGCCGCGACGCGGCGCGCTGCTCCAGCGGCGCTCAGTTTCAGTGGCGCTCAGTTTAAGGAGCGCTCAGTTTCATTGGCGCTCAGTTTCCGTGGCGCTCAGTTTCAGTGGCGCTCAGTCTCCGTGGCGCTCAGTTTCAACACGACCCTTGCCACAGGCGGCGCTCAGTTTCACTGGCGCTCAGTTTAAGGAGCAAAATATATCGAAGACGGCGCTCAGTTTCCGTGGCGCTCAGTTTCAGTGGCGCTCAGTTTAAGCGTCCCCCGCCACTCCACCCGCTCCACAGCAAGCTCTACCTGCTCTATCCAACCCTGAAGCATCCACAGGCGCTGCCGCAGAACTTAAGATAAGTGTATCCTCGGGGTCTGGTGGTGGCCGTGTATTACAGGGAGAGGGACGGGCGACGACGCCTGGCAGCAACGGCGGGAGCGGGGGCCGACGGCGCGGAGTACGGACAGCTTGCGACCCAGGTGTCAGTGAAGTACCTTCGGAGGGCCCAAGACCCCCCGCGGGAGGAAACAGCGCGACTCAGGAGAAGCCCAAATGGCAGCGGCGACGACCAGCCAAAGAAAAGACGCAAAGAACCGCGCGAAGCCACGGAATACGCAGGGCAAAAAGAAGCGGGTGCCAGCGAAGACCACCACGACCCCCGCCAGGATGGCGGGTGAGCCAGAAACCAGAACCACCACTAATCCCTTCCTTTTCAGCGATCAGGGACCCCGCGGAGCGGTGCGATCTCGTGGTTGTTTTGACGACACTAGCGTACCTGCGAAGTGGCCGAGATCACCCTGGCGGGGCTCACGACCCTGTCAGGCGTAGCTAGTCTAGAACGAGTAGGCATACGCCTCTTCCAGTCGAGACGGAAAGCGGTTCGTAAACTGTATTCCAACCAACCAACCCTGGAATGGGATAAGGAATATAGTCGACCCTTGAATTTTGTTCCGTCCGCCGGGAGGAGCATGGGACAAAAATTAGGGGACGGGAGATGCCCGGGCCGGGCCGGGACCCGGCGCCGCCGGACCCTCCGGGCCGGCCCGCCGCGCGGATTATGGGGGAGTTTAATCCGCCCGGCCAGGGGGGGTATTTTAAAGTCCGATTTCCGCTCATTTCCGATCATTTTGACGGCCTGTTTAGTTGAACGTGTAGAGGACTAAAAAGCAAGTCGATTAAAAAAAAAACGGCATGTCAAAATGTTGTTGGCGAGATGTTTTCGCCAACAGCGCACTTTCGAGTACTCTTTTAAAGTATTGTCAGCCTTGCGATGAGTTTAAATTCTGGCGCTCTCCCGCCGCGCGGGTGAAGGGACAGTTTGCCTCGCACTAATCTAGGGTCGCCCCCCCGGACCTCTGGAGGGCGGTGACACCTCACCTTTACTGCCAACCTCTGCACATGAAATGCAAGGCACGGTTTTGAGTAGTTTCGGGTTTGAGTTTAGTTGGCTCGTCCTGGTTAATTGTCTGGACGCACTGCAGAGTGCAGTGTAACGCAATACTCATGAGCAAGGTTCGATTGAAGTGACCGGGTGCATCAGCCGTTGTGTTGGTAGTAGTTCGGGTGCCCTGCGCGGCCCCGCGGCATGCACTCGGGACAGAGAGACGAGAACGGACAGGCAAGAGAAGCGGACGTGCCGAGGAGCGCACGTCAAGACAGGGTAAGCACACGTGGTGGCACCGGCATTGTTAGTTGAGTAATCTTTAGGTTTAGCGTTAGATTTGGCTGGGAGAGTAAATTTGATGCTCAGTTTCTGTCACGTTTGAATAAATTCGTTCGCGGTATTGACCAGCTAAATCCTGTCTCCTTTTGATTGCTCCTTTTCGAATTTCAACCCTTTTGGCCACGCGGCGAACAGACTGGGGTAGACGGGAGTGCATCCCCACAGTTCAAATCGTAACTCCCCGCCTACAATGTAAATTATGACATGAGTTATTGACAAAAGTTACATTTGACAATAACTTAGGTCATAATTTAAATTTTGACATGCCGTTTTTTTATCGACTTGCTTTTTAGTCCTCTACACGTTCAACTAAACAGGCCGTCCAAATTTTGAGCGGGAATCGGACTTCAAGCTCCCCCTTAATCCGCGCGGCGAGCCGGCCCGGAGGGTCCGGCGGCACCGCCGGGTCCCGGCCCGGCCCGCGCTCCTCCGCCCGGCCCGGGGACGAGGTGGTGGGGATGACTGTGTCACAAAAATCAGGGGACAAAACCGGAACGAAATTCAAGGGTCGACTGTACTAACGCGTGCATGGTCCCCCCCCCCCCCCCCCCCCCCCCCCGCACCCGGGGGTAGGGGAGGCTCGAAATTCAAGAAGGCGGCCATAAGGACCCGACTTTTGGGAATATCGGGAGGACCGAGCCACTTTGAGAGTTACGTTTTGCGGCGCTGGCCATCGTAGTGGTACGGTATTGCGATCGATTGGCAATGATACCGGGCTTGAGACCACGCACCTCGTCCTCGAGAGCCACCTTCCATCTTTTAAACGGTACGGCCCAGCGACCTGCGGTTTTTGACATTGGCCTTTGCGGGCCGAGAAGGTGAGGTTAGGGTAGGTTAGGCTACGTTAGGATGGGCCCGAGCAGGTGAGGTCAGGGTAGGTTAGGCCAGGTAGGGGTGGGTTTGAGTAGGTGAGGCCAGGTGACGATACGCTCGGTTGTGGGGTTTAGTGGGCTGCGTTAAGATTGGCTGACGGAAAACTTTAGAGTAGGCCTGATTTGTTGAGCATTAAATAGGCGTTTCCAGCGAGGCTCATGAACGGAAGTAAATCATTTTTCCTACTTCCGGTCCCTGGCCTCGCAGGAAATGCCTATAAGATATGGCGTTTCACTCAAACAGCCGGTGTGCAGTTCACTAACGTGGCAACACTCACGGCGCAGGAGTGGCGCCCGCAGGGTGCCACACATACCAACTAGCCCCGCAGGGTGCTACTCTTCAGGTGACAGCCGTTGGCAGGCCAAGGTAGGCGTGCGCCAGTCGTGGAGTGGCGGAACACTGATTCGCGGTGAGCCTGTTACGCCACGACGCGGTCTGGCGTACGCCTACCTTGGTTTTGGTATTTTATAACAATGGTAAAAATTTCTAAGAAACTACCCAAGATACGGTGCCCTAAATGTGAGGTTGACTCCGATATGCTGGTAGGAAGAAATGGTCCAAATTTCTTTCTTCTACGACTAACCGTTCTCGAGAAATCGCGTGGACAGACTGACAGACAGACGCACAGACAAAACATTTTTGAGCTAGTCGGTCTAGGGCTTCGCTGTTGCTCAGCCAATAATTAATGAGTAATTAGAGTTAATTCAATTTCTTGGTGTATATTTGACGTAACGTAGTTAATGAAACATTTATGCAAGAGTACTATATTTGGTTTTATGTATCTTGTTGACAGGGAAGCATCATCTTCGGAAAGGTACAAAGGTTGTGGGCAGTGCTACTATTGAATTCCATTTGGACTGGAGAGAGCATAAGGGAAGCATCAGGTCATTTCTTAGTTCCTCCTAGTGACCTAAAGGCCCTTTTCGCTAGAGTATCTTCTTTTGCTGTAGGAAAAGAATCACTTTCTGAAGTGAGCAGGAGTGTATTACAATGCTAATCGATTATGTAACCACGACTTGTTAAAACTGTGTAGTGCAGGAATGTGCAGGGTGTACAAACTTAACCAAAGTTGTTGTCACATTTTCTCAAATAAGTCCGAAACGCGTGATCTGATGGGGGTCCTGTTTTCAGCATTAGGTACAATATTTCTTTCCTGAATTTATTGGTAAAGTACTCTGGAGGTTCAACCGCGCCGCCAAGCTGTTTCTCAGATTCTGAGACGAAATACATTCTGACAATACATCTAATCCTTTGCTTAGTCTTTAAACGCAATCGCAGTCACAAACTGACAAACAGATTGGAAGCGGGTCTCTGATTCTGCGTGTGCGCCCTATAGGCCGGCAAGCCAACGCACGCCAGTGCGCTGCGGGCTGCCTACCTGGCAGCTGCAGGCGCCAACTGTGACTATACAGCTTTTCTGTCTCAATCACTGACAACATCGCCGGCGCGCCGCGCGCTACTACTGTTAGAATACATTGGGAATTCCTGAAGTCCTCTGGAAACTTTTTCACCAACTGATCCTTCGTTTTTTCCTAACGTACGACAGATTGAGATTCGCTGTGCTGAGAGCAAAATTCTAAAGCGCATTTAATAGAGGACACATGGTCTTCCTCAATAGCCCCAATATCATACCTCACAGTAACGCATACTCCCTGTGACAAGTGATTTTATCCGGCAAATTCCTGCAGGTTCTCCGGAAATTCACGAAGGACTGTCGGAAATAAATTTACCAACTGATCCTTCGTGATTTCCCAGACCTTTTTTTAACAGTGACGCGGCACATAAGGTTTATCAAATATTGGAGCGCACCGCTCAGCCGTTTCTCAGATTCCGAGCCATGTAATAATGTGAATTTTCTGTTTACTGAGTAATTTTTCCATTACGAAAATTATAATCAAATTTGATAGAAACTGGTGTTACGTCTGTAACTGGCATACATCTGCCTTAAGTTTGCTTTCAGATTTTGAGGTGAAACGGAAGGTAAAATCAAGAGAAGACTATGTCAAAAAATAGCATTTTTTCAAACTTTAAAAATTTCTTGTACGCACATACAAACTTCTTTCGTGCCTGCTGCTTGCCAGGGCTTCCTGAAACACGAAAAGAGTTTTAGTTTAGATATTCGGCAGCAACCAAATTTAAACAATTAAGGAAACTTCATTGTTCTTACAGTTTATGTGTGGTTCATTTTACAGGTTTCGCATCTGAGCGGAGCTCAGAAACTAGTCATTGTCAGGATTTGACAGGGCCTTGACACTCCCCAAGTGCCGCATGTACCGTAAAGTATCAGCGAGTCCTGAACAAAAAAAAAAAGTTTGGGTGCCTTGGAAATTTAAAGACATTCGAAAATTGAGAAACTTACTTCTTCGAAGGTGGTGAATCATTGGAAGACTGCCGTGATTTTCTGTTTCTCGCTTTCTGAGCCCTTTGCTGCAGCATCAGCTCTCTCTGCTCGGCTTCGTGCCGATCCACAACCAATTTCCTCAATTTGAATCTGTGCGCACTGCAACAAGAAATTTGAACAAACGTCAGTTTCTGCAAATTTACAGTCCACCGAAAATTTGTCTAAAAACGACGATGTCACTTACGCCAATGCACATCTTGCCTTTAGTTCCTTGATGGACGGGAAGGGGTTTGACGTGGAGTCGCCGTAGAGGGTCATATGTCCACAGCAAGTGTCTTCCACTATCTGCTGAACCTCTTTGGCCTGGTCGTGGGTCAGGCCGGCCTTAATCTGAAGATACTTGACACTCAGCTCCAGCTCTTGCTTGTGCTGACGCCGGCCGCCGGTGCTGGATCGAGACTCAATTCTGCGGCACATCGGCAGCTCTAAGACATGGCGCAGGAGTTTTCGGTGTCCATTAAGTGCTTCCACACTAATTGAGCCTAATCTAACCCTGCACAGGAAAATGCAGTAAGTACCAAAATAAAGACCATTTTTCCGGAAACAAGCTCTGGCTCCACACTCGTCCAAAACCTCTCTGAGTTTTTTTTTGTACATTGCTTTGGCCTTTGCTTTCAGGTCTGACTCTGCCTGCATCTGGTCAGCCTCTTGGAGAATGCTCTCCTCACATTGCTTCCTTCTCTTCTTGAGATTCTAGAAAAAAGAGTTCAAAATCAGATCAAGGTAAAAAAAATACCCAAATTTGCAAATTTTAGTAAATAACTTACGATAACGATCGGAGCGAATTCATAGTCCGATTCAGGATCTAAGACCATCCCGGTGCTCTCTGTCTCTAAAAAAAACTTTCAGATTCATCTCGAAATTCCTAAAATTAAACAAAAAATCAAATTAGATTCAAATATCTCATTTTAAAAAATTGTGCAACGCGAATGACTTACTGCTTTTGTTTCAGATTCACTAGTGTGGCTCTCAGGCTCATCGGCTTCAATTTCACCACCGAAAGTTTTTTTCTCCTCCTGGAATAAAAATCCAAAACGTAGGTATCAGTCTATTACCAAAATTACTTTAAAACGCTGTTCTGTCACACGAACCTTAGTATCTGACAGAGGGACGGCGTCCGGATGTTTCTGAGGTGGGAACCCATCGTCAGCAGAATCATCGGACTGTACCGTGGAGTCACCGCCCTCTATCTAAAAAACGAAATGACAACTTTTCATACAGTGATTTTTAAAACTTGAACACGCCTAGGGAGATGTACATACCGGCTTGATGCCTGCAGGTGTGCTCACCGAAAAAACGTTATCCTTAACTCAACAATATTATACTTGATTTAAGTATAAATTATCCTTAAAATAGGTACAAGAGTAGTTAGACTTCAATCTAGCATAAAATATACTTGTAATAAACTATACTTGATGTAAGTATTTTAAACTCCGGTGAAGTATTGTTATACTGAAAACTAGATTACTAGAAAATAGAAATGAGTATACCTTGTGATTGATCGTAGTATACAATGCTTGTTTCAAGCATTTCATAATGTAAAAGCAATACAACATATACTCAATACAAGTCTATCAAGATTTGATGTAAGGATACTCCAAGTATTTGACTGAGTATGCCTTGTGGTTAGATGGAGTATACAAAAGCTTGCTTCAAGCATTATATAATTGAATGGTGTAAATAGTGGCGATGGTTGAGAGGGCAGAATTAGGAGTCGTCAATTAACTATACTTCCGAAGCGTTGATGGACACACCGAGCGCCTGTGCGTGCTGAGGTAGGCCAGCCCGCGCTACACCGGTGTCGTGCGGGCTGGCCTACCTCAGCTTTTGCAGGCGCTCGGTGTGCCTATCAACGGTTCGGACGTATACTTATGAACGGTCCTTGAATTAAAAAAATTAGAACAAGAAGTTAAATAAATAGCGAATATTATATTAAATAATTATGACAGCACATCACATTGTTACATCATAACACAAATACAAAGTACACATAACAAGCCCGAAACGAGCCTTGAAAACAAGCCTTTCAAGAATAAATATTAAACAGCATACCTTAGCATGACATAGCTTGACCCATCAAAGAAAGTCCTGACATTAGCTGGTGAATAGGTGACAAGATCTTCTTGGTTAACAAAATACCATGAATCCCAAGAGACGTCTTCAGAAACACGATAAGAATGAAGGTGTGAGTTAAAGTTACGTGTAATAAGTTTTTTCAGAAGGAACTTTGCCTGCTTTGCAACAACAGAAATTGTGTTAATAACACCAAAATTAGGAAATGTTTCGCCAACAGAAACTACCACCACCATACCAGGCTTATACAGAGTTCCATTCACATTTACCCACTTCACAATATTCCATGTGTCATGGTTAGCAGGTAAATGATGAACAAAGTTTACATATTCATTCAAGTGCCGAACAGAAACCTCCTCACAATGAGGAGAGTAATCAAACTTACGCATCAGACCTTTGTTAGTAAGCAAACGACCACAAAGTTTCAAGCTTGCTTTCACAGACAAGGTATAATCAATTTTGATGCGAGAACTAGTAACATGAGCGGCTTGTCTAATCTCCTTGTATTTTGCTTCCGTTCTCATAGTCCAAAGTGGCTTCAAAGGCCCCACTTTAGAGATTACCCTTCCCATATGAACAGCATTGTGATACTTGGGCCTAAGGTTCCTCTTAGAGAGCGCCATATACTGGCTGTGATGTTCGGCAACTAAATCAATCAAATATGGAATTGATGACCGACTAAAAGTGGGCGCAAACAACAAATCAACAAGCTCACGTAGACTTAAATAAAATTGCCAAACCTTATCATCATTATCAATTTTATGGCCTACCATCAAAGGAAAAAATCTTATTAAGCATAACATTTCTGTGGCATTAAACCCAACACTTTCTTTCTTTATGTTATCATCAGAAATTAAAGGCGGCTTGTTCCCTAACTCCAACCCATAATAAAAGCCCTGGACCAACTCATTTAGCTCTTGAAAGGTGAGCAATTTCTTGATCTTCACCATATACTCTATTACAAAGGACATGTCATAGACCCCAATTCCTTCTATAATATCATGCATAATATCTAGGTATATATTAACAGTGATATGGAAACCTGAAAGCTCATTCCAAATACATTTAGATTTGATGCCAGTAGATATTTGGTCCCTTCTATTAAGATCGTGCTCATAGTTTTGAATGGTTCTCAACTTATCAGCACGTTCGACTGTCTGAATCTCAGTTGCCTCTTTATGGCTCTTACAAATACGGCAGAAATAGTTAGCTGAAAAACCTTGAACTAAACCTAAAATTGTATTTAAACCCAAATTGTCACCTATCAATAAACAGAGAGCAAAGTAAATTCTCCTACTTACATTATTGATACTCACTTCAATGCCATTTGTCTGTAGATCTTTTAATTCATCTAGCAAAGGTCGAAAAACTTCCTCTAACCCAAAATCTTTATCTGCTGCATGAAAAAGCAACACGAAAAATAGGTTTTCTAATGATGATTGGTACACAGGAGGCAAACAAGAAATCGTTAAATGACATGCGCTAAGTTTGTGAACAGTGGCATGGCTACCCAAATCCTTGTTAGTAGCCACATCATCAAAACTTAAGGTCAGAGGTAAAACAAGTTTATTACCATATAAAGGCTTGATATCATTTTTCCAAAGAGTTCCCTGAACCACATTTTCCATAATGTCTGACTCTCTTTCAAGGCCATCCATATATGACAAAATCTGGTCCAAAACCCCAGGAATTTCAAAAAACATTTTCAAAATTTTAGAGGGAGATGTAAAAGTACCCGACAATGTTACAGGTTCATCTACAATTTGACCTTTTACATTTTTCTGCACTAAAGCAGTTCCCACAGAGTACTGGTTTGGCTCGATATAAACATTGAGATCTTTAAAATGATTGATCCTCCGCCTTTCAGTAGATACATCATCAAACATCCCCTTCATAATGTCAAATAAACACTCAATGTCACTCTGATCAGAAGAATTTGACCGTCGCAAAGCATTCAATACAGACACTTGTAATAGATCAAAGAAGGTACCACAAACCAGATCTTTCATCTCATCAATAATTTCTTGTACTTGAGTTCTAGTTAAAGTGTCTTTACTATATAAATTGGCAGTGGTTCTGGAAACTGCACTAGAAATGGCATTGAAGAAAGCTATCTTGTCAATGGGCTGATGTGAAGTAACATTCAGTTTATCAAAAGCAGTAGACTCACCATCTAAATTGAGCACAGAATCTGAGCAGACATTTTCAGATGTGCTTGGACTAGGAATGCTTGCAGTAGAAGGTACATCAAGTTTCCTAACTTTAGGTGGCAACAAACCAGGCATATCTTTCTCATGTTTTTGAAAATGTTTTTCAAAGGACCTCAACTCAGAATATTCTCTACAGCAATTAGGAAACAGGCAGTTATAGGCACTTTCCAAAGAATGTAGACATTTAATATGACTGATGAGACTCTTGGAACTTTTAAGAGAATGGTCACAAAAAAGGCACTTCCAATGAGCTGCCATTTTAAGTCACAAGAGATATAAAAACTTAAACAAAACAAATTCACTGTACAATGAGAAAGATTTGCCACAATGATATCATATTATAAAACAAGTGCAATGGGCTATAAAGAGATAAAAATATATCACAATACTACACATTAAAATAGATTTTAAGAAACATGCAACAATGGAGAATGCTCTTAAAATCAGACACACACATTCAAGAGAGCACTTCACAAATTCCGCAATGTTGAAATGAAATCTGTGGTGTCTAGAGGCACTTAACCATCCAACAACGGATCATGTTTAATTTCATACACATAAAGATGAAAAATGTGCCAAATGTGATTAGCCTCTGGGGGGTATCCAGCACAGAGGGCATGGTACAGTTTGAAACAAACGTCAACAGATTTCAAGACACTTTCAGTCTTGTAAACAACACTATCGAAGACCACATAGGAGGCTACAATGTTATCCCTCGTTGGACCTTGCAAGATAATGTAAGGCTGCAATGGAGCTTTCAGTTTCATCATTCGTTGACGCTGCCTTTCCAACATTGGCTCTAAATCAGCACCAACCTATGTAAATAATTAAAATGTAAGATCAGAGCATAGAAAGAACAAGATTAACAGCATTTCAGTAAAATCTCTACACTTACTGTGATATGAGTCATGAAAGCACTCCGGCATTCTTGAACAGATGGTTTAACTGTACTTTTCCCAAGTATCACTCGAGCAGTTGGAGGACACAGTGACGGCAATAACTGGAGAAGCACAGCATCTTTATTGTCTGAAAATATAAACAAGCACCTATAAATACAAAACAAAAATAGCCCCAACTGGCATGGCTTCTGAATGCTGGATTAGCTGAAAAGGTGCCAAGTACATCACTACTTAGTAATTTCATAAAAACTTACTATCATCAAGATCATGGAAATTGCCATTCTCTGCTTCATCAGCATTTCCCTCAGTGTCAGAACCTGCAGGGGAGAAAAATCTTGCCAAGAGTTTTCCTTCCTTGTCTGGAATGGTCTCTCTCCCAGCCAAAGTCTGAAGTTTCCCTTGCAAAGATGGCCAGGCAACAAAGAGATCTTTAGCATTCTCATGAAGCACATCAAAGTCAATCAAAAGCTGAAAAAAAACAATAAATAAATAAAGGATACACAAAACTAAACATTTCAAGAAATACTGAATAACTATGCTAACCAGGGTATAGCCTTCAGGATTTTTCAAAATTTTGAAGTCCTCAAAGTACTTGGAGACTGCCGGGGGCAACTCCACATTATTTTCTGGCTTCTTGCTTTTTTTGGGTCTTTTACTGCTGGCTTTAGCACCTGCATACAAGTTTTCTAATCTATATTCTGAGCTAAGCCTCCACTTCTCAGTAACTTCATTGGAAATATCACGAGCACGCTTCACAAGGACAAGCGCAGCACTGACTTCAGTAGATGGATCACGTACTACACATCAGAAATAAAAATTATAAACATTAAAAGCCCTCATGTAAGAATCTCAAGCAAAATTTTTAGAGAACGTACTTTGATTCTGGTCAGACTCAGATGATTCACCTAAAGTCTTCCTTTTCTTGCGTGGCTCTCTGGCATCATCCTTAATAAGTTTGCTCACTTTATTTCGAACTGCATTAAATAGTTTCACTCGTGACAAGGCCTGGTGGGGACCAGTTTGTTTTGGAGCAACGTAATACAGGAGCTGTGCAAGACAAAATTGAGATTACTTTCAATATTTATAGAATGGTAAACTGAAGCAGAGAATTAACTTACTGGGTCTTCTTTAGGAAATAATTGAATTATCTTCTCAGTCAGAGTTTCATATTGCTGAACTGTTGGTCTGCGAAAGAAGGAAAGAACAGTTATAGTTGAAAATTAACTAAATAGACTCGTAAACAAAATGAAGTAAAGTAGTTCACTAACTCAGGACTTATATTCAAAAGGAACTCAGCTAATACTGCCATAAGCAGCTTCCTGCGCTTCTTAGTCAGGCAACCAGAAGGGGCCTCTCTGAGTATTGTTTTCCTTGATAAATCCCCCTCAAGGTGCTCCCTTAAATTCTGATCATAAAATAACAAGTATTAAAATACAATTTGTCACTATTTGGAAACAACACGAGACAATGATAAGGTGTACTCACAAAATCTTTGATTTTATTGTCAGCTAAAATGCATTTTAGTCTTTTTGGCACATGTTGCTTGGCAAGCTGTTCGCTTTCATTAGCCTTAGGATCAATATTCACATCAGAATCACTGTCTCCATCAGAAATGTGGACAGCACTCAAATCCTTGTCCTAAAACAAAAAGGAAGTATATAAAACAATCTATAATAACAATTCAATCCAAGAGAGAGACCTACTGAGTTAAAAATTAGTTACCTTGGGACTCTGAAGTAGCCCGTCCACAAACAAAGTGTCAATGTCTGGGTCTGGTGATGTGAGCGACTCACGACTAGCCTGCAGCACACAACATTCTCATTAACACAGAAAATTTGAATTAATTCTTAAATTCATAGAAGAGCAAAAGAATAGAAAGAGGAAGATTGATCTTACACTACCGCCAGCTAATTGTTTGTGTTTGTATTGGACATTGTTTTTGATCAGCCTCAATCCCTCTTAAACATCTGGGACATATTTTTTCAAATCCTCTAATCCCATGCCAAGAAAATAGGTAAGGGTCACATCATCATATACATATCACACACACCACAAACAAAATTAACAATCAAGAATCTACCACTCATCACCACACAGAAACACTTGGAATATTTAATGAATTTTTAATGAGTTTAGTATGCCAATTCAAAGGCAGACAAACAATTTGGGGCACGAACGCAGGTTTTACAATGAGCGGAATAAATGAAAATGTTAAATCGCCACACTGAAGTGATAAGTTTTATCCAACATCAAAATAGGCTCAAAGCAATGTAAGGAATTTGAGGTTATGTCGTTCACCAGTGAAACAGTGTCACATAACGCAGCTCCAGCGAGTAGATACCGCACAAAACCTCCAGAGAATGAAGAAATGATTTAGAAAATAAAGAAAGCGACTCGGGTCAGCAAAGCGATTTAACATAGTCACGGGCGAACTTCGCCGAAAATAAAGAAACCAAGGTGAGATGTCACTAACCAAACCAACAACTACTATGACTCCCAAAATAATACGAAATGGCCAGAAAAGGAGAACTAGACGCACACTCTGATCCCTCCCTTGCCAATATGAAACATCACCCAACCAACACAAATGTTTGAAATGTCATAGCACATTGGGACACAATCACAATACTCACTGACAAACGCAAGCTGCACTTCTTCACTTATTTGCCACTCGATGAGCAGCTCCGCCACGTTCGAAATCGGTATAAAAACCGACATAATATTAGTTCTCACGAACAAAATTTGTACCGGCAAGGGGTAACGGCAGTAGCGGCTAATGGCGGCTGGATGGCTGGCGGCTGAAAGGGGAGGAGGGGTGGAGTGGGGATGGGTCGCCCGGGACAGTGTAGCCAACCGGCGGCGTGGAGCGTGTTCTCACTGTTCTCTCGAACCCGTGAGTTAAAAGCTAGAGGTAAACTTAGAATTCCGTTGTAAAGTTTTGCTACTCCGTGCAAAACCTGTCTCACCCCAATTTGGCCGAGATCGAATCAGACCCTTCGACCCGTGGTAAGATTGCCAACCTGTCGGGAAGGACCAAAAGAACCGGGACGAGCGCCATCTGGCGGTGAAAGACGCAAATGCGTACCGAACCTCTAACATAGTATCCTTGCTACAAGTATTTTATACTTGTTTTAAAGATATTATGCACAAAACAAGTATAAATGAGAATATAATCTTCAGTATGCTATATTCTTGATAGTGCAGGACGTAGTAGGCTTGGTACAAGTAAATTGTATGCTTGTTTTGAGTATTTTGTAATGCAAACGAGTATAAAAAAGGATTGAACTTTCAGTATAGTTTTTGCTTGATTGAATCCAATCTTACAATACTATTCTTATTTCGTGCATAGGATAATCTCAGTTTCAGGATAAATTTGTGTTGAATCAATTTTAGAATACTCCTTTTAAGGATTACTGCTATACTTGACGGTTAAGTATAGTTTATCATTGAATTCAAGTATAACGTTTTTTCGGTGTGCATGTCCTGGGTGCAGGTGCCTCCGGTTCTGAATCAGAAGACTGAAAAGAAGGGAACAAAAAATTAGGCACGTTCTTTCCAAATTGAGGGACAGATGTGACGCGCATACTCACATTTTTAATATCTTTCCTGGGACATTGCTCTAGATCTGACACATCGTGAGATTGTATGATGGCCTTAATATCTGACGTGTCAAGATTTTGAGCTCCAATTATTTCAGCAACGGCCTGCATATCCATGTCAAGTGCCACATCTCTCATATTAAGCTTCCATTACCGACACAAAAAATCACCTTATGAAAAACTCAAAATACCTCAAAATCAGGCGCTGCTTTTGACGGTGTCTCAAAAGAGGACTCCTTTGACAACCCGGACTTCTTCAAAAAGGGCGTGCTATCGACAGATGAGCGGCCGCCTCTGCTGGAATTCGCCTGAAAAATTTTAAATGGGTTAATTATTACTATTAGGTAGAAAAAATACTACAGACAGGCCCTTGCGGCACACCAGAAGCGACTCAAAATATGAGATCGGTCCGGCAGCCCCCGGTCAAGGCCAGACGCCCCCCGCGGCGCGCAGAGCGCCCGGCCGGACTTCCAAATTTGAAACTCTGACCCGGGCCGATGCACTCGGAATCCCCTAACCTGAACACAATCACTGTTTACTCACCTTTTCGAAAGATGGAGGTTCTGATTGAGGGTCGTCCCCGGCTTCCCGCTTGTCGCGATTCTTTTTCTTGCGTTCCCGCTGTTCTGCGCTGAGACTGCGTTCCGGCGGCGACATCATGAAACAAATAACACACGTTAGCGTTCAGTTTCTCTCAATCTGAAGATCGACTCCACGCGCACCTTTGCCGGAGCGGCATCACCGCGTTCTTTACCCGACATCTCCCAGCCACGGCAGGTTCAACGCTGTTTTTCTTGCGGCCCAGCGCGCCGGCCGGGCCGCGGCGGCGATGGCCGGCTCGCCTCCCGTCCCCCACTTCTTTCGTAAATAACCAGTTTGGCTCCACCCACAGGAATTATAATACATAACTGAAGTATGCCGCGCACACCGACCACTGCTAGCGATTCCACATTAGCGCTCGCAAACTGTGGCGAGTCCGGGCGAGTCACATCGCCACACGCACCTACATGAGATGTTCACGTCACGGCGACTCGCAGGAGACTGATGACCATGGTGACTGCCTTGCCACTGTCCCCACCCCGCCCGCCCGACTCCGAGAGCCGCGGCGGTGTCAGATACTGAGCAGAACTCGGTCTTTGAACTGCGGCTTTGGAGGCACTCGGTGTTCAGAGTCCCAAACAATGGTGCCGTCCTCGTTGAAAATCCAACCCGAACATCCGCGATTGTTCGGATGAAATGGATTCAGCCCGTACAGCGCAAGGTCTAGCCTCTGGTCACACGAGGGATCAACGAGACCTTTTTTCGGATCACGAAAAACAACCCAGCCTGTCTCAATGTGCCTGAACGGCGCGTACCCCGCAGGGCACTGGGGTTTGAGAAACCTCCGCTCACCAAGCATCTAGTCACATGTCCTGTAAGTGTTGTGCTCTACACTAAGACAACAACTATTATAAAAAAAAGTGGAATTTATGGCACATACTGTTGTCTTAGAGGAGGGCTTTACATTTACAGCCTATGTGACTGTATGTTGAATGATGATTGCTTAGTAGTTCTACCTTCGTTTCAAAGCGAAGTAGTAATCCAGAAACTATTGCTTGTGTCTAGAAAAAAATAAACGCCGAATATTCAAGTGGAGTGACATCACTGAAATTGCATCTCACAGATTTTTTGTACTATTCTTACAAAACTACTTAAAGTTAAATGCCATGCAGTGCACTATTAGATAGAGGAGGCTCCGTTCGAAGCATTCACCAGACTTGTCATTGCAAACTGTGAAATAGCGTACTCGCTTCATTTTGTGAGACATGTAAGTGCAGCCAGCCATATGTAAGAGGAGACGAATTAGTTTAGGAAATTAATGGTTTGCTTCTTGGGGTTTCACTGACAACGTGCGTCATCAGAGCCACAAAGAAAAGATACTGCAATGTCCTTTTTGTTTGTTTGTTTGTTGAGGAGAGGGGGGGAGGGGAGGGGTCACTGTGTAAAATTCCTATGGAATAACTAATAAACCAGCCAACTGTTTAAGAATCATATATATTTACTTTTTCCTTGCTTCACCCCACTGAATTACAAAAACGGCTATGTGACTTTAGAAACATAAAGAGAGATCATGGCAATCGTAATTTTCTCAAAGTCTTGTACAGCTTGATATATATATATATATATATATATATATATATATATATCTACTATTATGCATTCCATTTTGTATACAAAATGTAGTACAAATTTTAAAATGTGCATCATGTGCAAATTAGAGAAATCACACTTCCAAATAATTTGAAGTACTTGAATCAATTATCATGCAGTAATCTCAACAACTTAATGCAACTACACATATGGAAAAATGGACAAGAAACAAAACTGCAAACTTTGACATGAAAGCAACTCTGTATAAAGCTAACTGCAGCACAAGGAGAAAAAAATTACATTTCAATCAATTTCCATATGATTGGCTAAGGGGGTTAAGTAAACATTAATTCCCACAGGCACCTTGATTGCCACGCTACGAACAAATGAAACATTTATAAAACTAGGCACACTTTCTCCATCATCTTGATGAATAATGTGATGGGCTGAGCCAACGCAGTCCCCTGTGTCAAGAATATCCACAAACATCCCCACTTCATCACGGCCTCTTACAGTATACGACACAAAACTTTTTATGGTGCCAAACATGTCAGAGTATGTGTAAACAGTCGAGTTGTCACATTTGAAATCATCATTACCATCAAATGGATGGCATGTCATACGGTGAGGCATGGAGAGCTCCTTGAATTCAGTAACTTCTTGTATTTCCAATCCGTGTCGATCCAAAAGGATTCTTCTTTCTCCCTCAGTCAAAATCCTCTCTTCACCTCTACCTAGCAAATAAACATCATTTACTTTTTGAGCATTCTGGTGCAGTTTGGTATTCCTCCACATACACAATAGCTGATCTTTAATTCTTTCTGATATATCATTGTCATGCGGTAGCCGCTCCACAAGTGCTTGTAGAAGGTAACGGTCTACAATTCGGTCAATAGCTGAGGCTGGTGATTTGACCTTCTTCTATGCTCTCATGATCCACGATTCGAAACCAAACGTACTTTGGGACCATAAATTTCCCCACCGTGCCACTGCTTCAGGCATGTGCAACAGCATGTGCACGTTGAAGCGCATGTTTTCTGGACCATAGTAGTGCTGGAACAGTTCCACATACCCTCGCAAGTACCGATCAGCTGTCTCCAAATCTTCTTCTGTAGTGATGTCTCTTGAGAGGAGGTAAATTGAATGTGAGAGAAGTTCTAAATGTGCAACATATATGTTTTCAAATCCCTGCAGATTCTGGAGACAGGGAACAGCAAGGTACAATAGCCATGTCCGCCACTGACTGCCTTTCCATTTTGCCCTCTGAGAAAGCTCCATTTTCTGGCGAGAGATGTTGCGAGGAAGTCTCACTGCCTTCATTCTATTGGTTACAATTAATTGTCTTGCCTCATTCAAGTTGAAGTGAGAAATGAGGAGACTAGTGTGAAATTTAGCTACACCTAAATAGATGGGGTACAAATCGTCGGGTGAACAGCTATCACACAGCTTAAAGCCTTGAAGGTGGAAGACAGGTGCAAGGCCAGGTTTCATACCCTGCACTACCTCCCCTGTTGCATTGGCCTCAAGCAGTTGTCGTCTCATAGACTCTTCTGAGCGTGGTTCGCATTCAGGCACCATAAAAAGCCCTCCTTCTCTGCCAGTCAGCACTTCTGTCCCAGGAAGAGGAAACCTACATGGACCATCCGGGATCGATACACCAAAATGTGTACAGAATGGACATGAGTGGTGTCCATTAAACTGAGACTGGTTCAGAATTCGACATCTTTCCTTGGCATCTACTATGCATAGAGTGGGGACAAACTTGCTTTTGACTTCAAGTACACCATCAGGTTCCCACACCAGGCCATGAGTAGATAAATAATTTGCATCCTTCACAAACCATTTGTAAAACATCTGGCAGTTTGGTTCATGCACTCCGATGTGCACAGCAGCTAAAAGCACAAAGCTTTGCCGTAATCTGGGATGCAGCTCATCAATTCTTACAAATAACAAATGAATACTATCTGTTCCATCTTTAGACTTCTGGGCTCCATCTGAATTAAACGAGAAGGAATAATTGTGATTCACTGCCAGGGGTTGTCCCTCTTCTTGAAGGTGCTTGTATGCTCGTCCATCAACAATGTTTTCCAAACCACCTAAACATACTTTTCGCCGTGTTTCTCGATACTGCAATAACTCTGCAGCTCCAGCAGTATTGACGAAATTCTGCAGTTGCTTTTTGAGACTTTAAGTGCAGAAATATTTAATATTTTTAACAGGATTTTCAGCATGGCATCGGTGGCAAACTATAATGCGTCTTCTTCTCCTCTCTATTGTTGCAAATCGACCCAAGTACAACTTACAGTTACCACAAAGGGCCCGTTTGACTAATCCAGCAGACTTTTTGTTGAGATCACGCCACAACTTACGCTTGGTGCACGGAAAATACCTCCTTCCTAACATGGTTTTCATGGAAGAAAATAAGTTAATTACTCCTATATAATCAAGAATGTGCCTCATTGCATGACTTAAAATAAGAGACATTGCTTCTTTCTTGGTGCAGTCATCGTGAAATTGCAGAACGTCAAACATCCTTGGTGGATTTAAACTGAAGGCATCATCGCCATCATCAGATGTGTCATCTGATGTGTCATTGCTGGACTCCGATGAATGGTCAGAAGAAGATGGGCTACGTGGGTCTGAAGGTTCAGATGACTCCGAACCAGGTGAAGGTGGAGATCCAGAGGGGATAGAGACAGGTCCCTCATCATGTTCTTCATCCATAGCAAAATATACTTGTCCAGATGATGCAACACTTCTCTCCTGCAAAAATAGGAATACATTTCATGCACCAAATAGCTTTGGAGTCAGTTTCCAAAAGTACCTAACGATTTTGCAAATCTTTTAAATAGGAGACAGAAACTAATAGTAAAGGTAAGGCCTTTTAAGGTAATGTTGACACAGCAAAGTACCTTTTAGTTTTGGTTTGGTTTTAGAATCAAAGAGAAACATCATTTGTTTCGGGAACAGAATATCACCGTACCTTACTTCTGACACCAAATGTGTCAGTTGAAGAAATAGATCCATCTCCACCATATTCAGAAGATGACACACTACCAGAAGATTGCCTGCTGGTGTATGGTGGATCCTGCTTGTCACCAGGGATGGCAGCTTGATGGGTCACTGGATTGCTTTCCTGCAAGATTAGAAATAAATATGTTTTTAAATGTAAATATAGCACCAAAAAAGTCCACAAGGGTGTTTTACTAACAGGCAAGCATTTAAAGAAGCTATGATTTTCAGAAGGAAAAAGCACTCCCTAGTTCTCAAAAATCACAAACAAAATGTGGAATGCGAGGATGCTAATGTGGGCTGGATTACAGAACTTAAAAACGAAACTAAAATACAAGAAGGGAATGCACAATAAGAGTGTAGTGTATTACAAAGTAAACTGACTGATACCTTGACAGAGACGTCATCTAACTGGGAAGTGCCAGAAACGGAAGCAGGCCAGACTTCCGAGAGGAGAGGGGACTGGGAAGGAACACTGATTAGTTCCTCCTGATCTTTATCCTTGGCAATATGAACTTTTCCAGATAATGCATAATTGCTCTCTTGTAAAGATAAGAAGACATTATCGGCGCTAAATAATATTCCCGTCAGTTTTCAAAAGCGCCCGTTGATTTAAGGTCAGGTATGAAATATAATGGTATTCTATAATGCTATTAATTAAATGTTATCTTGACAGTTTGCAACACAGTGAAAAACAAATCTTGTACAAGGTGTAATTCACAGAATTGTAAGATTACTACGCAAAAAAAGAAAGGAGAGGCAAAGCTCTTGCATTTGAAAAAAGCTGTAATGTAATTTCATGAAAAGTTAATGAAAGTAAGCAAAACTTCATTATAAATAGAACAGGCTTTTTGGGGCAATGTTGCAACAGAAAAGGCACTCTGATTGTTTCTTTTGAGACATTAATGTAGTGCAAACACCAGTCTAGAAATTACTCATAATTACTCAGAAGAAAAAGCAGTGATTGTGCCAAAAAGTTGGCAAGATATTATGAAATACAAGCATTCTAATTTGAGCAAGGTAGTAGAACTTCACAACGAAACAAAAAGTGTAAATGGAAAAATTACACAAATAGAATTTATCAGAGAGCAGGAGGAACCATACCTTGACGGAGATATCTGTATCATTCGTGTCATTGGGAACAGCGGCAGGCCAGACACCCGATTGCTTAGTAGCCAGGGCAAGAAATGAAACAAATGATGAGTACAATTCATGTCTATGAAAATTATGACTTACCACGCAAAACAGACATAACTTCAACTAGAGCACTTACAGTTTGCAAGTCCTGATTAAAGCACTCATGAGAGTTTGAAGACTCCAAATCAGTTCCCGCATTACAAGAGCTGTTGATATTGCAGCTATTAATATTCTAAAAGGGGGAGTCAGGATGTCAGCACACCTTTTACATATATTCACATCCACTATCAGTTGCAAGATCAGTTTACTAACCGCATCGAATGATTGAAGGTTGCACTCTGGAATGTTATGACAAGCTTCGCTTTCCTCAGCATCACTGTCTTCAGAAGTGCAGCTTTCAATGCTGTTAGCATTCTGAAAAGTAGGGAAGGGAATGTGGTGTACATGGATCCTGCATAGGCAGGTATTTAAATAATAATACAAATTTAGCAATTAAATTTTCTTTTGACACTTCATACCTTGCACAAAACATCTGCTTCGGCATGATATTTGCAAGTACATGATGGTTGGTCAGCAGCCCAGGCATTGGAGAAATCCGCTTCTGCGTGATACCAGCACGTACATGACGATTGGCCTCCAGCTCTATGGTAGACACAATCACACTGTGAACTCTTGTGAAATTCGCAATTGCATCGTTCAATTGCTATCTTCCACTTTTTAGCCCGTCCCGACACGTTTCGGTAGAAACGTACAAGAGCCGGGCTTATAGTCTGATGCCGACTGTTTGTTCGTTCGTTCGGACGTCTGTTCGCTGACTTATCGTTTACACAAAAACTTCAAATTTGGAGGATAGACTCCTTTTATGGCGTGTATAAACGTACGGTGGCAACAATTTTCAAATTTTATCGCGTTTCTGTTTTCCGAGAATTGTTTGATTTGTTAGGTTAGGGTTGGCCGCTGCGTGTGGTGCGCCTGCAAGGCGCACTCCGCCGCGTGTCGGGGAGGGCTGAGGTTAGCGATTTTAATCGTTACAAAAATATGTACCAGTGGACACATCTCGGGTGACTCAAGGCGGGGGCCGGAGGCCCCCGCGAACTCCGCTGGCAGGCCAAGCTGGCCAAGTCCCCATGTCGAACCGGGGTGCCGGTGAAGCGGAGCGGAACCGGCACCGAGGTTCGACGGAGGGACGGGCCAGCTTGTTCCTCATAAAACGCCACCGACTCGACATGAAGACAGTTCTGGAATAGGCAACTACTGTCAGACTTACTCGTCAGGCTAGGGACACCAAGAAATCAAATCAAAAACCTGCACACAGATTTCAAAAATTTCCACAGCTTGATATGTTGAAACAGGTGTTGCGGTTGTTTGTTAGGATGTTCATTCGGCAGGCCAGGGACCAGTTTAGACAGCCGCTTGGTCGTCGCTCATTGGTCCAAACATTTGTTCTCTCCGCCCTCCTACACCCTCCCAGTTCTCCCCGTCGGAAAGGGGCGGGAAGCGGTAGAATTTTTGCGAACCGTGCACGCTAGGAACGAAATTTAGAAAGGGGAAAACACGCTACCGTAAGTCGCTGTGTAGGTATAATGTGTTGGAATGAATGTAGATAATGTATACAATATTTATTGAAATAATTAAACAGCATTGCGGTACATAGATTTGATTCGTAATGTTTTTCCTTTGGCTGGAAGGTGTTGGCACAGCATTCAAAACGAAACAATCGAAAAACGAACACCAGCGCAGCGCCCAGCGCCGAGTACGTACTACTATGCTTCTCAAATGTTTTGTCGCGAGGGACTACTCCGTGCGGCAGAGAATTGCCCGTCTGTCTCCGGCATGGCTGTTAACGTTAATTAACGGACTAACGGCGTTAATTAACGCCGTTAACGTTAACGCGTTAACTTTTTGTATTAACGTAAACGTAACCGGATTTCGTTAATGGTGGACATTAACGCGTTAACGCCGTTCACGCGTTAAATATCGCGATAAATACTGCATTTATTTGGGTAGGTCGATTTGATATCCGAGCTCGCGGTCCCCAATCGCTAGCTCGATTATTCGCCCTGGCGTGCCAGCGTACGCTCTCGCCGCTGCTGGCGCTGGCTGCGGATGGCGGCGACGGCCGGCCGGCCGGCCGGCGGGGCTGGCAGCCAGCGTCTATCTGTCATCCCGCCCGCTGCCGCCCTCCCGCCCCGCTCGGCGCTGTGGTTGTTTCTGTTTCGTACCCGCATCAACACAGACGAAGAAGGTGAAGTGGTTGAAGGAGTAGATAATGCCTAGGTCGAGGAGGATCGTGGCAAAGCCCTGCCATGGAGTGGGTTCAACAACTACTTTTTGTTTGAGAAAGAGAAAGGCGAAAAGAATTTTATTGCTAAGTGCAAAAGCTGCAGCAAACTGATCTCGTGTCATTTCTCGTCATCCAGCAATTTGAAACAACATCTTGAGGTAAGTGCCATTTGCGGACGTAACCTAACCGAACACGAACACCCCCTTGTAGTTTGGAAGAAAGCGGATTTAGTAATTTTCTGCTATTATGTTTTGGGACGACGACGACATAACCTCCAATTCACGTGCTGTGATGAGAGGCAAGGGCAGCCGTATGGCTTGGCTGGCCCATAAAATCGAACAAATTTGTCATTTTGAATCGATGCAAAGCTGAATCGTTAACCATAATCATTATTAATTTTATGAAAATGTTCCGATTTGACACCGTTGTCTACTATGTGACTGCTTCCTGCTTCCTAGACGTTCCCGCCGGAGGCCAGCCGAGCCGACTGGGGGAGGGGGGGGGGGGGGGGAGTATGTCTGCAGCGACGGTGCAGCGGCGGGGCCGGGCCGGGGTATCTACGTCGTTTCATTATCTGGATAACTGCCCAGCAAATCGTTTCATTAACACGCACTGTCGTTTCGCTTTACTTCTAGCGCTTACATTTTCACTTGAACAGCGTTGTTTTACTGTTACAGAGGGTACACAGGTGGAGCAAGGAGAAAATCAAGCAGGAGTTTGCTGTTAATCTGTCTAAAGTAGCTAAGAAGAGAAGGCCCGGCGACGGTAACGGCGACGGCACCGTTGTTTCTGGAGCCAGCAACTTGTTTAAGAAGAGAGTAACTCAGGAAATCCTAAACAAGGCGGTCGATGAATTTCTGATTTTTACAAGGCAGCCACACAGTATTGTGGATAATGAATACTTTTTGAATTTAACTCTGTTGGGTCTGCCATCACACCTGACTGTCAACTGCAGGCAGACGGTCGTAAAAAGACTGAAAGATCATCAGATAAAAATGAAAGATAATCTGATTAAGGCATTGAACGGAGTTCAGTATGTAGCATCGAGTGCCGACGGATGGTCAAAATTCCGACGAGGCTTTCTTGGGGTGATGGTAACATGGTTAAACCCCACCACGATGGAAAGAGAAACAGCCGCCTTGTCTCTGAAAAGGCTGAAAGGAAAGCATACGCATGACCGCATCGCTGCCGCACTAAACCAGATATTTGATGAATATGGATTGAGCAAAGTCGGCAAAGTAACGAAAGTTACTACCAATAGTGCCTCCAACTTCGTGAAGGCCTCTCTGTCTATGGCGCACAGGAGTTGGCTGCAATGTTTCCAGAAGGTAAGATGAACTCACCGGGCCGCGCAGCCTAGAGGGGTGCGCGTGGATTACTGGAAGAGGGGAGGGGGCCGAGGCCGGGGAAGGTGGCGGCGGCGGCGTTGGCCGCGGCCGCCGTGAAGTACGCCGTGTCGGCGGTGGGATGGCCGGCGGTGGCTGACGGACGGCGCGGCCCCGTTGAGTTATAAGTTAATTTGTAATCGTGTCATCTTTCATTTGTTTAGATGCCGATGAGGTCAGTGATGACGAAGGTGGTGTCCCCAACGCCGGTCCCGCTGCGGAGCCAGCGGTAACCGCGAACCTGGACCTTGATGATATTCTGAACGCGGCCGAGCTGGACGGCGTGGAGCTCCCTCCGCACCAGCGATGCGCGGCGCACCTGGTGAACCTGATGGCCACGAAGGACGTCGACGCGGCGGCCGAAATCAATGCAAATTACAAGAGGCTCCATGATTCCACAGGGGCCAAGTTGAAGACATGGTGGAACAAGCAAAGCCGCTCAAATGGCATTGCTGAGCTTTTCCATGATAATTTTGGAGTTCACCTGATTACTCCCGGCGATACTCGGTGGAATTCATCCTTTGACGCCAAGAAGCAGGTAAATTGGCAAAAAGTGTAAAAGGTAAATCTAGAGGAATGCTGTTTTGAAATTACTTATGAATTTGATGTCCCCCCTTTTTTTTAACAGATTGTTGCCCTCTATGAGCGAAATGCTGAAAAATTCAACGAAACGATTCGGGAAGCAAACATGAGCGCACTTACCAGTTCGGAACTCAAATTTTTGAAGGAATACGTCCACGTTATGTCCCCGGTGGCCCTGGCGTTGGACATTCTCCAACGGGACAAGGACATGTACATTGGATACCTTCTTCCTACCATTATGGCTATGGAGAAGAGACTGTCTGAGAGGAGGCAAATGGATGGCAGGGCCTTGCGCTACTGTGACGTTCTGGCCAGAACGTTGTCAGAAGCTATATCAAAGCCGCGGCGCTTCCTTCCCTACAAGGAAGACCCGGATCTTGAGATTGCTGCCGCTTTAATACCAGTTTTTAAATTGAACTGGATTGACGATGACAACCCTGGTAAAAAGGAGAGGGTGAAAGGGGCCCTTCTAAATCACATGCAAAGCTTAGATGAAAGGAATCAGGTAACATACATTTACGCGGTGAAAATAATTTTGATTCGTGCCTCTCTGTATCTTGTATAAATCGCATTTTTTATCTTGAAATTTTAGCAAACCAATGGTGACGGTGCTCCCCACCCCCACCCTCCTCGGCGGTCAACTTCCCAGGCAGCAGAGGACGAGGATGACCCTGACGACGATCTCGAGCCGGAGCAGGCCGGTACCGCCGGAGCCGGAGGGGCGTTAGAGCGTTCAGCCGAGGAAGAATTCTTCGGGATCGTGACGTCATCCCTGTCGCCGCCCCAAGAAGAGGAGAGACAGGAGACAGCTGAGGAGGAGCTCAGCCGTTACCTCCGGTGCAGCTCCATATCCGTGCGGGAGTGCTACGGTTTGGGCGCAGATGGAAAGAGAAAATTCCCCCGCTTGGCCGAATTGTTTTCAAAACTCAATACGGCCTTACCATCGTCTGCTATGGTAGAGAGGTTCTTCTCGCGGGTGGGGCTATCATTCTGTTTGCTACGGAATTCGTTGGGGGACGCAACACTGGAAATGGAGGTGCTGTTGGCCCTCAACAAGATGTTTTGGTGATTGTATTTTTGTACTTTTGTACTTTTATGTACTGTCATTTACTACTCCATTTCAAGTCATAATTTAATTTTATAAAATGAATGACTCAGAGTTTCAGTAAATCAATGTGCCACTTGCCACTCCAATGTGTTTTATGTTTTTTATGTTCTTCTTTTTCTTTACTTAAAGAAATAAATATCTGAAAATCTAATATGTATTCTTTTTTCAGCTTCTCTGCCCTTTTCGCAAAGATATGAAGTCAATTATTATCATGGCATCGAAATAACGAAGGATAATGTGGTATTAACGTTAACGCCGTTAACGCGTTAATTTAACGTTAACGCGTTAACGTTGCACATTAACGTTAACGCTAGCGACCAGCGTTAGTGGGTCCTTCTTAACGCATTAACGTTAACGCGTTAACATTTACAATTAACGTTAACAGCCCTGGTCTCCGGTAAGGTGCGGATCGGCAACACCGTGTCCGGGTGGTGAGGCGGGGGCGGGCGGGGGCGCGACTAATAAGTGCAGCGCGAGTGCCTGAATGGCACGGCGCGAGCCAGACAAGGTCGGCCCGGCTCCAGCTGACCTGCGGAGACACTGCGGCGGCCTAGCAGCACCCTGGCTCCTGCCTCCGAAGGGGGCGGAAGGGACCGCGAAGGTAGGGTGGTCCAAAAAAAGCGACATGTTAAAATGTTTATCGGACCCAACGAAATATGATGCGTTATGACCTCCTGAACCACTGTGCCAAAGATGAGATCGATATCTCAACCCGAAATGCTGGCACAACGCGCTCAAAGTTTTGTCATTTGTGCCGCATTTCGGAGTTCCCGCGCGGGGCCGGTCGACTCTCTGTCCACAGGATGAAAAGCCACCGGCGGGTTTGAAAGCCGAAGACAGTCGCATATCGACCTAAACATGTGCGAACAGTCGTGCAGTGGTCAACTGCGAGGCCTGCAGGGCGGTTCCGAAGCGACCGTGAGAATACTCCACGCGGCAGAGCCACTGCTTAGTGACCGGCCCCGCGCTCCACGCCGAAATCTATTTCTCAGTTGTGCCAGCATTTCGGGTTGAGATATCGATCTCATCTTTGGCACAGTGGTTCGGGAGGTCATAACGCATCATATTTCGTTGGGTCCGATAAACATTTTCACATTTCGCTTATTTTGGACCACCCTAACCCATTGTCGATGTGCCGAGCCGCGCCGGGGCCTGGCCGAGCCACGGCTACGAGAGCGGCGACTCAAGGCGGGAGGACTGTTTTGGTGGGACCCTACCCCTCCCCTCTACCCTAGAGTACACACAAGCCAAGGGACACGAGACTCAGAGCGAGGAGTGCATTGTCGGGCCGCCGGGACAAGACGGGCGGGGACAACACCTTGCAGGCCAGCGTTGGGCGGCCCGCGTATGAGAATAATGCGGTGCACTGACCGTTACTATAAAACTATAATTTTAAAACTGTCCCGTCCCATTACAAAACTAATACAAACCTTCAGTTATGTTTTTTTAAAAACAAAATTAAATAAACTCATAAAACTGAAATAGACGGTAACGTAACCAACCCAAACCCGTGCGAAAGTCCGGGCCTGCCAGTGTCTCACAGAGTGAGACAGTATCTACAAATCTACAAAATGCCCAATCATGTGCAAAACTTCAGGCCTACCAGTGTCCCACTTAGTGGGACAGTATTTGGCTGAGTGATAGCGAAGCCCTGGACCGACTGGGTCAAAAATGTTTCGTCTGTGTGTCTGTCTGTCTGTCCGCGCGATTTCTCGAGAACGGTTAGTCGTAGAAGGCTGAAATTTGGACCATATCTTCCTACCAGCATATCAGAGTCAACCACACATTTAGGGCACCGTATCTTGGGTAGTTTCTTAGAAAATTCTTACCATTGGTATAAGATACCAAAAATAAATTATAGGGAAGATGGACTGCGGGGGCGCAGCCCTCTACTATCCCCTCTCACGTCCAAACGAAGGCCCCTATCGAAATTTGCTAGAGAACCGACCCTCCGTGGAATGGGACAAGGAAAACAGGCTTGTGCCTAGTGAACCCCTCCGCGATCCCCCGTGCTCGAGATCCAAGATGGCGTCCGTTTGATGTAAACATTTGGGAATATTTGCAGAACCGAGCCACCTAGAGAGGTGCGGTTTGCAGCGCTGGCCATCGTAGCGGTTTGGTCATCGTTGCGATCTTTTCGCAATGGCACCGGGCTCGAGACCACGCACCCCGTCCTCGAGAGCCACTTTCCATCTTTTAAACGGTACGGTCTAGCGTCGTGCGGTTTTCAGCATTGGCCTTTGCGGGCCGCGGCAAAGGGGAACATGAGCGCCACACCAGGACAACCGCTCTCCAGACCACGCACCCCGTGCTCGAGAGCCAACTTCTATCTTTCGAACGGTAGGAGGTACTGACTTGCGGTTTTCGACGTTGGACTTTGCGGGCCGCGGCAATGGGAACCAAGGGCACCACGCCACGCCTACCGCTCTCGAGACCTTGCACCCCGTCCTCGAGAGCCACATTGAAAAATTGTTAAACAAGTACCAAGTAAGGAAAGCGTTTTAGAGGGATGAGTTTTGCGCTACTGCAGAGGGCATGGGAGGGGAGGGGGGCTGTGAAGGAGTACAGCCACTGGTCTCGAGACTAGGCACCCCGTCCTCGACGGCCACATGTAACGACAGCTGAAACTGGAGAAGAAAGTGTCATAAAAATGCGGATTGCGGCACTGCACAAAGGCATCGTATGGGTATGGCGAACGAATACAGCCTCCGGTCTCGATACCAGGGACCCCGTCCTCGAGAGTCGTCCAGCAGCGGATCAGTGACTCGAGACGGTTACGCTCGGTTAGGTTAGGTTAGTGGGGACCTGGGTAGGTTAGACTGGTCTGGCGTACGCCTACTGTTGTAGTGGTAGCACTGTGGCTAACAGGAGGAGAATGACTCCACCCAAACCCTAATCTGGATATGAATGTGTCTACATTGTATGTCAATCTCGGCCACTGAGTATTTGAATAAAGTCTCACTTGCACCTGGAACTTCCACCTGACAACTAGTATTTATTGTGACTTCCCCTACTCCTGACATCACCACATGGCGCAGTCTGCTTCGGAAAAAGGGGTGAAGTAGAAAAGTGTGTATTAGGAATAGGGAAGTAAAAGCTAGGAAGTGTGACAGTGAAAAATTAATTGATTAGTAGAAATAGTGACAAGACATCTACGATGAACGCTCAAAGCTTCATCAGCAGGCCGGGTCCTGTAAACCTTAGATCAGGCAACATCAGTGCTGAATGGAGCAGGTTTAAGCAAAAGTTTACAATTCTCCTAGTGGCGGCTCAAAAGACCACAGCTTCCTCTGAGGTCAAATAGGTAATGCTGATCGGGGAAGCTGGGGGTGACGCGTTGGACATTTATAATTCATTGAAAGATAAATTGGTGACTTCAACCACAACCGACGCGGGGGTGGTAGTAGAAATCAATAAAAAAGAGGATTATGAATCAGTAGTGAAAATGTTCGATGAGTACGTAGCTGAAAACAAGTCGGTAACGCTGTGCAGGGAGCAGTTCAACAGAAGGAACCAAAGAAAAGGGGAACCATTCACAAACTGGCTAACTGTTCTGAAAAATCTAATCAAACACTGCGATTACGGGGAGGTAGAAGACTCTCTCCTTAAGGACAGGATAATCCTGGGCACAGCTATCAAAAAGGTAGCGGACACAGCGAAGGCAAAGCCTAACATGTCGCTGAAAGACATACAGGACTTGTGCAAGGCCTTAGAGGCCTCCTCAGAAAACGAGGAAACTGCAGAAGCAGTGCACTCAGCTCAAAGACATGCTCCCCAGAAATCTGGGACCGAGCAACCGACTCAGAGGTATCACCCTTATGCCAGAGGGAGAGGCCATAGGGGCCAAACTCATGGCAGGCCAAAAGGGCCCAGCAGAGGCATGTCCAGAGGAGGCCACCACAGCAGGGGCAGGGGCAGCCAAAATGGTGCCAGAGGGGAGAAACCAGCTTACCTATTCAAAAAGTGCAACACATGGCACACGTTTGCCAAGTGCCCAGCACATGGAAAGAAGTGCCTGAGATGTGGGGAGGTCGGCCACTACATGGCGGTGTGCAAGAAACCCACTGGAAAGGCAGTTGCCAGCGTAAGCGTGGCTGGTAGTAGCAAGGCAAGTGGAGAAACCCCAATTCTTGATGTGTGGGCTGCCGAGCTGGAAGATGTGGAGAAAGAAGTCCGGGAAGTCCCCCTAGCAGAAGATGACGCCGTGCTGGGAAAGCCCCCGCCGGAAGAAGTCCGCGATAAATGGGCTGAAACCATCATGGTAAAAGGTAAATACAAAGTGTATTTTAAACTGGATCGTGGCTCGGAAGTGAACATTATGCCTATGTCTCTATTTGAAATCCTAAATAACCGAGGGGAATTTGAAGTCTACCCAGTGAGAGCGCGGCTCAGCGGTTTTGATTCAACTAAATCAAATGTGACTCAGGGTTTCACCACTAAAGTGGAGACCCCGTATGGGGTATCAAGGGTATTAGACTTTTATTTATCAACTGTGGCGGTCAGGCCATTGCTGAGCAAAAGAGCTTGCAATGACCTGAACCTGGTCAAATTGGTGGAACAAAATGTGACACCAATACACTCGGTACAAACAAGTGTAAATGCAATGTCAAAGGACGAATTTGTAAAGGAAAACGGTGATGTATTCAATGGCAGAGGCACATTCAAGGGTATCTTGCAAATCAGGGTAGATCCTAGTGTCTCGCCTGAGCCGTGCCCACCCAGGAGATACAACTACTCGATAGTTGACAGGCTAGGGACCAAATTAAAGGACCTAGAAACAGAAGGAATCATTGTCAAAATCACGGATGAGATCCCCAAGTTTATCAGCAATCTAGTAATCAGAGAAAAAAGTAATGGAGACCTCAGGTTATGCTTGGATCCCGCCAGTCTGAACAAAGCCATTCTGAAACCAATCTATATCATCCCAACGTTGGATGAAATCATGGCATCAGTCAGAGACTGCAGAGTATTCTCAGTTCTCGACCTAAAGGATGGGTTTTGGCATGTTCAGCTGGATGAGGAATCTAGCCTCCTGTGCACGTTCCAAACGCCGCATGGGCTGTATCGGTTCACCAGGTTGCCATTTGGTGTCAAATGCGCACCTGAAATGTTTCAGTTTATTACCGAAAACGTTTTTAAAGGCACTGGGGCTAAACATTATTTTGACGACTTGCTAATCGGGGGCAAAGATGAAAAAGAACATGATGAAATCATGAGTAAGGTAATGGCCAAAGCAAAGCTTGAAAATGTAAAGTTTAGTGAGCCGAAGCTGCAGTACCGTCGTTCAGAGGTAGAGTTCCTTGGTCTCTTGTGGTCGCATAATGCGATTCAGATAAGTCCAGAACGGACTGTGGCAATCCAGGGGATCAAGGAACCTGAAACCAAAAAACAATTACAAAGAACATTGGGTGTATTTAATCGGCAGTTTGTTCCCCAAATGGCTGAACGAGCTGCACCCCTGCAGGAGCTCCTGAAGAAGAAAGTGCCTTTTCAATGGCACCACGGACACTCAATAGCGTTTAAAAAACTGAAAGACAGTGTAAAAGAAGCTTCTGGGGTAGCTCCTTTCGATAAGGAGAAGCCAATAATAGTGCAGGCCGTCGCGAGCCAGAATGGCATGGGAGCATGTTAACTACAGGGAAACAGGCTAGTAACCAGCGCGTCTAGTAAGTTTCCAGAATCAGAGAAAAACTATGCGCAAATTGAAAAAGAGCTGTTGGCATTATGCTATGCTGCAGGTAAATTTGAAAAATTTATATGGGGAATGCCGAATGTTATATTTCAAACTGACCATCAGCCGCTTGTATCAATATTCAAAAAACCGATCCATGTAATAACAAATAATAGAATTAAGAAATTGAGGCTCAAAATGCTAAAGTATCAAATCACAGTAGAATATTTACCTGGTAAAAACATGTACTTGGCAGACCTCCTGTCCCGAAGTTTTCTGGAACACCCAGTAGCAGAGGATCCAGAAATGCTGGAAGTGGTACATGAGGTGACCAAACACCTCTCCGTGTCGCCAGAAATCTCTGCTGAATTTGCTGTGGAAACAGAAAAGGATGTGGGGTTAAAGGCGGTCATGAATTATTATCAAAACGGGTGGCCACAATGCAAAGAGCAGGTGGCACAGGAGGCCCGCCAGTACTGGTCTGTCAGAAATGACATATTTGTAAAAGGGGGTCTGGTGATACTGGGGGAGAAGGTTGTTGTGCCGGAGTCACTGAGACAAAAAGTCCTCGAAAAGCTCCATTTGGCACACATGGGTATTAAAAAGACCAAAGCTAGGGCAAGGCAAATTGTATATTGGCCCTGGCTAAACAATGATATAAAAATACTATCCCACTTCGTGAGATACTGGTAGTCCCGGAGTGTACGGAAGCAAATTAAATTAATAATTAACAATTTGATTCAAGTTTAATTTAGGTTTGATTCGAGTAAAATTAAATTTTGATTGAAATTCAGAATTAAATTTGATGTAAAGTAGGTTTAAATTTTATCTGAATTTAGTTTAAATTTCATTTAAATTTAACTTGAGCCTTGTTAAAATTTGGATAAGGATTTTTTTCGGGCGTCGTCTAAGTTGTGGCGCGGTTTGAATTTCCTTCGAGTGGAAGACGGTAGGTTTATAGTAGAGCTTGAAGGTAGCGGACCGCTCACATTCTCATGCGCGGGGCGGGCCTAACTCTCCTGCGAGGCGGTCGCACTGTTGCCGCCGGCACCGGGGGACTCCTCTGTGGCTCGGGGCCCCGGCCTGCCCCGGCTCGGCTCGGCACATCAACAATGTGGGCTGCTTCACAAAAAAGGAGGAAGGCATGCTTTCTTCCGTGGAATGGAAAAGGATAGATGACGGAGACAGCCAGCTGACGAGCCGAACCAGGCTAGCTCCATCCCTTTCTCTCCAATGTGGGTGGAGTGAGAAAGCTGAATTTCAAAACGTTTTTTTTGCGAGTTTGCGATGTTTTTCGAATGTGAAAACTTGACAGACGTCTTTGTGGCAATGATACGCACAATTTTGTAAGACAGATTTTTGAAATTTTATGTCGTTTCAATTTTACCATAAGAGTACTTGCTTCATAGAAAAAAAAAGTCTAGTTCGGGGTGAGACGATAAGGCAACTCCGTTTCACTCCGTGCCTAAAAACACTCATAACTGAGTGCAGGACTTGTGAAAGAAATAGTCCATCAAACAAGGTCGACCCGCTTCTCCCACACGAATTACCAGATCGTCCTTGGCAAAAAATTAGCTGTGATATATTTGAGCTTGATAATCAAATTTCCCTGGTGGTGGTGGACAACTACTCAAAGTGGTTGGCAACCCCCCAGCCAACTACAACTAGCAGGGCAGTAATAGAGGCTCTGAGAGCACAATTCGCAACCCATGGGATTCCTGAAGAAATCTTCGGGGACAATAATCCACTAAATTCGTTTAAGTGTAGGGCCTCTGCTGAGAGCATTGGCAGCAGAATAGTGACCAGCTCACCCGGGTATGCCAGGAGTAATGGTCAAGCTGAAAAAGGTGTTGACATAGCTGAACGGATACACAGAAAGTGTAAGGAAACAAACACTCACTATCTTGATGGTCTTAGGGAGTACAACAGCCCTCTCACGGGGCTGGAAGTGTCTCCAGCGCAGCACTTGATGAGTCGCATGTGCCGGACACTGGTGCCCGTGCTGAACTCCCACCTCCAACCGAGAGTGGTGGAGGCAGACAAATCCCTGCGGGAAAACAAAGGGAAAACTAAGACATGGCATGACAAAAAAGCGACTAAAAGGGCTAAAGTTTTTGTGCCTGGGGAGAATGTCGTAGTCAGAAGGGGCAGGCATTGGGAAAAGGCGATCATTGTACAAAAGCATCAAACCTGGAAAATTAGTGTTTCCCATTCATCTTCATTTTGATGACTATCAGACCAATAATTGTCTTGGCTGCCATACAAGTAGTGGAGCACTTGGAGCACTGTATGCTTCTCTACCAGTTCTACCTGTTGAACTGCGTAGCTCAGTAGAAAATATGTTTGTAGCTTCTCTATTCTTATCGAAAGATAGGAAAGCATGTGACAATGCTGTTGCTTTCGGTCCTGTGATTGACCAGTTGATTTATCTGTCAGAGAATGGTATTGACTTAAATTTGAATGACAGGGTTGTAAAAGTTTACTTTGCTTTCACTAACCTTATTGCTGACAACAAAGGTTATAATGAAATCTTGGGCTTTGTTGAGAGTTTCACTGCATACTACTTTTGCAGAATTTGTAAAATGCATCGTAATGATACTCGTCATGAGTGTCATGTTCCCATTGAACTTATGCGAACTGTTGACAACTACAATGAGGATGTCGCTGAAAAAGATTTTCAGCTTGCAGGTGTCAAGGAGGAATGTGCGTCGAATAGATTTCCTGGCTTTCATGTGACACGTAATGTTTCCTGTGATTTGCTTCATGATGTATTAGAGGGCATGCTTCAGTATGGTTTGTGTCCTATGCTGTATTCTTTTATCAAACATAGAGATTATTTTTCGATTGATATTCTTGTAAGTAGAATAGATAGTTTTGATTATGGACCATGTGAATCTGGTAACAAACCTGCTGGTTCTCAATTTTCAATGAAGTGTCTGAAGTCTTGTTCGTTGAATCTATCGGCCAGTGAATATTTATGTCTTGGACGCTATTTAGGTGAGATTATTGTTGACTTGGTTCCTGAGCACAATAGAATGTGGCACTTCTATTTGCTCATGCGAGAAATTTTATGTATTATGACATGTTCATACTTTGTACCTGGAACTGAGAAGTATTTGGATTCTTTGGTCTCCGAACATCATAGATTGTACATCATCCTTTTTAATTCTCAGCTTAAACCGAAGCACCATTTTATGTTGCACTAGTCGGGTTATGTTATTGAATGAGCCACCTATTGATGTAAGTACATTTACTTCCGAAAGAAAGCACAGAGGGGGGAAAATGTATCTTCGAGCAGTCAACTCCAGAATTAATGCACCCCTGTCTGTAGCCGTCAAACTCCAGCTTCGATTCAGTGCCCAGTTACTGCCTTTAAGTACTCGAACGACTTTTTCAGTCACTAGTGTAAAAAAATGCCTTGTAAGGGAGCTTCAATTGTACAATATGTTTTCTGAGGTATTTCCCTTTGTCAACTGTGATATTGTCTCTGTCGCCAGAAGTGTAACTGTGTTAAGTACCAATTATCAACCTGGCAAGATAATGGTTTTAAAGTGTAAAGATTTGTACCCTGAATTTGGGGAAATAATTCACATCATTGTACCTGACAATAGTGAACCAAAGTTTTTGTTAAGAGTAAAAGAAACTGTTGCATGCCACAGTCACTACTGTGCTTATGAAGTACAAGACTCGCATGTTTTCCGTTACTTGTGCCATAAAGACTATCTCACATGCCTCTCTGGCAGAGGGACTCATTGCCAGGTGGGGCTAAATCAATATCTTTAAAGTGCTCTCTATAAATCTTATTGCATTATATTGTACCTGTTGTTTATGCAGTTACTCAAATTTGTTTGTGTTATATAATTTTGATGTTTCTTTGTCAGATAAATAAAACATGTTATGTTGACATAATTACTTTTATTCTCAAAGAGCGTTCAGTATCACTTCCAAGTTCACACACCACACCACAAGAGAAGGATGTCATCGGGTGTCTGTCGTAAAGACAATGCATACAGCGCCTGGCGATGCCCAGATAGACTAGCCCGCTCTGATCGCGCGAACGATGTGTTGCCTACCCAGCAGGCGCCGTACCTAGGCTCGCCAAATAGTTGTTTTTGCGCATCTGGCGAACGTTATATATTCGCCATTTTGACGACACCACCTTCCGCGCACAAGCGCTGTTATATCTGCGACATGTAACGTCTAGTCTTTACAAAGAGTCAGCGCGCGTGGACTGAACTCAAAAGATAGGCTCTGATGAGACCGGTCGGCCTCCGCACCTCCCCTCCCACCCGCACATCCCTGCCCCGTCCCCTTGCCCTTCCCGCGCGCGGTGCCACTGCCAGAGCCGGGAGGCGTGCACTGTGCTCCGGAGGCTGGGGGATCCTTACCACGGTTCCTCCGTAGCACAAGTGGCAGCGTGTCGGGTTGGTATGTATGGGTAAGCGCGTTCTATTCTCCGTAAGGCAGTTTCTGTTAATGTGTGTCCTTCTCTGTCCCCAGCCGGGCCCCATAAGACCGAGAGAGACAGAGGAGCAGGTACCCCCGAAGCGTGGGAGAGGGGAGGGCGGGGCGCGGAGGGGTCTTCCGGTGGGCTTGCCACTATTATATTGTTTTTATGCCGCGTAAAAGTGTTTGCATTGTGTTTATATTGTGTTCGCATCGTGCACCAGAACACATTGTAAACGCATTCTGAACTCCTTACAGACGCAATTCCACGTGTGTGGACGGAGGGGCCTTTGCGAGGACATTGGTCTGTAACTTCACCGTGCTTACGAGGGCATTTTTCGTTACGAGGACCTGGTCAGGGTCCTCGCAAGAAAAAGAGCTCGTAGCAAGCATGCACAGACCAAATGCAACCAGCCCTTCGAGCCCTTCGATTTTTGGGTCGGGTCGGCACAACATTCGGATTGTGTACAGACTGCTGCAACTCCTGGTTCTGTCCGTGGCCACCACGTCGCGCCACCATCGAACACTTCACAGTGTGCTTCCGAGGACATGCAGTAAACACCCAGCAAGGACGTTCTGTGTCGTCTTACGAGAACATAGCATAGGCAGGCAGCGCCCTACAAGAAACTGCGGCAGAACCAGCAGTACGGTACACTGTGATGACGGCATTATGGCATGTGCTTGTGAGTGTAATCGTCTTTTTTAGCCCGTCCCGACACGTTTCGGTAGAAACGTACAGGAGCCGGGCTTATAGTCTGATGCCGACTGTTTGTTCGTTCGTTCGGACGTCTGTTCGCTGACTTATCGTTTACACAGAAACTTCAAATTTGGAGGATAGATTCCTTTTATGGCGTATATAAACGTACGGTGGCAACAATTTTCAAATTTTATCGCGTTTCTGTTTTATGAGAACTGTTTGATTTGTTAAGTTAGGGTTGGCCGCTGCGTGTGGTGCGCCTGCAAGGCGCACTCCGCCGCGTGTCGGGGCGGGCTGAGGTTAGCGATTTTAATCGTTACAAAAATATGCACCAGCGGACACATCTCGGGTGACTCAGGGCGGGGGCCGGAGGCCCCCGCTAACGCCGCCGGCAGGCCAAGCTGGCCAAGTCTCCCTGTCGAACCGAGGTGCCGGTGAAGCGGAGTGGAACCGGCATCCAGGTTCGACGGAGGGACGGGCCAGCTTGTTTTTTGTACAAGCTGAGAGAAAACATTGCAGCTGCAGCACATACTTCGAGCAGAGACACCTAGGAAGGCGCTGATTCCTGGGTGCAACAAATGTAGCTTCAAAAGCACATCGTGCTCAAAAATCAGGATCAATCCATTTGTTTCGTGGTCAATCAAGCTTAACTGAACTCAACATCAATCATCCATCACTTTTATTGCTAGTACACATCCACATGGTGTGACAGAAAGGAGTGGCGGCAATGCGTGTCACTTGCTGCCCAATGGCCGCTTTACTGACGGGGCCACAATGGTGTAACGGGTAAAAACCTGATCCGAAAGAGCCCGAAATTGACCCGGTATGATGAGAACGACCCGAGAACCCGGTGCCGCCAGGCAATGCCCTACGCATGCGAGGACATGTGTGTCCCCAAGCGAGGACCCAGTGTAGCTAGGCAGTGCCCTACGCATGCGAGGACATGTGTGTCCCCAAGCGAGGACCCAGTGCATCCAGGCAGTGCCTCTGCAAGGACATGAGTGGCTCCCAGTGAAGGTACAGGGCAGGTAGCTGCGCTGCGGGTCCAGGACAAGCAGGCGGGGTGGCAAAAGCGGCCCGTTTCCAGGACCGTCCTGGGAGTTTGGTCAACAGTCCAGGACGGTCCCGGAACTGGGCGCCCGGGCCGATTAGGCCCTGGTTTGCCCAGGACTGGCTTTTACTGTGTAACTAACTAAACGAGCTACACCTGAGTTGGTGCACATACGCACACAGACACGTAAAAAAACAAAGAGCACGCGAAAGTGACAAATAAAGAAACCGCCTTAATAGAACTTGAAACAAATTTAATAACAACAGTAAATAAACAAGCTAGCGCTTGGGGTTACGCTTAGCACTGCCGTCACCATCCGGTAGGTGGCGCTCTGAACGCTCCTGGAAATAAATAAATTCAGATTAAGAAGGAGCTCCACATGTACTACGTCACACGTATAGGGGAATGGCACCCCAGTCAGAAAATAGACGTCTACTAGATTTACTAGACGATCTAACGTACATCTATAGTGTCTATCTTTGCTCTAAGTCTAGAGGTAGATGCATATAGACATCTATTTTTCGTCTTTATTTGATCTATTTTGTCTATGTCTATGAATAGATCTAAGTTAGACAAATACCGATCTGTTAGATGTCTAATAGATGTCTACCAGACTTAGACATCATAGACCGTTCGTCCGTTTCAAAATGACATAACACTGCATCTTCGCGGGACATAAGATAAATTTCGTGACACTATCGAATCGCTTCGGCGCAGACGCCGCCAAAAGAAGCGCATATCGCAGAAGTCGAAGCAAGGAAGTAGCTCGAACTGCAAGTGCTTCGCTTGGCGTCGTTCATAGGCAAGCCTGCTTCACACCTGTGGTGGTTGGGCTGCCTACCTTCCAGGCGTCGTGATCCCCGGCCAGACGCTTGGGCGGAAGGCAGCTTCCCTTGTGATCGAGTAGGTGGGACTTTTATTTTTTGGTGTCGGTCAGATGATGCAAATCAAAGCCGCCTCTAGTGTGGCGTTCGCCTTCGTTCTGCTGCTGAAGTACAAGACGTGGTGTGCAGCGGCAGCGGGCGAGTTTGAAGCAGACCGCGCGAAATTGGCATGCGCGAGGCTACGCGGCCACTCGGCCACTACGCCGCCACTCGAAATGTAAAACCTGAGACAGGGCTGAGCCGACTGAAGTTGTCGCAGGGCCCGTTTTGAAAACGTAGGCTTGCTTCGCTCGCTAACTATGAGTGATCGTGAAATTACGTCCGTACGTCATTGTAAACAAAGTGCGTGCAACGAAAGGGGGAGAATTCCAGGTAGGTTGACCCTGCTGTTAAACTCGCTGCTGTGAAAAGAATTTTGTAATGTGCCATGGGTTAGGTCATCGTTTTCAAGTGTTGTGTCTGCTCAATTCATGCCTTGAAATTTAGTCTGCTTTTATTGCTTTCAGGAAACCATTTCCGACTTCTGCACGAAAGTCATGTGCAGGAAACTGATAGTGGTCCGTCAACACCAGCAAAAGTGAGGCTGAAGCGACAACAAGCTGAGATTGTTTTCTGTCACTTGGTTTAATCTCTTTTGATGTTATGTCACACAAGTGTGTAACCTACTTTTTAAAATATGTCTTCCACCAGGCCACCAGCACTCGACCTGCAAGATGTCCAGTATCAGTGATGGAAATAGATGATGACTCGAGCTGTGATTCCTGCCAGGTCGAAGTTGGCAAAGACGATTCTTTCTCATCATTAGATGACACGGTATGTTTCAATAAAGAGATGTAGAGGGCGTGATCTACCCGTGAACTCTGTATTGAAGTCTATTAAAATATGTGAATGGCTCCAAACTATCGTGCAAGTATTCAAGAAGAACTTGGAAGAGCATGTTCGGTTTAGCTCTATGCTGACTTTATTCTGGGCTTCAAGTTGCCTTTACTCTTTAAGTTATTTAGCACAGACTTTCGATGAAGTTTCTATTTCTTTCTATTTCTTTTCTATTTTCTTTCTTACTGTATTTGTTTAAGGTTTCCTGTTACTCTCCCGCATCACACTTGGACAGTGGAACTGAGGGTAGCATTCGTTCTCCAGCTGTGTCTCTTCTTCATCGAGTTAAGATGTTGGAAATGAAAGTGATAGAGCTAGAGGCTGCCTTGGGCTTTCTGCAGGAAGAAAAAATTTTAAGTGAAGGTATCACATTATCCATCTTCCCTTTTAAATATTTAATTCAAAATGCTTTCTCTGGTTCTATTTCTACAACTTTTTCTATTAATTTCAGGAAACTCCAGATTGGGAAGATTAAGAGAAGTAGTATCTATTGGTCGTGGACAGTATTCTTGTTTCGAGTCAAAAGATAATTTAACTCCTATTCCAAAGAAACATTTTCATCAGGCAAGTGGAGCAAGCTATATGTCACCATTCTTCATATACAATACTCTCCATTCCTGGATTAGCTTTTGCTTTAATGATTTTTCATTTAGAGATAGATTGTTTGTCACAGTCCACTTAGGTTTCCTCTGTAAAATAATCATACAAACATTTCCTTTCTAATGTATACTATGAGAGTTATGTGTCATGTTTAATGTAACACTAAGTTACAAATTTCAATATTTCTACTTTAGGAACTGGTGACAGATGTGAAGGAACATAATATCAGCATTTCTGATCCATCTCCTAATCCATGTGATGATGAGGTAAGAAGAACCTTCCAGCATCTTCCATTCTCTTCATTCAAATAAGTTTATTTCTTGTTTTATTTCAAGGAAATGGTCCAGTTTGGGTCGAAACAAGTAGCAGCAAGTAGTGTTGATAAGTTGCGACATAGCAAGGAGAGCATTTTCGCTGCTGGTCTCTGCACTGTTGTTTTTACTGCAGAAGAAATGGCAATGTGTTCCATGAAAGGGAAAGCAAATAACAAATTCCGGAATTCGTTCCGTAAATATCCTATTGACGAATCAAGAGTAAACGGCATAGTTGGTATGTTATTCATTCATTATTTTTTTATTTATTTATGAAATTTTGTTATAACAACATATTGTTACAGATTACATTTGCCGGTGGAGAGGTTTATATTCTGATGATTTTAAGAAGAAAATAAGAACTGCGATTGCAAATAAGCTAGGGAATTTCTCTAAAACTGAGGAAGGGAAACTTATCCAAATGCAACACAGGCAAAGACTTCAAGAAAGAGTATGAAAGAGGGCAGTGCAATGTGTGTTGAATTTGATGTTGTTGTTTATGCCTTTCACTATCCAACATAGTTGGATTAGCCAATTAGACAAATACAGGCTACAATATTCAAGTGCTGTAAACCAATCTCATTAGACTTAAACCTTAGTACGGGGTAAGCGAACCCTTGCCTTGGTTGATGGATAGAAATATCATGGTCTAAACAGCCCACTAAGTGAACTGTATGCCCTAGGCACGTATTTACTATGATTAGAGCACTTAAAAGTTCACACATGCTCACAGATTGTAAAAAGTTCATAAATTTGAAAGCCTTGACTAGCATTCTTGGTACGGAGTTGCCGTAGGAACTGAGAATATCAGCCTGCCCAGTAATGATTGTGTTATTGAGGCACGTGATTCTCTATGCCCCGACAGCCTCAGACCAAATTTGTGGCCAACAATTGTCTGTTAATGTAATTTAAATAAAAGAATGGTGAAACTGGTTTCTGTCGTGAACTGATATTGTTCATCTGCATGCAGATTAGTTTGATAAATTTGCTCTATTTTCTCTTGCTCCACTCTATTTTGCTAACGTGTTAACGCACTTGGTTCCGTATTTCTGTTAGCCCCACTTGTGACGGGCAATCATGGGGACAGTAGAGCCAAACATTTTAAAGATGTGGTCACTGTGGGCTCGGATTAGATTTAATATTTGGCATGCATTTTGTTCTACACCACTGTCAGTTATATTTTTTACCAATTTTGATAACAGCACTTACCGCAGTGGTCAGCGGTATTGCTACCCATTTCCAGCAAAAGGTGGTAACAAGCGTACCTTCTACAAATTAAGGGTCGTGAAAGACATTTTAAAGAGATTTTGTGCTGTTGGGAAAAAATATCCTTGGCTCTACCAGTAAATGTATTTTGTTTTTTAAGGTTGTGTACTTTCCTACACATCATAGCAGTTTAGTGCATTATAATTTTCAAAAGACTCAGCTGAAACGGAAGTATGAAGGGCAATGTTACAGCAGGAAGAAATAAATTAATTGATTTATTTACAGTAGGACTTTGGGTGGGAGTAAACCTGCTCTGCTTTGCTTCAGTTGCGAGTTACTCTAGCGATCCTATCACCTCCGGCTATACCACACTAGTGCACTTATATTCTGTACCAAAGATGGAATACATTTTTGCATTAAGTTAAACAAACTTTCAGTATGTGCGGTGATAACGTCAGAGATTTAAAAAAAAACCTCAGGGAATTCAAACGAACCTCAGAGAAATAGAGATCAGTGATACCAACCAATTATCTGACACGACGTTGAAAAAAATATTAGACGGAGGCCACTGCACATGCCCTTAAGCTTTCGGTTTGTAAATATCTCTCGGCATATCCATATATTGTCGACTGAAGTTTTCTATCTCCATTTTGCAGACATTATCCAATTCTAATGTGCATGTGACGCTGGTACCACTGCACGTGAGCTTGAGCCCGCCCATCCCGCCTCCCGCCCGCCCATCCCGCCTCCCGCCCGCCCAGCCAGAGCTAGACCGTTCCACCCGCCACTCGCCATTCTGTTCTTTGGCGGTAAGTAAGCGATTGCAGCGATTTCCGAGGTCTGCAGCTTCTTCATTGCGAGCGAAATCTAAAGCTTTGCCCTGTAGATTTAAAAGAAAATGACCCATAGTTTCACCGAAGTTTCGTCGTAGTTGTCCAGGACCGATTCAGGCGTCTCTCTTGAACTAGGCCTAGGCGTTCGACCGCTTTTGCCTCTGTTTTCTGTTCCTTCGTCGGGGAGACGAGCGTTGTATCTTGGTTCAACACGACTTTATTCCATGCTTGTGCAGGTTTAGATCGCGTCGAGTACGCCTAGCCCCTAGACTTCTAGATCGCCCGCTGCTGGCGAAGATATTGCGAGGGTGCGCAGTGGTCCTGCAGTTCTTGCGCAATGCCGGGAGCTTCAGGGAAGGCAAGCCTGTCATGTAAGTTATGTATTTCCATTCCAAGGATATTCTGTGAGTGGTATTTGCCTTACTGTACCACATGCTCATCGATGTGCTGGCTTTTAGGTTAGAGGCACTTCGTTTTCTCTGTACTGTGGTTCCGCATGCGCCTTCATGGCTGATCATAACCCATCTAAACGGCCGTTGAGCCGCCCCGGTCGAAATGCGGAGAAAAAGGCTCGCAGACTTGCCGCGAAGCAAATGGAAAATGACTTGCTACAATGGGGCCGAAAATTCAATGATTTTGACTTGGAGTCGGAAGATGAGGTTGAAAGCGTTCCTGTTACCTCCCCACCTGTTTCTACACGGGACCTTCCTAGCTCCTCTTGCACACTGGCACCGGATTCTTCAGTACCGATGGTTGCAGAGGTAGAGCATGGCTCAGAATGTGTTAGTGAAGGAGAGCTTGATACCTCAGTTCATGCTCAGAATAGTTTGGGTGACATAGACCAGCCCACCGAGACTAGCAGAGAAGGTCTTTTGAGTGACGATGCATTTGATTACGCCTTTTCTACTTCTATCGTATTTGACTGTGATGTATGCTTCTACTGCAAGTGTGTTGCTTGTAATGAATGCTTCCATCTTGATGGACAGTCATGCCAACATTGCGATTATTGTGTTAAAGCCATTGACTCCGATCTAGAGCAGAGTGAAAGTAGTGATGAAGATGAGTTTAGTATTGACGTAGATGAAAATGATCTGCTATCAGGTTCTGACAAACGAAACAACGACATTAAAAATGATTTTGTGGACGTTGTGCTAAAGCATAATATTACCCAAGAAGCAACAGGATCCTTACTTCAATTCTTTAGAAAACACAACTTTGGTGATTTCCCCAAGAGTCCTGCTACTCTACTGAAAACACCATCCTTCACTGTCACACGGGAAGTACCACCTGGCAGATATTGGCATAGAGGAATCACTAAGGAAATCATCAAGTTTGTGAACAAAAACAAATGTATTAATGTTAGAGTTACTGTTAGCACAGATGGTTTGCCTCTTGCTAAGTCCTCAGGTGGAAGTTTTTGGCCGATATGCTGCTGTCTAAATGATTCAGTTGAAGTGTTCTTGGTTGGGTTGTATTATGGCTCCAGTAAACCATTGGATTGCAATTTGTTTCTGGAAGAATTTGTTGAGGAAATGAAATTCTTAGAAGGAAATGGTATTGACTGTAATGGTGCTCATGTCACTGTGGGTATGCATGTTGGAATTTTCGACACTCCTGCTAAGGCCTTTGTCCTTAATGTCAATGGCCACGCTGGTTATTGCAGTTGCTGCAAATGCACGGAGGAGGGTGTAAAGTATGGAGGCAGAATGGCCTTCAGACAGTTCGATGGTGCATTGAGGACTGATGAATCTTTTCGGCGACAACTTCAAGATGATCACCACCATGGGCCCACTATATTGACCGAGTTGAAAACTTTCCGTCCTGTGACAAATGTAGTGCTGGACTACATGCATCTTTGTTTGCTTGGAGTCTTACGAACTTTGGTATTCCTTCTTATTAGTGGTCCAATGAGTGTCCGTCAAGGTGGTGCAGTACTGGCCAAAATATCAGAGGCAATGGAATCCCTGTATTCCTGGGTGCCTGTTGAATTTGTAAGGAAGAGTAGATCACTGAAGTATGTTAAACGCTTCAAAGCCACTGAGTGGCGTATGCTTTTGTTTTATTTGGGTGTGGTTGTATTCAGTCACCTGCCTAGGCACTTGTATGAACTTTTCCTGGTGTTTCATGTGGCTATGACCATCTTTGCTCGACCAGACCTAATTGAAAATCATCTAGAATATGGTAGAGATTTGATGATGTATTTTATCAGGAATTATGAAAAGTTGGTTGGGAAACCATATGTTGTTCATAATATCCATAATCTTTCTCACTTATGGATCGATGTCAGGAATCATGGTCCAGTTCATAAATTTGATGCTTTCAAATTTGAGAATTTCCTCCAGACCCTGAAGAGGATGGTGAGAAAAGGCGAGAAACCCTTGGAGCAGGTGGCTCGTAGATATGAGGAAAAAAAACTGAAGTCTTCACACACATTTGATAAAAAAGAGAAACTGTTGTCGGGTTTGCATTGTACTGGTCCACTTCCACCTGGTTGCTTCAATCCACAGTATTCATCTTTCAATAAATCAGACATGAAAATTAATTTATCAGCTGCAAACTGTTGCTGTGTGCTGAAAGACGGCTCTATAATCTTGGTTGAAAATATAGCCCATTCCCAGGACAGGCAACCTGTCTTTGTTGGGAAGAAGTTTCTTTTTGTGAAAGATTTGTACTCATTCCCCTGCTCATCTCAACAGCTTGGGATTTGTCATGTCTCGAAGCTTTCTTTCAAAAAATCGTATTGGCTGTGCACTGAATTGAAAAATAAGTGCTTCAGAATGCCTCATAAGGGCGGATTTGCCGTCATACCACTGATTCACGGGGACCAGTAATTCATTTTTGGTCGGCTCCCATGTTCCTCTGTAAATTTCTTAGGGTATGCTTCACTGCATTTAATATTTAGCCTCCTTACTTGCAATTTCCTGAGACTTGCTTCATGCTTTTGTTTCAGGGAGGTACTTCCTAAACGACTATGAGGATGGGCCACAGCTTTGTCAAGGATGCTGGTTGTCGAAAGACAGGCTGATGTGTGCCTGGCCTCCAAATTATAAGTCAATGGACCAGTTAACCTTTGACAAATTCATCCAGGACCCAAAGAACACGCCCAAGGATGATTGGATAATGGTGAAGGTGCTAAGGGTCAGAGCATGTGGAGGTGAGCTTGCCATTATCTATTATGTGCCACTTAATTTTTGTGTAGTACAGTAGTATAAGTTTAATATATTTATAGTGTTCCTTATTTTAACTTTTACAGATAGCTTTTCTAAAATGAGATTGAAACTAAGAGATGCAGAGGAGAAAAATGAAACGGATCTAAATACTGCTGTAGAGGATGATGAGCCAATCTCTGGCCCGAGAAGGAGTTCCCGAGCAAAGGCAAAAGCTCAACCTGGCTTCACGTCCAGTGACAGTGATGATGCCGTGAGCCTCCAGGAGAAGCATAAAATTCTCCCTCCTACTATGAAGAAACAAAAACAACCTCTGACCCTGCAGCAATACAAGGCTGATCAAGGTAATGATAGAAATGTGTGATTTTTCATTATTGTTCATTGCAAGTTTGAAATTATCTACCATTGAGGCTTTATTACTTTTACAGGTAAAAGTGGTAGCAAGTGTAGGTTTTCAAGTGCTCAGGCAGACAAAGACACTATTAACAAAACTTCAGTGCAGTTCAGCTCAGCAAGTGCTGGGCTCGCAAGTTCAAATGGAAAGGAAAATGATGTTCCGAGGTCTGAGCAGGCCGATCGGAGTGCAGAAACAGTTGTAAAGTCCACACTTCTTTAACTATTTAGTTGTATTCTGTTGTACTTAGTTCTTGTTCATTTGGTAGTTAAGTTACATTTACCTGTACATTATGGTATCAGGCTGCCAATCAAAATGAAATAGATACTACAATGTTCACTACTAGATCTATTCTGAAGACCTCGGAGAGGTTCATCTATAGTAGTCTGGCGCACAAATTTATCCCTCTCTCATTTTATTATCTTCACTGCCATTGACATGAGTCTGTGTATTTTAGGTCATGAGTGGGGCAGTCAGAAAGACTTCCTCTGTGCCACCTAAAACGTCCAAAATTCCAGTTCATGGTTCAAATTCAAGGAAAAATGATGTTCCGAGACTTGCAAGTTCAAATGCAAAGGAAAATGATGTTCCAAGGTCTCAGCACGCTGACCAAAGTGCAGAAACAGGTGTAAGTTCATACTTCTTTAATTATTCAGGTGTTTTTTTTTTGTTGTACTTAGTTTTGTTTTGTTTTGTGTGTTTTGGTACTTTTCATGTATGTACATTATGATTTCAGGCTGCTCATCAAAATAAATTTGATACCACAATGCTCACTCATAGATTCATTTCAAAACCCTCTGGGAGGGCCTGCAATAGTACTCCAGTAAGCAGAATTCTCCCTTTCATTCTCATGTTATTAACATGACTGTCATTGACACAGTTCTGTTTTTTTTAGGTCAGCATTGATACAGATGCAATTGGTAGTGATACTTCCTCTGTGTTATGCAGAAAGTCTAGAATTCCAATCTCAAGTTCAAATGCGAATGAAAATGATTTTCTGATGTCTCAGCAGGCTGATGAAATTGCAGAAATGCTTGTAAGTTCATATTTCTTCAATTATTTAGTTGTATTTGTGTTCTATTTAGCATCTAGTTGTTGTTTGATTTTTAACTATTTTGTATTAACCTGTACATTGTATTTTCAGGATGCCAATCAAAATGTGATAAATGACTCATCTTTTTTTAATGATTTATGTGGTGATCCATCCAATCCAAACGAAATTGACAAGGAATTTCACTCTGCTAGATTTGCTTCGAAAACTTCAGGGATTGCCAGCAACAGTACTCCAGTAAGCAATTTTCTCCCTCTCATTCTCATTTTATTCACATGACTGCAATTGACACAGGTCTCTCTATTTTAGGTCAGAATTGAAACACAAACAATTGGTGATAAGACATCCTCCGCATTACCCAGAAACTCCAAAATTCCAGTGGCAGGTTCCAATATGAAGAAAACTGATGTTTCAATGTCCCAGCAGACTGATCAAATTGCGGAAAAGGTTGTATGTTCATTCTTCTTTAATTACTAAGGTGTATCTGTGCTGTACCTAGCACGTGGAAGTTGTTGGCTCTGTAATTATTTAGCATCTATATTTCATGTTGCCTTACTTTCTGGGATTCTTACTTCTGCTACCCACATTGGAGAATGATCTCAGGCAATCAAGAGAGGGGGCTGTTTTATTAGTACCTTGCTGTGCTGTTTCTTCAATTATTTACTCAATATTTATGGTTTTATGATTTGCTTAAGTTAATGCAATATTGTTTGATTTCTGTTTTCCAGGACACTCGTCAAAGTTCTCAAAAGCCTGCGTCTAATTATGAGTCGCCTCAGAACATTCTCAAGACCTCTGTAAGTTTCTTTCTTTTTCTTCATCTCATGCAGACTCTACGCAGCTCAATATTTTATGCTACTTTCTGCCTTTTTTTTTATTTTGCAGGATCCAAAAGGGGTCGCTATTCAGATGGCAAAGAATTTTGATGATACAGGTACGTTGATGCAGCTACTTTCATATATTTTGGTTAAGATACTTTGTTCTTGAGGTTGCGTGGGGCTTCCTTAAATCTGTCGGCTTTTGTTTACTTTTTCTTCCCTACTATTACACTCCTATGTTCACTCCACCATTTGTCTTCAATGTAATTGGCATTTGTCTCTCATGTGCTTAGAGTTCAAAGCGTATATGATTGCAAACGTCAATCATATAAGGGCTACAATGACCCAACTTACCAGGCAGATGTCGGGCCTAACTCTGAAGCCAACATCAAAGAGTGTGCAGATGAATCTGAGTGGTGATGATTTGGAAGATGCACTATTCGGTTTGCCCGCTGAGCTGGAAGGCTCTTTCCGTGAATTTGATGAGAAACTGGCAGACAAAGAATTTGCACGCTCTGTGGTAAGAAAGCAACACTCTTCTGTTTCTATCTTTGCATGTTGAGCATTTGAATATTTTACTCTTCTGGAAGTTGTTGAGTTATGTATGTGCTCCTTTGGTGTGGAAACCCTCTCTCCCTGTCTTGCTCTGTTTTTCTGTCTTTTGTTCTTCTTTGAATTTGTTAGAATATTTTAGTATTTTGTTTATTTTGTTTCTTGTTGCCTTAGCTTTATTTGATTGCTTCCCAAAATTGCTTTTCAGAGGAGGAGTTTGTCTAGCATTGTGGCAGGCATGAAAGATTGGAAGGATGTTGTTAGGAAATGCCTCGCTGCTGTGATGGCAAATAATGTAGCCTCAACATTCAGCCTGTGCGGCAAGAGGGGCAAAAATGAGTTCATGGCGTGTAACTTCTATAATTTTATTTTAGGTAAAGAGTTTTCAATAGTGTATTTTTTTGCTTGTCATTTGTGTGCATGGTCATTTATGTTTGTTCTTTTCTTATTAGCTTTCCTTTCCCACTTAAAAAATGATTTCAACAAGGAAGTGGAAATTAAAATAGTTCGAACTACCATTGCGGACTGGCTCAGACTGGCTGCCCAGCGAGCGGGTGGGACCAACTTTGAAAAGTACTCCAAAAAGAAGTGAGTTTTATTTCGTACCATCTTCTATGAAATGTCCTTAGTTGTGTCCAGAGGGCTTATAGCAACTACGTTTTCAGGGCTGTCACACCGACTAGGAAGTCGTCTACGAAGAGAATTGTTAGAACACCCCTCAATTCTCCTATCAAGAAGAGAGCAAAAAAGTCTCTCTTTATCCTTTCTGATGGAGCCGAAAGTGATGAGGGAGGGAGTGAGGGAAGGCACTCTGCTGCAGCAGACGTTAGGTAACTTATTCAGTTAATTTATTTCTTGAATAACAGCTTTCCTGCTGATGAGATTCTTTGTCTTAAACCATTTCTCTCACGTTCCCTTACAGTGACCGTTATGAATCAAGCCCTGCAATAAGCATTGTATCAGACACCGACTCTGGCGACCAAGGACATGGCATCCTGATGTAAAATTATTTGCTGACTGGGGAGGACTCCCAAAATTTTACTTTTACTTTTGAATGTCTTCATTCTTCATCATTGTCAATCATTGACAATAAATTGTGTTCTTACTTACCCATGTGATTATCATGTTTTACGTTATTTCATGACCAGATCCACAAGTGGTTTGTCCTTATCCTGTACATACTGTCTGTGCTGCTTTCGAAGCGCCTGTAGGGTAGAGGGTAGGCAAGCCCGTCGAACATTGATGCAAGCTGGAGGCTGACCCCTCAGGCGCTCGAGCGGCCACACGTGGCAATGCGTGTCCTTGATCTTCTCTAGTACCGACGTGCTTCCTAACCGCGTCTAGGGACGTTCTTTGCATTGTCTATTTTCCATCTAAATCTACAGATAGACTTAGACATAGACAGATAGACGTCTATTTTCCGGCCGGAAGTGGGCCACTTAGACGTCTATTAGACATAGATATTAGACACATCCTAGATGTCTTTCTGTCTAGCAGTAGATGTCTAATAGATGTCTATTAGATGTCTATTTTCTGACTGGGCACGGGAAGCTAAGGTTAATACACCGAGGAAACATGTGTCACACCGGCTGTCCAGGCCAGCGCAGTAGAAGAGGTTGCCTATCAGAGCCTTACGGACGAAAGGACACAGCGCAAGGGTGCCCACAATGCGCTGATAGGCACACCCCCAGAACTGCCTATTATTGGTCTGGACACCCGGTACATTTCGCTGGCAAATAACTGACGTTTTGGGGACCCTCTCATTTGTCTTTCCGACATCTCATCTTAGGACCCGCGCTAATCTCATCCTGACCAATCAGGGCTCGCGACGATTGTCGCCCTCTGTCGGAGACCAGCCCAACTCTGTCAGCCCGATTGATGACGTGGAGCAGGGGCGATCCCTAAATACTATACAGTGGCGCTGCGTGTGTTGCATTCGAGAACTAACCAGCGTCGTGTACTGCTGCGAAATTTCTCATACCGTCGTCAGTAGAAACCAAAATCAAACCTGAGCGTCGCGAATTGTTTATTTTGAAGACTTGCAATTGTCATTGTGATACCTTATGTAAATTCATCTGGTTTGTCCAAGTACTTCGAAATAATGAAGCAAAAAGATGGCAACGGCGAGTGAATTGTGGTAGTATATGTTTGTAATCAAAGGAAATTTTGAACGATAACATGATTTTTATCGGCTTTTGGCACAAGTCTAACCTGGTGTTTGTATGAGTGCGTTCCGTTTCTTGCTCCCAGCGCTGCGAGCGCACCAAAGGCTACGCGCCGTTCCGATTTGGTTGCGCGACGGGAGCGCTCGGGAGCGTTCTTGATTTCGGAACGGCAAGGCTGCGTCTGCTCTGCCCGTCTTCTGCTAGCTTCCACCGCTCCCACTGCCTCTAGTCCCAGAGGTGAGGCGCCGGGAGCGGCGGGAAGCGCTCGGACAATGACGTCACACTCTCGAGCGGTAGCGCTCCCGTCGCGCTGCGAGCGAATTTCGGAACGGCGCTTCGGGCTCCTGAAGCGTTGGGAGCAAGAAACGGAACGCACTCTATGATTGCTATTTGTTTCAGTCATTCCTGATTCCCATGAAATGATAAAGATGGGTTTAGAGTGCTGACGCTGACGCTTGACGCTCGACGCTTAGGGACCGTTCGTTAAAGCCAAGTAAACGCAAAACACATGCGAATAGTGAGAACGTGAGTGCAAATAAAATGGTGTCTGCCAATAGAATGACGTTGACGGTTGACGCTGACGCCGCTAGCCCATATGATTCTTGCGAGACGATTCGATTTTGTTTTAAACCGGAGGAATCCATGGGACTTACGGAGGAACCGTCAACGACGCCTGCAGCAGACGACGCGCGTCAATGCAGACGACAGGCGACCGATGCCCGACTGCGCATGCGCACCGCTTCCACCGATGACGAACAAGAGAGCAGCGTTGTCGTGGTAGAAATACATCGCGCGCTTTTTCAAACTGCTGTGGCGATAGGTACAGACACCTGACTCTACAGTACGACCCTGTTCACGAATAATGATTGCACATGTTAAAGCCGTGCCGAATGTGAGCACATTGCCCATAGAACACTCACGGTATAAAGGTACTTGGGGTCCGTACACAAATGACGTCACGCTCACACTTGGAGGGGGCGGGTTGAGGTTCGCATGAAAGTCCAATGAATTGGAAGGCTATGTTAGCCCCGCGACAGTAGGGGGGGGGGGGGGGGCAAAAAACCAAAAGCGTGACGTTGTTTGCGAACGGCCCCTTTGACCACTGTATATGGATTCAAGTCCTTCCCGAAATGAAAGAGCATTCATCTACCGCAAACCCCGGAAGCAGACACCAGACGCACACAGGACGAAGCTCGACACAGAGAGGCCCATTCGACCTGAGTGAGGTGCCGGGGTGCGAGGGAGGAGGGGGGGGGGGGGGGGGGGGGGAAATCCAGTCGAGTGAACGATACATCAAATAATGTAATAGTTTAAAAAAAATCTTGTCTCCCTTATGAGATAATGAAGACAAGGGCAGTATGGCATGAACGGATGTACATTATAATGGTTTGTGTTTGTTCGATCGAACTTCCCTTCAAGAGATAGCCTATTTCCGATCCCCACTACGTCCAGCGCCCTCTCCCAGATCCGGAGCGAAACACGCGCGCTCGGATTCGGCCATTTCTAACCTCTCTGACCAGCAATCGATGACGAACGTACCCGAATCAAGTCATAAGCGTCAGGCGTCAGCGTCAGGCGTCAACACCCTAAACTCATCTTTACAATTGTGGAAACTGGTAGTGTTATTGAATTTAGTGAAGTGCAATATTGTTCATGGTACTCCACTCAAAAGTTAGAAGTCAGGTAACTTTACACCCTAATTTTATCAGTCGTTGCTAATTCTTTATCATTGTGGATAAAAGCACCTACTTCCAGGATAGGCAACTTATAATTCCTACTGTTACAGCTCAGTGGTTCAAGCCTGATCTTCCATAAGATTTTGGAAATGCAAGTAAGTAAAATCTTAATGTGTGTGGTTATGTACCTTACTGTAAATATGTTCGGTTACTGTTTGAGTGCGTTCTTTGGTAGCTTTGGGTAACTAAATTTGGATCACGTTTGCATTTAAACAGTATTCATATATGTGCCAAAGAGCACTTCTAAAAATGTATGCTATTTGAGGAACATTGTCTGTTGTGTGATCTCTAGAATTGTAGAAGCTTTGCTTTGCACACACCACACAATAAATATGAATGATCGATGTTATTAAAAAAAATAACTCTGTTTTCTTCATTACAGAGCTGGTTTTGTCATGTATCATGTGTGAAGCACAATTTCATCTCAACTGATTCTAAGCAAATCTTAAATAAAGATGTGTCACTGGTGAGTAAAGCAAAAGTGCAGTACGGGTTTTTATGTGCAAGAGAAAGGGGATGGGCTGCGAGGAAGAAATTGTGTTCTTGTTTTCACTCTGAAATATTTGTTGAGAAGAAGTTGGTTTAGGACTAGCCCTTTTCAAAAAGTGGTTGGCCGCTGGTTATGTGCAGTTTAATTTTGACGAGACGCAGAAAATAAAATCACGTAAACTTCTCTAACCATCTCCGCATTTACATTTTTGCGAACAGACACGACGAAATTTTAGGTGTATGTCTGTACCCGTACTGTTTGTCATGGCAAAGGCGAAAAAAAAACATTAGGTACTCGTAGCATCTTGTGAGTCTTCTTCGGCATCACCTCTGGAGGCCAAACTACTTTTTCACCCACTCTCCCCCATGCACAAATGTGCCTCCCGCCTCCCCCTCCGTCAGCAGTCCGCGCTCGGCTCGGGACGGGATGTGCATACGCACCGCGGTTGTGTTCTGGTTTTGTTGACAAAAGTACCTTATTCTCAAAGTTAAATGTTCGAAGTGTAGAGAGTTAACAGTGCGGGTGAGCTTTTAAAAAGTTGTTTCCCCTCCAGCCTGACCGTGTTACTCCTTAAGTGAACTATGTGCTGCCTAATATACAAACGGAGGTTATGTTTTCGTACTGATTGTTTATAGTTGTCTAGCAGTTGTTGATGTTCTTGTTATTTATTTGGTCTTAGTTTTTGCCGGCCGAATGATTTTTGGGGTGGGTTCATTGCGAATTGAATATTTGGGAACCGTCGATAGGTTAGGATGTCGGGAAATAAGTTTGCATTCTGTGGTTTGGTTTCAACTGATGCATCTATCTTCGTGTTACAGCCTCCTGCCCGAACAAAAGGAGTTTCTTCTTTAGCTTGTTGTGAATAAGCTACCCCCGGAGGCCTATCCAGTCGCGGCTCTACTTGCTCATTGCGGCTAGCCGAGGAAAGCATTCCAAGTTGAGGTACATGGTTAGTACGTTAAAAAATATTTTTTATATAATGAGAGGAGTTTCACTTTTTATTCTGTTTTATGTAGTGCGGGTGGGTTTTACTAATAAGCCTCCAGAACACTCTTGTATATAATTCTTGAGGACGTTTTTGAAATAGGATGGACTTTTAATTTGGACAGGTTAGCTCGCTTGGTCTACCTTGTACACTAACTAACTACTTCATCATTAAATAGAATTTGTATTAGCTTGTCTTTGGGCTCTCGTATACTTTTTTCAATTTTCTTTTAATTTCCCTTCTCTTCAATCTTCTACAATCATCTAGTGGGTGACAGCAAATCGTGGTTCAAATACTTTTTGTCAATTTTGTATCTGTCCACCATTCGGAGTTCAGAATGACTGAAGGATTGAAATTTTAAGTTTCTGAATTAGCGTAACGTATCTAAATTTGTGCTGTGGCATGTAGCCTACAAATCTATTCCTTGATTTCAGTCTGCTTCTGTAGTGCAAGAGGTTCTCTTTCACAAGTTGAAGAAGAAAAGAATGTGAATGGTGTATTCAGTTTAAAATCATGCAAGGTGAGTCCATGTTTTTATTTTAAATTTAATTGGTGTTTTCTTCAGTCAAAGTTTCTGCCATTTAAGTTCATTTTATCTTTTCCAGAGTACCCATTTACAGCACTGTCGGAGTCTGAGGAGGAACATACTTGTGATCAAGGGGGATGCAAACCAATGGATTTGCCAATCTAACAGGTTAGTCCTTGCTGCTCTTTGCTCACAGCTTCACTGATTGTATGACATGGTGTATAGATACGAGAAAAAAAAACATTGTGCTGGCAAGACAGTCTTAAATTGATTCGGTCTGAGCCAATTTAAATGCCCTTTCTGCTGCGGCGGCTCGCCGCGCGGCTGTGTTTCGGAGCGCCCGTCCTGGAAACACACAAAACTCTGTTAAGCATGGAGGAAAAGACAGTGAGTTTCTTAGTTTTACTTTTGCCCGTTGTCAATAAATGAATGAAAGGCTTATTTTTTTAAAGAATTGGGGTTCTTTTTAATTTTAGTAATTTTAGAACTTTGCATATTTTAACTTTGCCTATTTTGACTTTGCCAATGAATGACTTTTCATTCCTACTTTGGGGCTTTATGTAAATTACAACCAGTCAACTCACCTTCGATAGCATGTGATTCTCTGATAGGGGGCCCCGTCTGCCAGTCTGTTGGTTGTGGTGGCTGTTCGTGATCTGGAAATAAACCAGAGGCGTGGTCAGAAAATCAATGGAACAAGTTCTTTGGAGTATTTGGAGCCGGCCCAGTGATTCCTTTTTTTTGACGAGTCAACGGATGGGTCGGATTCGATGGTCTCAGATTGTCTCGGGAGGTATTTCATTCGATTCAGCATGGTCCAAAACCCCCACGAATGACAAATTCAGAATTTGTTTTTAAAAGTGACTTTTATACCTGAATATTGATCCAGTCACAGTATTATGGTTTCTGTTTAATGAAACTAGCGTTTGGACATGGAAAAGGTTACTTTTCATCTTTTTAAAAAGAAATTTCTGAGTTTGTCAATTTCCCGAGACAAAACACGCTTAAAAATCTAAATATTTTGTGTCTCAGTCAAATGATTTTGTCTTGAAAATCCCTTTGGGGGTTTGACTCAAGTATAGGACTCACACTTAAGACAAAAGTTTGAGAGGAATTGGTTACCATATTACCAAAGTAACTCAAGCCACTAAATTTATCGAAAGGCTCGCGATAAAGGGCCACTTCATGAAAGTCAGGTTCCAGCTGTAGACCAGTTAAATGCACAGAATGCACATGAGGTTTTGTTCGCCCACTGCCAAGGACCATACCCTCTTAGTTTAATAAAATTCGGAGAGGGTGTATTTAAGTTTGTACCCATAATGTTGATTTTTGTGAAAATAGTTGACTTTTTAAGGTATAAATATTAATTTAGCGGGCTGAAATTGGAACCCAAGTTGGATTCTTATTTTATAATATTGCATCCACAAGTAGTCTATGATAGTCTGAAGGGTCTCGAGCCCTGTCCTGGTAAAATTTTAGTTTTCATCTCAAATTTCAAAATTTTCAGAATTAAAGAAATTTACCTAAAATGGGGGAAAAACACATTTTTGAAAAACTGATCGGTTTGAGCTAAATAAAAAAAAATGTTTCTGGGGGTTTGCTGTTTGTTGGACCATGCGGAATCGAATGCAATCCCTCTTGAGACGTTCCGAGATCATCGAATCCGACCCAGCCATAGATTTGGCATGGGATTGCCCTCCAAGTGATTCATGGCAAGTTACATCAGGGTTCCACCCCACAAGCAGACTCGAGACCTGCTACCCCGTCCTCGTCCTCGACCCAAATCGATCATTCTATTATGTACATAAAATGAGCTTCCTGATCGTTTTAACGGGTTTCTTTTGTTAACGTAACGTTCATAATCGGGGTAGGTTTCGGGCTGAAGGGGAAATACCCCAGAATTTCAATGGTCTCAACCCTACATTGCGACTATGTCGCGTCTGGATGGCTGCGTGTGACATTAAGTAGGGAGTTATAAATGTATACGACATTTACAGGCCTGACTTACCAGGAGGAACCTCGGGGGACTCCTCGACCTCGGAGGACTCCTCGACCTCGGAGGACTCCTCGACCTCGGGGGACTCCTCGACCTCGGGGGACTCCTCGACCTCGGGGGACTGTGGGACGTCGGAGGAGAGGACGTCGACTGACCCCGGCGGTGCGGCAACGACTTTAAAAGTAAATAGTTCTTGGTTAGCTTGACAGTACATAAAGAAAAATTACGAAGTTCTGCAACATTTTGCTTACTTTCCTTCGCTTGCGCCCTCTTAAACTTCCTAACCTGGTGCTTTCTTGCATTTTCTTTGATTCTGCGCTTCTCAGCAGGGGGCAAATCTAGAGCCGCGGCAGAGGCGACAGAAGTAGACGGAGGGACGGCGGTTGACCTTTGCGTTACGGGGGCCGCTTGAAAAGTAAATAATTCTTTCGTTAGCTTGACACTACTTCAAACACAATTATAAAGTATTTTCACGGAAAAAAAAGTTCGCTGACTCAGCGAAATTTTCGCTGTTTTAGCGAAATTCTGTTAACTATTTTCGGCCTCACGAATTTTTTTGCTAGGTTAGCGAATTTTTGTTCGCTAAAATTTGTTCGCTGTTTTCACAAGCAGTATTCGCTAATGTAGCGAGTCATTTTCACCGTTTTGGCGTCCGACGGAAGCCTAAAATACTTAGTCAAAAAGCTGTTTGCTAAAGTAGCGAACAATGTTGTGTGTTGCAGGCAGTGAGTTTCTGCGATGCACGTAATTCCTTGCGCTGTTTTAGCGTGTCGAATTGTCCACTGCAGCATGTTTAGCCCCCTGAAGAGCAAAACACATAATCTCTAAAGGAAAATGGAACTGTGCTACATAGAAGTCACTTGGATGAGACGAAATAAAATATTTTCTTTAATTTCAACATTTTCTGTTTTAATACAATACATCTGTCCCTTGACATAAGATTACAATCATAAAAAAACAAAATCTTGTAAAATCATACAAGAAATAAAATATCCTGCTTTATCATACATTTACATGTACTGTTTTAAAACAACATACCTGTCCCCTGACATAAGAGGAAAGTCATACAAAGGAAATGGGTCTACAGACTCGCGGGGAACACATACAACAACGTCAGAATATGATATTTGATAACCCCCCACATGATCATTATACCCAACATTTGACAATTTCTGAAAAACAAAGAATGCCTTGCCACCATGAACTATAACATCAACAATTTTACCGAACTTAAACTTGCATGAATTGTTGCTCACTCCATAAACAAGGACCATTCGAGGTTTGTACACAGTACCATCAATATTAACCCAATTGACTCTCTGTATGCAAGAAATATTTTCAGATAATTTGGACTTAACTTGGTTCAAGTACAAGTTATCTTTCACATCAACCTCCTCTCCTGGGCCACAAACCATTTTCTGCATGAGAGGGCATTGAGACACAAAGCGAAAGCACATACTTAGTTGGTGCTTTTTGGCACATGACAGAGTTAAATTTTTACGTGATGAAATGGCTTTGGCATACTTTGTAATATCTCTGTGTTTTGCCCACCCCGGAAAGAAGAAAAATGTGAACGTGGGCCATTCAGTACCCTGGATCTAGAATAATGTAAAAGAAAATGAAGTTTGGGGGGCAGATCCCTACCAACAATCCGGAGGTACAACTCAGGATGCTCCTCAAGAAGAACAGGATATGTCTCAATGAGAGAGTGGGGCAGTTTCTTAGCCATAGCAATTTCAGTTATCTCTTTGTGAAGTAAATACAGGCGCCAGAATGGATCCCCCTCAGGAACAAGATCCCCAATTATGACACCAAGAAGAAGGACTAGAGATAAAATCTCCCGAGCAGTACCTTTCAATTTCTGTCTCTTATGGAAGTCATCAGCAATAATAACGGGCTTGTTAGAGGAATCAGCCGGACCATAATCGAAGAAATAAATTCTCGAATTTAACTCACCGAGAGAAAAAAACTTACAGGAAATGCAGTGCATTAGAACTGGTATCAAAATATAGTGAGCTGCTCCTTCTGGCCCATCATGCATGAAGTCCACAGTTACATTCTCAACGACATGGAATAATTTCACCTTGTTAAAAACACGAATTTCTTTAACACCAGTATCAGTCACATTATTATGAACAACATCTTCTGCATAATTCACAGGATCCCGTAGTAATGCTGGGTCCTCACGTGTTATGGTGTGGACGAGCTCCTTAGGGGCTCGGCAAATAATGCATGGAAAGTTTGCAGTAAAACTCTCCACAAATCCTAATACACCATGAAGCCCTAAATTGTCCCCCATGACTCGATTTAACAAAAAATACAAGCGTCTTTCCCCTAAATCAGGAGTAGAACATAAAATGCCCTTTCTAGCCAAGAAGTTGAACTCCTCAATAACCGGCCTGAAAACTTCGGCATTGTAACTAGATTTCCCAGGGACAATACTTTTTCTATCATCGGATTCAATAAGCAAAGCCAAAAGAATATTCTCAAGTTTGGATCGGCAGGCTGGCGGAAGCACAGGGATAAGCACACACCCGACACCTAGCTTATCAGAATGGGGTCCAACAGCAGAGTCTGTTTCAACATCATCAAAATAGAAATCTAATGGGAAAACAATAATATCGTCAGGAAAATTTGAACGCTTGCGTTTCCACAGAGCACCCTGGATGACATTAGATATCAAGCCACTGTCTGACTCATTAGTGAGAGATTGTACATAATCGAGAGTGGCCTTTAAAGCACCAGGAAATTCAAATAAGTTACATAGAACCTTTTTGAAAGGTACAAACTGCCCTGTAGTTTTCACATTCTTTATAATAGGACCATCACTAGTGTTAAAAGACTTTGGGCGCGATGCACAAATTTCATATTCTTCAGGGGATACATAGTATTTGTTAGCTTTAAAAAACTGCATCCGCCTGTAATCAGTTTCAAGCCCTTCAAAGGGATTTTTAAGAACATTAAAAATGACAGAGATTTCACTTATACTAGACTGGGGAGTATGAGAGTCCGAGAGGGCATTCAGAACTTTCTGATGAAGAATTTCAAGGAATCCACCATTTAAAAAGACATCAAAGTCTGCATCAGTGTCTGCACAAAATTTCGAGGAATGCTAGGATTTTCATACAATTTTGCAACTAACATTTCCACACTTCTGTCATAACATTCCTGAAAATCCTGTGTAGTAATTTCTCTCGCTAGACTCTCACTTGTCTGACTATCACTATTACAGGAGGGATCATCACAAGGACCCTCGAAAGTTGAAGGAACAGTAAACACTTCACATGACTTCTCAACAGGAGCAAGTGACTGCTCGCCAACATCATGAGATTTTCTCAAATGTCTGATAAATATACGAAGTTCATGAAAACTTCGCCCACATTCACAGATAAATGTGGATCCTCCATAAATAGGTAAATGGACTTTAAAAACATTTAAGGAGGAAAAACTCCTCTTACACATGACACATTTTATCATATTTTAAAGATTAAAATGACACAAGGGCTATAGAAAAAATTGAATTATGAAAAACTTCACAAAACCCATACAAAAACAAAATTGAGCATCCAGCTGAAAAAACTTCCCAATCAACCAACTTAAGCTTAAGTATATAGAAACACTTGTACAGAACAAAAATAGATAACAGTACCAAATTTAACATTGAAATGCATTGTACTCCTTCACAAGCCTATCCACGGAATCAATGGCCTTATCCCATGGAGTGCTGAATTGGTAGACTGCTTTCTGGAGGAAGGTCCACAGAGAAGCAGATTCGGTAGGAAAGCAGGCGTGAAGTGCATGATAGGCCTTGAAGGCTATGTCCACTGCTTTCATAGGGCTTTCTACACTATACTCACACTGGTCAAAGACCACCAAATTGGTCCGCCTCACTGTCTTCTTAACAGGGTCCTTTTCCTTGATGACTATGGGTAGCGGCTGGTTGGTCAATCCAAATTTCATCAGCTTTACACTCCGAGCTCCCAGTGTGGCCTTCAGGTCCGCTCGACTCTAAGAGAATAAAAGAAGGAAACACATCAAGAGCAATACACTAAGAATGGCAGCACAAGCATAATGAGCATAAGTTTAATTTAGTTAAGATATCAAAATCAAAGTTGAAGCTCTCAAAAAAATATTTGCAAGTGTAAAAAATGCTTATATCAAAACTACAGTGGAGCAGTCAAGTACTGTGCAAGTCTTTCACGTACGTCAGAGAACTCACCTTGACCTCCAGAAGAAATCCATCCCTTATCTGCAGTCGGGAAGGCCGCAAATGTGAATTCTTGAGGTTTGCGACTGTAGCAACCGGAAACAGCTGGCTGAGAGACAGGCAGACAAAAGAACTTCTCTCATCTGAAAAACAGAACAAGAAGGACCTGTCAGTGGTGAAGAATGTAGAAAGTTATATAAGAAAATCCGAACTCAACTTACCAAGTGATTTTTCATCAAAGTCATTAAACAAATTATTCGGATTAAGTTGCTTTAACTTGTGCAAAACAAAACTCTGCAGCTTGGAAATCCCACGTCTAATTTCAGGACTGCACTCTTTTGCAGTTGTTCAAAGTCAATCTCCAACTAAAAATCAAAAAATAAAAATGGAAGAAACTACGACTTGAATTAAGTTGCAGAACAACAGACCAAGAAGAGGCAAACTTACCAGTGATCAACCCATACGTTCCAATATCTGTGGATAGGTGCTGGTATAAGATGAAACCTTGTCATCAGTGGTCTTCAGCTTTTTCTTTGTGGCCTTCTGTTTCTGTTTTCCTGTTCTAGCCTCATCTTGTACATCTACAATAACCGGCTGTTCCAACAGCCGGAGGCGTTTCCTGCAGGTGTCTGTCCAAGCCTGCACCACTCTAGTCCACGGCGTACAGTTTTTGTTTCGCAGAAACAGTTCAGACTCATTTCCACCAACATCTTCATCACCTGAAATTAAAGCCAAAATGTATTACACAAATAAAGAAACAATACAAGTAGTAGATTAATCAAGTAAGAACTTACTGTTAAAAAGAACATCTATGTTGTCCTCGTCCGCCTCAGATTCTGAGTCACTATTGGCATCGATTACACCCAGCATCTTAAATTTACGCCTTTGAGTGTAGTAACGTCGGAGCAGCCTTCCTTTCACCATCTTCTGAGACCCTTGGCCTCTGGGCTCAACTCTGTACCACGTTGCCTGCAACAAAAATAACATTATTAGTAGCATGGAACAAAAATAAAGGGAAAATTGTGATCTTAAAGATAAGGAGCAAGACAAAGAAGAAAAGATAAACATACCAACAGCTCTGTTGGAAAAAGATCAACAATTCGTTCTGCCAAAAATTTGGCTCTTTCCTTTGTTAACCTGGAGAGCAAAAAAAAAGTAGAAGAAATGGCAGTAATAATCAATAATTCTTCCTACCCCATCACCAAGAAACAACCCCTAAGAAACAACTATAACTACTTTAAATAATAAAAGAAACAAAAGATAGAAGAAAATAATAAAAGAAACAAATGAAATACTGAAAAGTATAACATGCAGTACCGTCTATTAAAATCTCCTGCTGTCTCTACATTAATTACTATCTTGCCAAGGCTGTTCCGGGTTGGGTCAGACAGGGAATTATGAGAACTGTAGGCACGCATAATTAGCTCCCCTGATGAACCAGCAGACTCAAGGACACACTGCAGATCCTAATTGACACCAGAAAAACATCCAGAACTCTGGTTACCTCAGATCATGAACACTCACTAAAAACTGCAACTTCCTTGCCAGTGCAGATATGAGTACACTCACAGCATTGGAACAAACAAACTATTGCAGTGTTCCTAAGATTTCACCACATTGCTACCACAAGCATGAGCAGACAAACAGTACTCTTGAAGTAACATATTAACCACAAACCACCAAAAAGGCAAAAATGCTTACCCATGTTCCTTGATTTTAATTTTGATATCTTGACTCCACAGTAATTACAAAGTTGAAGATCACATGCCCACTAATCACATTTTTTGGCAAAGCCAAACACAAAAGTAAAATTAAGTGGGCTTTTACCACTGTCCCACCACTGTCAGGTTAGATTGAAGTACCAGAACCATTGACTTACATCCTCCAAACCATATGAAATAAGAATGCCCCCACCAAAATAATTTGAGTACCACAAAACCCACACCCAGAAAACCTCTCAGGAAACCTCATCAAATAGAGACCAATAAGGCAAAATGTGCTGAACACCCAAGAAAAGTGGACACAAGGGTGCAACTCGCAACCCACTGATGGACGACGAGAAGTGCACTAAGCCAAAAAAAAACAAATAGCATCTAAAATAACATCTGAATAATATTCATACATTATAAACCATCTGAATAAAAATTCAAAAGTTTTAGAATGTAAAAAAATATTGTGACACTTGTAGGCATGTGAATAAGTTTGTCCATCCATATGCATAAAAGCGTCCCAATATTACTTCATCCATTGAAGCCCCCGAATTCTTGTTCAAATGCATACACGCACACAACATTTATTCGGGTGCTTCAAAAGATGGAAATTATACAGAGTTTTTTTAAAACAATGATAGTAGCTTTCATAACTTTGCAGTTTTAATAGAACTCACATAGGACTCCCAATGGGAGGAATAACTCCTCCTCGATGTCTTGCTCCCACTCGGTTTGGAGCTCTTGGGAGTCTCTTCGTTTCCACTGTTCCTCTGAACACTCTCTGGATCCACTGGCTTCACAGGCGACTCCGAAACAACAGGATGTGGGTTTGAAGACAATGTCTCGCACACATCCACAGCGGACGGAATGTCATCAAACTGCTGTTCACCGCTCAAAGGAATTCGTCCTGCAACAAGATCACAACAAGTTCACAAAGCCAAGTGTAGGGTCGCAACATCAATACCCAGGAATATGGAGATAACATACCTGTGCTGCTCCTGCGACCCTCCTTCCACGCACTCAGGCCTCGCATGATCTTGTTACGGGGCCCAACGAGCGGAACAAGTTCCTGGATATCACTTGTTGACAAGTGCTCCAGGTCATCCTCTGATATCTTGTTTGCTAGAATAAAAAAAAAATTAATAAAATGTGAAAAAGTGAAAAAACAAATTTTGAATATTTGGGTAAGGGACTGGGCGCATATCGATGGCTCCTAGAAATGACCGACCTCGAATTCGTGACGTCACGTCTCCCTGCCTCTTATCCGGATAAAGCCAGGTGAGCAGAGGTGAGGGGTTGTGACGTCACGTCACGAAATGGAGATAGGTCGTTCATGTTGGGAGCCATCGATACTGCGTGACCTAATCTACCACAACACAGATAACTTGGCAGTCACGTGTGTTTCAACCCCCTCCCCGCCCCCATCCCCTTCGCGCCCGACGCGAGACTGACCAACGTCACAATCGCGAGTGGAGCTCACACAGGCCGCGCTGCGGGCTGGGGACTTGGGTTCTAAAGATCAACAAGGTAGGCGCACGCCAGGCCACGTCGTAGCGTCACAGGCTTTCGCGCATCGCGACACATTGTTCCGCCAATCCGCGCCTGCCAACGCGCACACTCACAAGCACAGACAGAACATTAATCAGCGAGTGACGGAAAGGCTTCGCTATCGATCAGCCGACAAGCGCTTCGACCCGCGCAGTAAGAACAACTAGATATCCAACACCGCTACGCCACATACAACACAGCTCTCGGTGATGCGTCCTGGGTCGGCCCGACCGGCGATGCGTGGCCGGCAACCGCAAGACGGAGTCAAATAGGAATACCGTCGCTCTCGCACGCCGACAGACATACTCTGTTCGCACGCTTGGACACACGCCTTCCTTGTACTCACTTTGAACACGTCGACGGTTTCGGCGTCGGCGCCCCAGGACTCCAGGAGGGCCTCCATCTTCACGCTACACGCTTACGCTTACCACGTCCAAACCCAACCCTCACCAACTGCCTTGTAAGAAAGAGGAACGTTAGAGATCGTTCTGTCTCTTTCACATTCTCGCCTGGAGCTGCAACTTTTGGCCTCGTAGAGGGCGCTTCTAGTTCTATTTATTTACTTGCTCTTTCCTTTCTGCTAGCGTTTTGCGTGTTTTTTTTTCTTATAGGTCACTGCTAGTGTCTGGCCACAAACGGTAAAATTCAATAGTTATATTTGGGCTTTGAAAAAAAATGCAGAGTGAAGTGGTAGGGTACTTTAATGCAACAACAAGAGATCAACTTCAAATTAATACGATTAAAACATTGGATGGGCTGACCAAAAAAAAATCAGAAATGCATCAAGAAATGAATTGTAAGCAGAACAAAAACAAATCTTTTGAAGATTCAAGGGTTCCCAGAAAACAAAGATGCAAAAGTATGTCTTATACTGAAGAAGAGGAAAAACGAATTGTTTTTCTTCCTCCAAATCAAGATGTCACACAACAGATTGAATGTAAAATAGAAGATAGCCGTCGCCATTCAGAAGTTTTAGTAGTGGAATTTGTGAAACCTGAAACAAAATCGACATATATCTTTGAAAACCCTTAACTTCATTGTTTTAGTTGTTGGGCCAGGACATACTACTTGTAATGAAAATTAGTGACTTCAAATCGCAAGAAAGTAAAGACCTGGGTCATAAAATATTGAAAATGTCAAGGATATAAAATATTTTAAGTATATCATGAAGTAATAAAAATATTGTGAATAAAAATACTTGCAATTTCATCATTAAAACTGTAATGGCGCCCATCAGAAGACCGGCACATAGCTGTGTAGTGCCCGGAATGCAGAGAGGATCCATGGTGTTGGACAACAGCTGCCAGGCGGTACTTAGTACCCTGTACTATTAAGTCAACTCCATACTTACAGCGGCTTAGAGTTTTCTTGTGTTCTTCATCAAACCTGGAAAATATTATTACAAATTAGCATGTGCAAAATCTTAACATTGGCTGAATAAGTAATGATAGCTTTATCATACAAATCTGGGATGACTGATATGATTGCAGATGATCAACTTGAATGAAGACACGAGGAATGTCCAGACAGCAAAAGATACAAGCAGATTGGACTCAACTAGATGACATTAGAATACTTACCAAGAACATTGTGTGTCAGTGAGTTAAAAAAGAATGATAAAGAGACAAGAAAGGTGAAAGGGATCACTATTAGTATTGATGACAACATTTTCACGTTTACCACAGGCAACGGATTATAAACATTACAATTAAATTAATCTGCCTCATTTAAAACTTCATTTTTAATTTGGTTAACATTTGTTTTGTATTTTTCACATAACATTAATATAAAACTTGTAAAATAGAAGGAATAACGGAATAATTAAGTACACGCAATGAATGGCATGAAGGCAAAAAGTTGGAAAGAGTTCAATAAAGACACACCATCCAATTGCAAACTTACCGGCGGAGTTGAATTGTAAGCACCTTAGGTGCTAAATCAATAATGTATGATTTTTTGGCAGTTTGAAAGCATTTTGTAGCTTCAAAGCATTGGAAGCACTTATACTCCTGCAATAGTTCTGCCCTGAAATATTGGGCCAGTGCCATCTGGATGGTAGGCAGCTTTTTTATTTCCTAAATTAGATCTTGAAATTTGCCAAAAGACACAGAAATATTGTGACATCGTAAGCACTCCACTGCATATAAATACAGGTAAAATTAGGACAAATTAGGACAAGCACTTCTACAAATGAGAAGTGAATTAGAGTAATGAAACAGTGCTAATCGCACAAGAAATGTGGCAGTGAACATAGAACACCACAGAGCTTTTGCTGTGTGCATCCTTTACCCACACTACACACTTCATATGGAAATTCAATACTGACCTGATGTTTTCATATGCCCTCCAAATACTGCATCAATAGGGTTCATACAAATTTCCCGATTGCTAATACAGGAATAAAAGTAGAAAGTGTCATTTTTGAGTGCAAAGGAAATCAATACAGAGTGGTATCTGTATGACTTAAGAGGTAACGCATGTACTTACTTGAGGTAACTGGAGTGGTTATTATAATCTTTACCAATTCTGTCGAATAAAAATTTGAGGAACTCATGTGCGTCTTCTTCAGCATTCATCACAAACTGTTTATTTATCACTGAAAAGTAGCAGACCATGAAGGTCTCAGTTAAAAAGACAAACTTAAAAATAAGACCACAGTATGTAGCATTCTACTTACAATTCAATTTTCTATACAGGGGTGTAGGATCTAAGACACCACCTGAATTATACAAACTGAAAATTTCCATGAGGACACACACTATGCAATGCTGATGTTTCTTCAGATCACAGCTTTGGAGAAACCCCACAAACGGAGGCAAATGGAAAAGGGACTGTAAATGAAACCATGCACAGTTTAAGAACTTGGGTCAATGAGGGCCAATAAATTTAAAAGAAAATACACATGTTACATATTTACCTGCAACACACTGCTGAGGTAACAGGAATTTCCAAGGTTTTTTATTCCAGTCTCTTTTGAAACACATGTGGCATCCCACACAAGTTTCGATTCTCTGGGTGTGAAGGGCAATTCTCTGCGAGCAATTTTTTGAGGTAGAGGTTGGGTTGGAAAAGAAGATGGGGTGTGGAGAATTTTCGTGGGTGCATGTGGAGTTGGACATGGAGGTGTGAGAGGATGTGTAGGCGTGGAAGGAATCTTGATAGGAGCAGAAGAGCGAGGAAATGGAGATGAGACTGGACGCATAGGTGTACAAGGAATCTTGGTACAGGGGGTAGAGAGTACTGGACGTACAGGTGTACAAGGAATCTTGATACAAGGGGTAGAGAGTACTGGACGTACAGGTATACAAGGAATCTTGGTACAAGGGGTAGAGAGTACTGGACGTACAGGTGTACAAGGAATTTTGGTACAAGGGGTACAGAGTGCTGGACGTACAGGTGTAGAAGAAATCTTTGGAGAAGGAACTGGTGAGGGTACAGGACTTATAGGTAAGGAGTTGAGGGTACTGGACGTACAGGTATAGGAGTGGAAGGAAAAGATAGAGAAACTGCTGGAGAGCAAGACACTGCAAACAAATAATCAGACATAAACATTAGCAGACATCGACCATCGTAGCAAAATAATATTTTGTACTCATGTTTGGGAAGGCATGAAATGATGCTCCTTGTCCAGAGACCACCTATGCAAAACCAATTTCTACACCATGCTTCCCAACAGCCGGTCATCCATCCAAGGAATATGACAGTTGTGAACGATGAAATGGCTCCTGAAGCTTAGAAAAGTAAAAAAGAGGTATGGACTTCTGAAGGTTATCGTATTGAACAGGGGTTGGTTCAGGACCTCCACAGAGGTATGCTAACCACCAAGGAGAGCATGTCAGCTCGACCAACTCACTGACCCAGCTACTAACCCAGCCTTGTACCAGGTTGCACTTTTCCAAAATATAACAAAGTAGCAACAAAAATAAATCACATGCAACACCAGTCTGCAAACCTCCCAACGAATCTGTTGAAATGCTCCACCAAACTCCAAAGTAACACAATCGTGAGACAGTCAAAGGTGCCACAAACTGTATACCATGTCCAAATGGAGGAAGGCAAAATCTGATGAGGGCCCGCTGCAACACACCACAGTTCTAACAATCAATCAGGTCAATAATCCCAAATGTAATATTTCTAAGCAAAGATCACCAATGCCTTTATGAAAATGAAGTGGGCAAATGGAAAGACCAATACCTTCATTTAAGTGTATGCGGTAGCACTCAATAGTTTCCCAATCCTGGTCCTCAGGCTGCTGCTGGTAATGGGTTTCATACGGCCTATGTATGTCATCAGCCTTTGCTCCAGTACATGGTATGAAGTGCTGTTCACTTCGGTGCACTTTGGCATGATTTTTCCTCCACCTGCTTGCCAGTAAAAGTGACTGTTTGACCTTTAGTCTAGCACGGTCTCGCATGAAATAGTTCAGACGTTTACACAAACTCACAATCAAAGTTTCAGATAACATTTCAACAAGGAGAGGCTTAACAACTTCACCATGATCTGGACACAGCCATGAAAAGGAATCAGAAGCCTCACACAATTCCTTGGTTGTGGCAATTAAATTACTATGTTGCAGAAAACTTTGAAAACTTGACACAAATCTCCTTTTACATGACAAAAATGAGTTAATAAGCAAGGGAGAGGCATATTCTCCAAACCTCTGGTGCACATTTGGGGTTTTCTCAGAGCTCTTCATTAGATCACAGAAATTATCAATCACAGTCTCTCGACCACTTTCTCTTTCAGCACAATGTCTTTCACGAGCTTTCACCATAGTATACTGCTGGAAGAGATGGTCAGCACTAGCTTCATCTTCCGTCACAAGCAAAGCATTGCGGCACAAACGGCACTTATCAAACTGTGGCTCTTTCATTATTTTGGAAACAAAGTTTGAACACATAGCACTTGGTTCCAGCCTACTCAATTTGGACTTGGAACTAAAATTAAAACTTTGAAGCTCACCATCACCACGGGTGATGCAAGTAGAAGAAATAGGTTGAACAAAGTTAGAAGAATTAGATTTGTTACCAATAATATCACACATATCTGAAAGTGGTATGCTATCATCACTTGTACAATTTCTGTCACGAATGACAGTATAAGATAAATTATTAACAATGACAGCTTTCAAAGCAGATCTGAACTGGGGAACAGTGGGGTTTTTGTTGGACCCATTAGCAGATCTAATGATAGAAAAGAGATTTTCAAGGGGATCTTGGTTCAAAAATCTTTAATTCAGTTCTTTAAAACCGAGATCGTTCACCAATGACCAAAGACGCTGGAAGCACTTAATATTGTCAATCTAACCTTTCACACACACTGGCACAAACCGTTCTCCTTTCTTTCCCCCACTTTTTCGGATGAACACCCATTTCTTCATTTGATTCACCATTTCCCGCCACATAAAATGGTGAATAGAATTCTCTGACACATTGCACCTTTGAATGTTTTTGTCTTCCCTTGACATGGTGCCTTTTTTTATTCTCTCATCATTTGAGCCTTTTCCATTACTTAGGTCAAAATAAAGGTCGACCATGGATAGAAATAGGGCAGTTGAGAGAGCATGGGACAGAAGCTTTTTGCCACTCATGAGGTGAATGCGCGCCATGTCCACGGATGTAGTGTAACTTAAATTTCAGTGGCCAATTTGACCCTCATTTTGTTTCTACCTACAAGGCAGACAGTGACAACCATCTGTAACTTCAATCCTTACCTGTGGGGAAAACATGGTCATTTGATGGTGGATATGCTGACTTGTACAAACGTTCATCACAAATTTTTTTGAAATCAACGATGTGGTCCCAAGATGCCACACGGTTACCAAACTTTATGTCGCTTGTCAGCATGTTGTTTCGTATGTTCTTGAAAATAGGTGGCATATCATAAACGTGACACACTAAGGCACCATCAACCTTATAACATGACTCGTACAGCCCTTCATCACATGTCTCCCGCAGCAAGTTTACGGCGCCTCTGTTTGTTGGACCTTGGTCTGACACTGACGCAATAACGGTTAAACAAATTTGACGTAAAGCTCTGATATTGTTTCTTATCAAGTCTTTCAAAATTGTAGAGGGACATGTTCCTTTGCAAATGTAATATGAAATGGGCTGAGTCCATTTTTTGTTCACCCCTCTCACCATGAAAACCATACACTTATCAGCCACAGCACAAGCCCTTCCACACTCTCCATAATCTTCCAGACCCTCTACCCTACCCAAAGTCTTGCTGAAATAAAGTCCCCGCTTCACTGCTATTTCATCAAATAAAACACCACAAACACGATCTTTCTCCGAGAAATTATTAATTTTTTTGGCCAAATGGTCCATTAGTACAGGATTGACGCCAGGTTCTAGGGGAATGTCCACTAGTAGTGCCCGGAGTGTGGACTCACATGGCAGGGCACACCTCGAAGCAAGCCACCTGTACACTCTCCTACTCTGTTTCCAAATTGAAAGAAACCAACATTTCTCAGGTAAAGTCCATCTGCGGCCCTGTTTTTTTTTTGCCAATTCCTGATCTGGGATTCTAGAAACAGCCTGGTATCTCTAGAGATCAGCAACTCATGAAGTTGCTGAACTATTGGGCGCTTTGACAGTGCTTTAAAGGTTCCTGCTCTCCTCTGACTAATTTTTAGCCTGTAAAGGACCTGTCTCACTTTGGCCCGCTGCTCCAGGGAATCCTCGATGATTCTTCTCTCTCTAAGTGTGGCCGAAGCTGGATGGATTCCACATTTTTCAGCAATCTTGTTTCTTGTCACTTTTTGCTTTGGGAGAACAGGAGGATCCCTTTTCCTTAAGAGGAAAGAGGACCACTGCTGTTTTCGGCCTCCGCGGGACGATTTTGAGTCGTCTTCTAACGATCGCCACGGCCAAACCGTTCGATGCATCGACTTCAAACTTCGCGAGGAAGCAGTTAAAGGTTCAATCTCAATATCGATATGTTCAAATAACTTTTTTAACCACTCTGACATACCAAAAAACGACCTAGACTTTGCGCTTAAATAGCTTTCTTCTCCGGACACGGAAAAATAATCCCCACCACAGTTCTCTAGTATGATCCTTCTTCTGTCCCATGGTTCTTGTCCGAGCTCGCTGCGATCAACGGTGTGGCGTCAATCTTGAGAACGCCAAGCCTCTGCACACCACAATTTGAACGCCCTCACTAGTGCTCGCTGGCCAACTTTTGAATGAAGTATACCGAGTCGGGTCTGCGCAGGGTCTGCCTCATACCACCTCCTCCACAGGCCGTGCGCCTTTTGTCTCGCCTGGCCCCCGCCCGCCCCCGCCTCCGGTCCTACGCATGCAGGCCGGCCCAGCCGGGGATGGGATCCCATTGCGCACAAAAAAAGGACGAAGCCCCCAAAGTCAATATTTTGAACGGAAGTTCCGACATCGCCGAGCAATGGTTCATTTTCCTGGCAGTCTGAAGACAAACAGAATGACGTTTGTCAGGTGATTGTATCTCATTTCGTTCGCTCGCTATAAAATTTTATCGCATATTTTACTGGTACCGAAATTCCGCTAATCTTCTGAATGAAGCGAGCTAGAAATGACTGCCAAACGCCATTTTGTTCGTCTCGTTGTGTACAATGATATGGGACAACAGCCATAAGTGTCTGTCAAAACGTTCAAAAATTTCAAGATTGGACTGGCGGCATTGCCTGCCCGTACAATGGGACGACCGGGCACCGTCCCGGCGGGGGGCAGCCGAACCGCACGAGTCACTGTCCCCTCCTATTATACCATGCAGCACATGCGAAGGGCCAGCGGGGCGGGGAAGGCAGTGCGGGGGCGGCGCATAGCTTAGTCGCTGCAACGTTCACCCCATCATTCGCGCGCTTCTGAAAAATGCTCAAATTGTGGTGTGCAGAGGCTTGGCGTTCTCAAGATTGACGCCACACCGTTGATCGCAGCAATCTCGGACAAGAACCATTGGATAGAAGAAGGAACAAACTAGAGAACTGTGGTGGGGATTATTTTTCCGTGTCCGGAGTAAAAAGGAATCGAAGCGCAAAGTCTCAGTCGTTTTTAGGTATGTCAGACCGGTTCATAATTTTTTTTGAACACACCGACATTAAGACTAAACCTTTAACTACTGCCTCAGCAAATTTGAAGTCGAAACCTCAAACGGTTTGGACGTGGCGATCGTCAGAAGACGCCTCAAAACCGGCCCGCAGAGGCCGAAAACAGCAGTGGTCCTCTTTCCTCTTAACCTATTTCTCCTGGTACTCCTTTCTCTTGCCCCTCCGCAGACCCCCCCCCCCCCCCCCCTCAAGAAAAAAAGACAAGTTATAATACATTACAAGAAGAAATCTCTTACACATTCTACCACAATATCAATATACTTCTACATGAGGACTTAGTATAAACAAAACTATGATAAACAGGGATCACAAAAACAAACTACCATACACAAAGACATTTGTCTCTATAACTACCTACATCTACATCATGTACCACACTCACTTCCAATGTGTTGCATTGGTCCCTCAGGATCCACAAAATTTCCATTGTCATCACATTGGCGTTGACGTTTACCTGGAAAAATAAAATCACCATAGTCGCAACAGAATAACAAAGACATCCTACAAATGCGACAGGAAATAATACATGTATATGCTGGTGCAAAAATAAATTTAAAAAAACTTCGGTGATTACAGATTGAGAAATAAGTGATGATTAGTATAATTGGTTCACCTTTCCTATATTGGGAAGCGGGACACTCGTCATATTCTTCCTCTCTCAGTCTCTTGGCTGGATATGAACACAAATAAAATTTAAGCCCAGAAAAAAAATGTCACAAATCCTAAACATTGGTTCAAAAGAATTAGTATTCATTAAACAACCTCCTGGAGACCAGAGTACAGTGGGTTGAGGAGGTACAGGGAGAACCGTGTCAGCCTCATCCACATTTTCTTCATGCACTTCCATTTCTATAAACAATAAAATACAGAACTCAACCATGAAGAAAAGAATATGCATTGTCTTCAGTTCTAGACTTGCCTCTGTTATTCGGAGCTCGGCGAGTAGTATGGCGCTTATTCGCAGCATTGGTGATGGGCCAGTTTGTTAAAAGATTACTGGGCAGTGGCTGAGAATCAAAAATCGATAGAACAGAATTCACAAAAAGGCCTCGAGCACTAAAGGCTGCTGCAGAGAAGTGTTTTTCGCACAGGTATTCACGCTTGTGCAGCTTTTCTGAGTCGATTGACAATAGATCTGGATTGCGAGCAGCTTGGGCCCACAACTTGCACCTAAAACCGAATGGGACAGAACATGATCTCAAACATATATAGTGGCACTGAACCCTCATTTCATACTGACCGTTCCAAGTCTTTAGGAAATGTGAACATTCTTTTCTCCGCTTAATTTTAATGTCCGGAGGGATTGAGGAGAATGACAAGCTATTGCTTGCCCGACACCATCTTCTTTTTTTGGCCACCATGTCTCCGTTCTGTTTCAATCAAAATCATGGAACATTAAATACCATTTTGACAGAAAGTATTACAACCGTGATACTTGTGACCACATTTCTATAACTAAGAATAATCATCAAAGGAAAGTTGTCATTTGAATATTTAAATTTTTCAGTAGCAATTATTTTATCAGCATTAGTAATAATGATAGTAATGAAGTATTCAATAGCAAAAACAATAGCAAAATCCCGAAATAGGAAGACTTCTTGTAGCTTCGGTGCGTGCTTGCCGTTGTCTGCCAAATGTAAACAGAGTAGAGAGGAGCAGAACGTTTTAAGGGGGGGGGGGGTATACAAGGCGCTGCCTCAGGCGAGAATTTTCGAACAAATGAAAGTTAACGTCGCTTCGTCCCCAATCCCAGTTGGTGGGGGTTGTCCAAACCCGTCCGAACTCCTCAAGGGTCGCTCCGAGACTGGCGGCTAGGCGCGTCTGTCGGGCGAGCGCAGTGGTGGGGGAGCGGCGGCGGCGGCGGCGCGGCAGTGGTAGAGGCGGCACGACCGGCGCACCACAGCGGGCTTCGAGAACATTCCACAGGTTGGCGGTATTGGCTGGTCCAGCGCGGAAATTGCGCGTTTGAACAAACAACGGCAGAACTGTCGGGAATTCGCGAAAGCTAGACTCAAAGCCACGGTTCGTAGTTCGTTGTTTTTTTTTTGGGCGCGGTGTTCCAGCATCGTTTTGTTTTGGGTGTCAGTAGGGTGCTTCACACTTGGATAGACCGGAAGAGGAAAGAATGACAGGCGCGATTTAAAATGTTTCTTCCATCCGGTCTCCGAAGTACGCCAGTCGCCTTCAGAACGATAGTTTTCCTGAACGGTTGCTAATAGCCAGCCGTGCGCCCAGGGGCTCCACGGCCCCGGGAGCCTGTCGTGCGTGCGAGGAGCGGGTAACGAAAGTAGGCCGCCAGGTTAACACTGGCGCTGCATTGGTTGCCTATCCCCCGAGGAGGCGTGGCGCTCGACGCAACAGGTACGAGACCTGCCGCGAACCGTTTCTTCCAGCGCAAAAAAAGTCGGTAATTTAAAGAAACACATTCGCTAAAATTCTGAACAACAGTAGCTGAAACACTAACAAACTGTTCACTATTCCAGCGTTTGATCGTTCGCTGACGTAGCAAGTATAATAGCCAAACCAGCGAACACATTCGCTAACACAGCGGACACCCTTACAGCGAACGACATTTCGCTAAAGTAGCGAACTTTTTTTTTTCCGTGTTATAGTATTTTGCTTACCTGAACAAGGCTTGCCTCCTCTTTAATTTTCTTTTCTGGTGCTTCCTGGCATTTTCCCTCTGTCTGCGCCTCTCAGCAGGGGTTGAATCGGGAGCCGATGAGTCAGTCACTGCAAGGAGAAACGAAGTTCTTTTTTAAGTAACCACCAAATAACCACCTTACTGTTTGTGACAGTGCTAAGTGTTTATTTAAAAAATATAGATTTTTTTACCTATGGTGGAGTTCTGCAGTGCGCCGTCGTCTACAGGGGCTTCGGGCACTTCTCCCCAATTCCTCAGCATTCTTTGGAAACTAAAAATACTGTCCCACTAAGTGGGACACTGGTAGGCCCGAAGTTTTGCACATGATTAGGCATTTTGCAGATTTGTAGATACTGTCTCACTCTGTCAGACACTGGCAGGCCCGGTGTTTGGCACGGGTTTGGGTTGGTTACGTTACCGTCTATTTAAGTTTTATGAGTTTATTTAATTTTGTTTTTAAAAAAAGGATATTTGAAGGTTTGTATTAGTTTTGTAATGGAACGGGGCAGTTTTAAAATTATAGTTTTATAGTAACGGTCAGTGCACCGCATTATTCTCATACGCGGGCCGCCCAGCGCTGGCCTGCAAGGTGTTGTGCCCGCCCGGCTTGGCCCGGCGGCCCGACAATGCACGCCTCGCTCTGAGTCTCGGGTCCCTTGGCTTGTTGTGCGGACTCTAGGGTAGCGGGGAGGGGTAGGGTCCCACCGAAACGGTCCGCCTGCCTTGAGTCGCCGCTCTCGTAGCCGTGGCTCGGCCAGGCCCCGGCTCGGCTCGGCACATCGACAATGGGTACCCGGCAAGGGCTGCGCAACAAAAAAGAAGGACGGAAGATTTGGTGGTGGTCTAGAAAAGGATGGAATAGCGGATGCAGCCAGCTGACGAGCCGAGCAGGGGTAGCTCTGTCCCTTTCTTTTGCCATTGGATGGAGTGAGATAGCTGAATTTCAAATGCGTTTTTACGCTTCTTGTTACATTTTATAACTTTAAAAGTAGGTTTGCTGTACTTGCCCAATCACCCCCGATAATTCTGTCAGACAGATTTTTGATTTTTTCCCTCGTTATCGATCTACAGCAATTGGCCCTGTGGACCATAGATGCGCGTATAGTTGTGTCCCTTTCTTTCGCCATAAGAAGAAGTGAGATAGCTGACTTTTAAATCGATTTTTCGGCCACTTGGAAGCTTTTTCAAAGTGTAAAAACACGTCAGCGTGTTGTCAGACGGCTGACAACAACCCGTATTTAGTTTAAAAGATTTCGCCCCAAATTGTGAGCTGCGCGGCGCGCGGAAAGGTGTGTGCGAAAGGAAAGGGAAGGTTCAGAGCAGCGCGGCGCTCTCCAGCGCTGTCCGTGCGGCCGGCGGCGGGCCGGCCGAGCCGAAGGGCCGAGCGCGGCCGAGGGAGATTCGGAGGGCTTCGGGTCCGCCCGGGTCCGGCCGGCGCGGGGACAGCGCAGGCAAGGCAGTCCGAAGTTGGGGGTAGAGTAAGAAGGTGTGTAGCGGTAGCGGTAAGGAGTGGAAGATGTAAGTGTAACGGCGGCGCTGCCGGCCTAGGACTAGGGGTGGTAGTTGCTGCCTGCGTATCTTTGCAATATAATGATTAACTAAGTAATCCCCCCGTGTTCTCCTTTGACATTGCCCCAAGAACGAGACCTAGTGAAAGCGATTAGAATCTCACCGTCCGCGTGACAAACACACACTTAAAGTAGTCGTAGCTGGTGCGAGAGGGACGCGCAGCGAGCGGGCCCCCGTGCTCAAGATTTTGCCAAGAGCTAGCCGAGCAGGGCGCTCGCCCACCACCCCTTTTCTGTACCACTACAAGCGTGCCCTGCCAAAGTATCCTGCATCCATGTGCATAGTTTCAGAAAATTCTGTTAGAGGGCCATAAGGGCAATGCTTAAAAGAAAAAAAAGTCCAATCCGGTCAGACGATAAGGCAACTCCGTTTCACTTCGTGCCTAAAAATTTGATAACAAAACAATGGTTAGATACAGGCGTCAAGCACTTATTTGACTCACGGAATGCAGTTTATACTCACTACAGGTCTCCAGCGGCTGTGTCCATTTCTTGGCCTTCGACACCCATGAATTCATCGCCCACGTGCTCCTTCTGCTCCACCTGCTCCAACTGCTCCACCTACTCCATCTGCTGCTGGTCCTGGACTTCGCCTTCCAACGGAACCACCTCGTCGTCTCGGAACTGATTGTCGGGGACCGCCGGGTCGTCCTCCAATTCTTCTGTGAGTTGATATTGCCTGGGGAAAAAAATTCAATTATGGTAGCAGAATGGAGCCGACTGTTTTCAAACTACGAATTCAGATTTACAAAAATGCTCACTCTGGCCCTTCAAGGTCTTCCCGGAACTGCCCTATCATCCGAAAACTTTGACTGTTTCGGGCTCCGGCCAACATTACAAAATTCCTGATGTGGCCGTCCCCGTCCAAAACGTCTCGCAGGTCCGCCATGTCAATGTCATATGCGACACCCTTGCTGTTCTGCAGTTGTGTTTCAGGCCGGCCCATTCTCCCTTTTTTCTGCTCTTAGGCAGTTCCCCATTATCCAAAACTGTGAAATAGAATTCGTAGAATTCTTGCTCTTTGCGGCGAATGGCGGCTGTAAATGAAACGGAAAATATTTAGACCTGCCAAGTCGCAAGCACTGCACGAAAAGCATGCCTTAAAAAGCCAAGTTACCGAGGAAAGTTCAGAAGTATGGGTGGCCATGATTATTTAACATTGTGTTAAATTGGCGATGTAGTGCCTCCTCGCCGCTCGTCGTCCACACCTTCCGACGAGCCACGCTCAAGTCTTCTGGTGGGATTTCCGAGTTCTCGACCCATTGCCGCCGTACATATTGCACAAATCGTTTCAGCTTCGGACAGATGAATTCACTTTCTAGTTTTTCCATCTCGCCCGAGATGATTGCAAACCCTTCCCGCAGCAGCGCTGGTTCCAGGCGCGGCAGTGCGGAGATCATGCGCACTATTAGGGAAGCGGTGGGACTAGGTGCTTTTTTGTCGAGCTCGTCGAACAGCCCGTCAAGGCCGTACTTACGAGCTTTCTTGTGGAGGGCCTGTGAGTAAGAAAGCACATAGTTAGTGCAAATTTCTCGACGTGTCCTAATTTTTTTCCGCGGTTTCACTGTCTCCTAAGTCTATGACTTTGTCGGGGGACCGAGCGATAACGGAATGGTAACGATCAACAGTCAACTTACTCGAAGGAAGTGCCACAAGCAGCCATAAGTTTTTACATTGGGGAACACTTCCCGCCATGCCCCGCGCTGGCTCTTATCCCAGTCCGTGACAACTGCGTCGACCCTTAACACTCGTTCTCTCAGGGCCTCCAGCACAGCTTTATATGCCCTTTGCTTCTTGCTGCTCATAACAGCGTAAGCGATTGGAATGACCTGGCAAAAGGTATCGGGATCTTTAGTTAATTCTGGAAGACTGCAAATCCGAGTAAGTCGTAAAGGCAAATTAGTACTTACATGGCCAAACGCATAGAGCGAGATGATGAATACGTGTTTGGATTTATTAATGTATGGTCTTAGTGTCATCTGACGCTAGGACGTCGTCTTTTTGAATTATGTTGATGAGGCGCCTACTGGCAAATAGGAGGCTCTCCTCACCCGCATCCCCCACTTTGCCTTGATAAAATTCGTCTTCATCATCCTGTGTTCGGCCTGCAATTAACATCATCGTTAAAATAAAGTTCGAGAAAAGGAGGGGTGGGGGCATCGAGGACCTGTTTGAGAAAAGAAGAATTTCTGGGCGGTGTCAAAGAAGTACGCTAGTGCAGTAGGGTAATTGTTTTGCTTAAGAACACGCTTTACAACTTTCATGTCACCGATTTCGTTTCTTTTTGGTGCGTCGGTTCGGTCCTGAAGTGTAGACAAAAGCCATGCACAGACCACCCCGAAAATTTCTCGGTCGGCTCGTGGCTGACGCCCGCAGCGGAGACACTCTGTCCTGCCGTACCCCTCACACGTGGGGCAGGTGGAGCAGGTTATCTCAAACAGGTCCCCGATGATTTTAGTTAGACATACGCGATTCCTAAAAAGCAAGACGCTTAACGACTACTTACACAAGTACTGATTTTCTAACTGGTTCAGGAGAGCGTCCGCCTCGTGAAAAAACCGTGGATTCCTGGGACCATGGTTAGCTCTATGGTTCTTCACAAACGCTTCCATTTTTTTAGGGACAAAAAGCCTTTTCAGAGCAGGGTCTTTTATGCTGTGAAAAAAAAAATTGTGTGCGTTATCTCGTGGTATTGCTGGTGGACTATGTGGTCTCCACAACTCGAGAATTATGGTTGTGCGCGCGTGCTATGTATTTTTTTTTAAAGAATCACCAAATGTAGTGAAAATGAAAATTAATATACTTTGAAGGCGAATATAAGGAGAACCAGACGAGTGGTCCATAGCACAAAAAAGGCGTTCCGCTCAAAAATGTTGTAAAAAATGAAGTCAAATTATAGTCAAAAGTCGAAAAAAGTCAGAAACGAAAGAAAAAGTCAAAGAGCCAAAAAAGATCAAAAATTAAAGAAAAAGGGCAAAGTAAAATCAGAAGCCAAGAAGGAAAGCAGAGACGCTACCGATTTAACCAGTACGTCCATTTAGTTTTCATCTGAACTATATGAACTATATTTATTTTTGCTCTATCCTATTACGTGATCATGAAAAATAAAACCTAAAATTTGTAAAAATAAAATTCACCATAATTTTCAGCGAAAAATCTAGTATCTAAAACATGTATTTTCATGTCGCTTTTTATAGTGCTGCCTTAGTTTTTTTCTGAACTGTAAAAACAATTTTAAATATCCATTTAAAGACACACATCGAACTGAGGAGGTCGGCAGTGGTCGTGATGGTGCTGGACGGGTGTCGGGGGGCCTAGGAGCCCTAAAGGGTGCCGAGGAATAGATGGGGCGCAACGACGGTGATGCAGGGAGCGCGTGGTGTGGCAAAACCGGGCAAAACCCCTCACAAAGGCTTTTAAAAGCTTTGTTGTGTGCGCGACCTCTAAATCGGATCCAGAAATTCTGAAAACAATTCAGGGCTCCTTTCTTGACATGGAGAACACGCCGCCGGGGTGTGCGGAACACTTTTCAAACTTTGTTGTTTTCGTGGGACAGTCTGCCCCGCGTCCCGCGCCGTCATGTCAGTCAGCACGGTGGCGAACACTCAGAGGCGAGCCAGGCGAGGCGCAGTGGCGTAGAAAGACTCTGATTTTGGGGGAGGGGGGATATGTCGCGCTTTTTGCCCACATCCAGGCGTTTGTTAAGCGGGTTGCGTAGCCCGGTCGCCGGTGACGGGGGGTGGGTTTAACGCCGCCCTTCCCCTTCCTACGCCACTGGCGAGGCGAGGCCTCCCGCCTCGAGCTACTATATGAGGCTCTACTAGGGCTGCTCAAGGGGACTGCTACGACTGCTGAGCTACTGCTGCTGCTTCTACTAACTGCCACGTTTGCTACGCTAACCTAACGACGCTAATCGGGAGTCCAAGCTAGTTGAAGTTAAAACTTCATCTGCTAAAAAAGGCTCGCGCACCATCCTAGCCCTACGGAGAGCGGCGGTAGAGCGACGCAAAGTGACAGTTAATTAAAGCAAGCTTAATTTTTCAGTTTTTTTTTTTTTTTGAGTTAAATGCACTTTCATGGTGTCGATTTGAGTCGCGCCGGTTGTGTTTGACTCCCTTGAGCTCTCTGCTACCCTTTCCGATCGATTTCAAAACGCTACAACCCCTAACTGAAAAGCTATCCCCACCCCCTCTAAAACTAAGGGGAGGTCGTAGGGGGTCGAAATTCAGTATTCAGCAGCTTCAAAGGGCCACGAGTTCGCGCCCCCCAAAAATTGTCAATTTCCGGTTTATAAATGCGTTTCACGCCGTGCTCGTCATTTTGATATAGATCAAAAAATTAATATATTTGGTGCCTTTTTTTTGGGGGGGGGGGGGGGGTCCGCTCTTTCGCGGAGCAGGGCAAAAGTTTAAAAAATCAATAAAATTTAAGGGGGAGCTTAATCCGCCCGGCCAGGGGGGTATTTTAAAGTCCGATTTCCGCTCAAAATTTTGACGGCCTGTTTAGTTGAACGTGTAGAGGACTAAAAAGCAAGTCGATTAAAAAAAACGGCATGTCAAAATTTAAATTAAGACCTGAATTATTGACAAAAGTTACATTTGACTATATCAAAATGACGAGCACGGCGTGAAACGCATTTATATACCGGTGTCAAAATAGGTCAATTTTCACTTGAAAACCGACTTTAACTTTTTGGAGAGATGCTGAGCGCTGGTCTGAGCCAGACCAGCCAGACGGCAAAGGGGAAGGGGAAGAGGGAGGGGGGGGGGGGGGTAGTCAGGCGATCGAGGCACTTTTGCGGTCATACGCCCGACTGCAACCCGACATTCTTCCGCTTTTTGGTTCAAGTACAGCAGTCATAGAATTACGGAAGCAAAAGGTGTGTGTAATCTTTCATTTGAAACAGTTGGTGGAACCGCATCCCAAGTGAGTCGTACGTAACGCTTATGTCTCCGTTTCTTTCATGTAGAGTCAGAGGTTATCGAGAAGGTTATACAGTTTCTGTACACTCGTGCTCTCGCGTCCAATTGCGAAACGCGTAGTATTCCTGGAGGTTACTTTTAAAAATACGCAAGCTAAACCGGTCACACCTTTGGACTTGCGCGAGTACTTTGTCTAAACCTTATAAAGTTACCTAACCTCCCCAGTGAGACAAGGCTTTTGAACGGACATGCGCGTCAATCGAGCGATGTTAGCCATTTTTAAACCAGCTGAATAGAGCTAGTCCCACATGCTTCAGCGGCGAAGAGTACTTGAATACGTTTGGAATTGTTGACTGTTTAATACTTTTGGTGTTAGACCACCATAGTAATCCGCAGCCCGGCTAGTAAACACGCATTCAGTACATCGGTGGAACGAAAACCTGCATCTCTGACAGGATTTTTAGCTTCTAGGCTCACTAGGTATTCCAGCAAGAGCAGCGAGGCGTCCACTCCTGAAAAATGTGACCCGACTACTTCCCTTTTACGGTTTATGGGCCATTCACAAATGACGTCATGCATTTTGAGGCGATTTTCGACCCCCTCCCTCCCTACTGTCACGGGGCTAACCTAACCTTCCTATGATTTTTGAATGGGGCCATCGCGATGACATCAACCCCGTCCCTCCCCCAGTGTGACGCCCTTTTTGAACAGACACTTATTACACCATAACTTAGGCGCCGCAACCCTTGAAAAAGTGAGTTTTTCGGACAATTTAGCGCTGAATTCGGACAAATTGTATTGCTATAAGCCAACGACAACACGCTTGGATGACCGGACCGGTAAACATGTGGGCGCCCCCCTGTTTAGTAATTAGGGAACTTTTACACACACTACTAAGTACCGGGTAACACTTACTCATCTGTGAAGCTCTTCATTATGTCTTGGACCTTCTGAGCCCTTCCCTGCTTCAGTAGCGCGTCCTTCATGTCGCGCAGGGTGTTCAGGTACTGCACAGTGTTGATATTTGGTTGACATGACGGACCGTGGCCTTCATCGACGCACTGTTTCTGCACCTGCACGTTCGTAAAGTCTGCGTCGCAAGTCAATCTCATCCGGCACTTAACACTTGGGTCGCGGTGACCATAGTTTTTGCACTTTAAACTAATACGGCCATCGGCCAAGACACCGGCTTTGTAAAACATGTGGTGGTCGTGCTCGACCACGGTGCCATCGCGCTGCGAGGGGCACGTGCCCGGCAGCTTGGTGTACACCGGCATGTTTACGTAAAGAACTCACGGAAAGAACTCACTGAAAGAACTCACGGCAAAGGGAGCGTGGGCAGAGCATGCTGGGCTATTTATTACATCGGAGGGGGCTGGGGGAGGGGTGCGCCGTTTGTTCGAGAGTATCGTGGTTAGCTCATCGCCTAGACGTGTTATTTGTATGCGTACTCTGTAAAATATTTCGTCATGTGACAATAAATATCAATGACGAATATTCGTCACCTAAATATTTCGTCACTTTACGATTTTCTCGTCATGTGACGAAATATTTTAGTGCCAATTTTCGTCACTTCTGGGCTAAACGCTCAAAAAATGATTTTCTATCATTCCCCTGTACAATTGTTTCTTTGTGACGATTTTTCGTCTCATGTGTGACGAAAAAATCTTGATCAAAATTTAAGAGTGGATTTTTCGTACAGTGACGAGAAATATTTTTACAGTGTATGATCTGGGCTGGAAGAGTGCAACTTGAGACTCCCGGTTCCCAATTGTTTGTTTCATTTTTTGGTACGCGGCTTTTGTATAGGGACTGAAGTAACATCGTACCATTTTCATTGAGTCGAATGCGTGTGGGATTTGGCCGGAAAGCTCGAGATTTATGGCCATGTGTAAACAGAAGAAATCTTACATTTTGTGCAAATGTTAATCTATTTTATTTTATTTTCAGTGACGCTTGTTCTACGATATGATTTAGACCATAGGAGCAGTTCGCCTTTACCTGGTTCATCCTTGGTGTGTTCTGCAGGAAGACCACTACTCTGGGCGGCCTCTGCAGGCCGATTTTGAGTCGTCCTCTGACGAGCGCCACATCTAAACCGTTCGAGATATCGACTTCCATCGTCGTAATGAAGCCGTTAAAGGTCCAATCTCAATATCGGTGTGCTCAAATAAGTTTTTTACCCTCTCGAAAATACATTGAAACGACAGAGACTTTAGGCTTCCGCTGACGGCTTCCCCGAGCCCGGTAAAAATATTTTCCCATACCGTTTTCTCGATCTTTCCTTCCTCTATTCAACGGTATTCGTCTCCTCACGGTGCTCTGAATGGTTTGGCAAGGAGCAGGAAATCTTAAACGGTGTAGCTGTGGCGATCGTCAGAAGACGACTCAAAATCGACCCGCAGAGGCCGCCCGGGGTCAGCCGAAAATTCCGGAAATTAGGGGCCTAGTGTGGGCCCCTGAGGTCAAAAATGGGGGGAGGCCCCTATACGGTCAAACCCCAGAAAGAGCAATGAAAATTTCACTATCCACAGATGAGTACGAGTATTTTTGTTTCAACAAATTTTCGAAATCAACGAGACGTTACCGACCGAGTTACCGACTGCATTGCGTCTGCCGTACGGGATGAAGGTGTGCTTCCCGCACGGCATCGGTAACTCGGTCGTGATCTCGTTGATTTCGGAAAATTTTGCAAAATAAAAAAAAATGTTTGGGATACTGGATTGAACTTGGGCCCGCTTGGAGAAGAGCGAATTCATTTAAATTTCAGAGCAGATTTTATGAGTGATTTGGATGGTCCGGGTTCCAATAACAGCTTCAGTACGATTGGTACTCATTGGTACCAGCTCAGGGGCGCCGGAGCGGGGGGGGGGAGCACACAAATGCGCCCCGCAGGGGCGCCATAGCACAGAAATATGTACGGGGGCGCCACGGGGGCGCGGGCGCCTGAACGGTGCTCTGTTTGCACCGCGGAGGCGCCGCCGCACGCGCTTGAAGGGCCTTTTTTGAAGTACATGTACATGCGCTCGGAAGGGCAACAGAGTCCACTGCATCAGAAGGGGCGCGGGGCGTCGCGCGCACCTCTACGCATAGAAGTATTGAAATGTATAGGAAATATACAAGAAAAATGGTAGTCAAATCTTATTTGTGAAAAAAGTCGTATTATTTCCGACCCTTTTCCGTAAAAAATAGGGGTGTTGTGCTCTTATGCTTGGGGACACAACACCCCGTGTGGGCCTCAGTTTGGTAGTGCAGGGAGTTGAGGGGAATGTTACACAGGCACTTGGTACTAGCTTATTTATTAGACAAAGATGGCCGTCACGACCCACAACCGGCTACAGCTTACTGGTTCGTTACTGGAGGCTTGGCGGACTCGACGTTCTTGGTGGGCTGCAGCGTGGCGGCGAGTGTGACGGCGGTGGACTGTATGACGAGTGGCCCCGGGGCCGGCGGCGGCGGCGTGGTGACCCCGGGTTCAGACGGTGGTGGAGTGGCCCCGAGTGCAACGCGGACCGCCCATATGCACCCCCTGCAGCGGGGAGGGCAAGGGTCGGAAGGGGGCCCGGCGAAGATGTTCGCGACCGCGTTCTCTCGCTGGTCCTAAGTGCCACCGGTGATGACCTTGGGGCACTTTCCAGGCGTCCTTCACCAGATCGCGCGACTTCCGAAAGTTGTGTGCCGTGCCACTTTTCGAACTACTCGGTCCTGTCCCGCGAGAAGTCTCGATCCTCTCCTCGTTCTCGAACCACGCTGGAAACGCCTACAGGCGGGAATGGGCCAGGATCGGGACGCGGCCGAGTGCGCGGAAGGAACCTGTGAGAGGGATGTTATGACAACTTCGTTTTTGATTTTTCCGCATTTTGGGGCCACCGACCCAGGCCCGTCGGGCCCTTCGACGTTGTCCGGGCCCTTCGGTGCAGTGGGCCTTTGGACACAACTCTAGAGGGCCTGGGGCCTACCACCGGCCTGGCTGGGGCCTACCCGGGCGGCCCGGCGCCGCCTCGGAACATCGGCAATGCTACTGTGCCTCGCTATGTGTCTCGGGGTCGCTTGGCTTGTGCGTTCTCTTGGGTCCCACCGGAACGGTCCTCCTGCCTTTAGTCGCCTCTCTCGTATAGCCGTGCCTTGGCCAGGCCGGCCAGGCCCAGCCAGGTCTCGGCTGGGCTCGCCACATCGACAATGGGTACCCGGCAAAGGATGGGCGAAAAAAAAATTGAGTCCTCGCTACGCTCGGGCTCAATTAAGTAATAAACCGATGTGTTTCATGCGCTCATTATGCCTCAAGAATACAAGTGTCAACAGTATAAGTTTGTGACATAATTTACTGAAAAACACTAAAAACAGCTTTGATAACAACCTTATGTCTATAAAACTGCTATTATAAATATATGAGCGCTCCCGACGGAAAATACTGAAGGATATTTTTTTAAAAGTTTGTTGCAGAGTTTGGGTCGAGGATGGTCGAAGTAGGTCATGGTCAGGGTTGTTGGGTGGGTCGACTGACACCACTTTCCTCATATGATGTCTGACAAAGTATAATTAATGGAAGTGTTTTGAGATTTAACAATGGTTTCAATATAACACAATATTATTTTTTTAAAAGTATGGTCACACAGATGTTCAGCTCAGTCCTCGTTCTCCCTCTTGCCTTAAAGCCTTACTATTCCCCATTTGAACCAGTATCACGTCTTCCAAAGTAGTTTTGAGAGTGTTCAAAGCGATATTAGCATGGCTTACAAAACAATGAGGGAGGAAGGAATGAAACATCAGCCACAGCAGTAATAACATGGGTTTGATTCCAGTTACTTATGAATGTGGTAGTATGTCAACGATTGCCTCGGCATAGAAATCAGGAGACTGCGCGAATTTTTTGAATTCATATCTTTGATAGGAAAGTACTCCTTCATCTCACTGTGGTTCCCTCGCTCCTGGGATGGCTGCTCCAGCCCTCCCCCATGCGCGGGAGCTCTCCTCACCTCCCCCACCCCTCCCCTCTCGACTCTCGTCGCGTCTGGCACAGTCGACCAGACCCCTCTTGCCGGTCTAGTATTATTTGTTGTGTATGGGTATTTTTGGCGCGATCAAGTGTTTGTATGTGTATGTGCAGTAAGAAGGGCAATTGCTATGTCGTTGTAGGTACTGGGGCAGAAAGTTAGCTCTGTCCTTACATGTCGGGGATAAGTTTAGTACGCTTATCATCCGAAGGTAAGGTTATGCTGAACACTCTTGTGACGTTGGGAAGAGATTATGTTCTTTCGGCTGGCAAGTCACGTCGTTCGCACAAAAAACTATGGGCTGTTACCCGTACTCCTTGTGTAATTGTTTTTAGGTTAGCTCTTTGAGCTTCACTGATACTCAAATAATCAACAGAAAGATATCTGTGCTGTTAGCATTCATGCTGGTTTGCATTGAGGTTATGCATGCCAGAAATTTTCGTTCCTTTCTATCACTTTCTTTACTCACATACTTTCTATCTTTCCACAGGTGCTTTTGGTGAGTTAAGTATTGACTTTGGGATGTACAACGCCTGGTGGGTCCTTCGACATAGTCATCTGGTGTGAATTCGTCGTGACCTAGGTTAGTATGATCAATATTTGAGTGTCAAGATTAGGTCTTGTGTGGTGACATGCCACTTAAACAACTTGTTTTGAAATTCTTCAGTGGTATCTAAAGAAACCACAGAGTCAAGGCTTTATTGCTTTTTGTTCACGTCAAGTGGCTTTTCATTTAAATGTGCTGTCTCGGTCCAGTCATGCCTTTTATTTGTGTGTGTATCTGTTTCCTTTCTGTAAATTTTGTTTAAACCCTATAAAACAGGTGTTCCTGTTGAGTGGATGTAGTCTGCAACTGCTGTTTTGTGGCCCTTCCAAAGTGATTTCCACGAGCGGCATGATCTTCTGACTAGGCAGCTTCTGTCGGACTCAGGTAGAATGAATTTTTTAATATAGCACCCAGACGTAATCACTATTTAATTCATCAGACGGTCAGACACAGTAATGCTTTGCATTTTTGTTTTGTGGCTGACTCATGTGCAGCGGGAATATGGCAATAATTTGATACCGTGGCATGTGGCTTTAATCCTCCTTACTTTAAGTTTTATTTTCCAAACAAATTTTTGCATAGTGCCAGTGCTGTGGTGACATTTTAGATTGTTACACCAGTTAAGAAAATATTCGGTCTTCTCCAGATGTGTTTGTCCAAATATCGCATGAAATTTTGAGCAACGTTTTTCTCTCTTTTATTATTGTGCGGTGATATTGTTCTTTCAATGTTGTTACAGGACCACAAATGTTGTGTCTGCATCTGGTCTGATCTACTCTGACAAGGGCCCTTTGTGTCCTGCTGCGACCTGCCTGCATGCTCAGTCCTGCTCAGCCCTGCCCTACCTTGTACTGTTTGGAATGAAGGACTTTGCCTTTCACGTGAGTGGTTCATTTATTATTAGGCTTAGAGTGTAACAGAGTTGCCTCATCATTTCGACTAGAAGTAGACTCTTTTTAAAGCAACTACTCTTATAGTAAAATCAAAACGACGTAAAATTTCGACAATCTGTCTCACAAAATTGTGCGTATCGGTGACACCTGTCCAGTTCGCTCATTTGAATAATATTGTAAACTCCCATAAATAAAAGAATTCAAATTCAGCTTTCTCACTTCATCCACATAGGACAGAAAGAGATGGAGCTGGCCTGGTTCGGCTCGTCAGCTGGCTGTCTCAGTCAAGAATCGTTAAGAGGAAAGAGGACCACTGCCGTGGGAGGCCTCTGCGGGCCGATTTTGAGTCGTCTTCTGACGATCGCTGCGGCTAAACCGTTCGAGATATCGACTTCAAACGTCGTAAGGAAGCAGCTAAAGGTTCAATCTTAGTATCGGTGTGTTCAAATAATTTTTTGAACCTCTCGAATATACCTTAAATCGGCCGAGACTTTGGGCTTATGCTACGGCTTTCCCGAGCATCGGAAAAATATTTCCCCATACCGTTTTCTAGATCTATCCTTCCTCTATCCAGCGGTATTCGTCTCCGCACGGTGCGGTGAACGGTTTGTCGTCAAAGTGGAGAACGCCAAACCTCTGCACACCCCGATTTGAACGCTTCTTGTAGAGCGGGCCGGGCACATTTGGGATGAAGTATACCGAGCCCCGGTCGGCCAGCCCTCCCCCACAACACCTCCTTGGCCAGCCTTCGGCCTTTTGTCTCGCCTCGCCCCCGCCTCCGGTCCTCCACAGGCAGGCAGGCACGGGCCCGGCCGGGGTTCTCTTGCGCACAAAAAAAAACTCCCGCTGAATTAACAAATTTTGAGCGAATATTCTGACACGACTGTTTATAAGTCCATTTGTTGGACGGTTTCAAAACGAACGGAATGGCGTTTGTTAGGCGGTTGTATCTGAATCCGTTCACCCGCTAGCAAATCGCATTACATGTATATCTGGTTCGGAAATTCGTCCTTATTTCTGAACGGAGTGGGCTAGAAATGAGTTTCAAACTCCGTTGTCTTCGTCTCGTCGTGTAGATCAACATCAGAAAGCAGTGAGACTTGTCTGTCAAAGCGTTCAAAAAGTTCAAAATCGAACTGGCGGCATTGCCCGCCAATACAATGGGACGGTCGGGCCCGGACCCAGCGGGGGGCGCCTCGCACCATGCGAGCAGCTGTCCCCTCCTATTATACCATGCAGCACATGCGTAGGGCGGGGGCCGCGGGGGAGGTGGGGCGGGGGCGGCGTACACATCGGTCGCTGCAACATTCACCGCAGCATTCGCGCCGTGTTGGAAAATGCTCAAATCGGGGTGTGCAGAGGTTTGGCGTTCTCCACTTTGACGCCAAACCGTTCACCGCACCGTGCGGAGACAAATACCGCTGGATAGAGGAAGGATAGATCTAGAAAACGGTATGGGGAAATATTTTTCCGATGCTCCAGAAAGACATAGCGTAAGCCCAAAGTCTCAGTCAATTTTAGGTGTGTCAGAGCAGTTCATAATTTTTTTTGAACACACTGACATTAAGATAGAACCTTTAACTACTTCCTCGCCAAATTTGAAGTCGATATCTCGAACGGTTTAGCCGCAGCGATCGTCAGAAGACGACTCGAAATCGGCCCGCAGAGGCCGAAAACAGCAGTGGTCCTCTTTCCTCTTAACACACCACGGGCCCTCCTCCTTTTTAGTAGAACAGTCCTCATTGTTTATGTGCGGAGGCGAGCTGGGGCCGGCCGGGCAAAGAGAAAGTCGACCGATGTTGCGGATATTTTTATGCCCAACTATTGTACACTTGCTCTCGCTTGTGGGCGCGCTCTATGCCGAGAGCTCGCTTTTGCGGGAGCTCAGTATTCTGCGATCTCGCTGTGTCGGGAGCATTTGTCCGATAGTCTTCTTTGAACTCAGGGACGGCGTGCATTTTCGGGGATCGTATATTTCACACTGAGGGGCGCAACAGTGACTCCTTTTTTCTTCTGGCATAGGTGTTCCTAGGCTGGTGAATGAATTCAGTCTTCTGCAAATGCCGTTTAGCGGCCGTTTCAACACAACCTCTACGAGTGGTATCATGGGCAGCTCAGGTTAGTTCGCTTTGCATCAGTCGTTACACTTTTCCAACCCCGGTAACAGCCACAGAGAAATTTTGTCCACAATTATTAGTACGCTTTTCATGCTTAAAACACTGATCAGTTATACGCGAGAGAAGCATATTATGATTGATTAAAGAATGTGATATGTTTACCTTAAGAGGCGTATACTTAATTTAAAAATCATATGCGTTACTCCAGCTTGCGTGTAATGTAATGCAAAAGTTTTCGTGATTTATCATGAATATTGCGATATCATGCGTAACGACCTGAAGCGACGGCCATGAGAGTCTGACTTACGAGTACGTTAAAACCAAATGGAGAATGACCGTGCAATCGAAATAGTGTCCGATAGTTCAGCGGTGGACTGCGAACGATGGGTGAGCTAGAGGCGGGTCTGCCATCGGCTTTCTGGCGAGCTTACTCGATTACGGACATTGTTTTTCGGAAATTCCAGGTTCACGCCGGTGCAAGTGCGAACGGTGCCGCTGCAGAAGTACAGAAACGTATGTCGCAAACACGCAGGTGCACTGTTGGTACATACCTCCGCCCGTGAACTAGGCACCGCGTCGCTTCAGCACTCGGCTGTTATGTGATCTGCCTAGGAGGTAGGCGTAGGTGCGCACCAACAGTTCGCTGTGTTGTTTGGACTCTCTCTTGGGTTGGCCTCCGTGGGCAGGCGAAGGTAGACACCAGTGTTACGCATGTGTCACGATGTAACCGTTGTTTTTGGACATCTCATAAGTACACGCTGGTTTGTCGAGTGCGAACGGAGCTGCTTGACAAGTAGGGTTAATGTGTCCTGAACACGCAAGTGCGCTGGTGCGTCTGACGGTGGGCCTAACGACCTTGACGATTTAAGATTGTCGCCCTTGTTGCAGTATTGCAGTTGCTAACTATTCGTGATATGGTATTAATTTCGGACGCAGATTGGACAACTGGCGGAATTCGCTGCTTTTTTGTGGGAGCTGTATCATCGGGCGGAGTGCACACTGCTCTCCAGTTACTTCTTCATCACGAGCATCGCTTGTCATCGACACAGGTGTCTACGTGACACACATGTCAAACGCTGCGGACCAATGGTCATGCCCATAGTATAACTGTTCGTCGTGATATATGTATCACATACGTTTGTGAACGTAGATCGGCGTACCACGACTTCAATTTTTGTGTCGTGCGCCTGCGAGGATTTCGGAACTTCTGTAGTGTAACACACTGACTGGTACGGGTGGTTGTGATCATTGCACTTGGAGCCTTATCCTACCTATGTGGTGAAAATAGAATGGGATAGCCATGCTTCGATCTTGAAACAGACGTAATAGTTTATTGTGTTTTCACACTAAATGCATATGTACTATTGTTGTACATTCTTATGTACTGATATAAACCTTTATAGCTTACAATTATGTACTATTCATACATAATTATGTACTATTTGTACATACTTATGTAATTATGTACGATTTTGTACATAGCTTATGATGGTTTATAGCTGTTCATAGTTATGTACTTGTACATAAGCGTTTAGTGTGTATTTTACGCCCTTCTTGCTATTTTCTAAAATTTCACCTGATTCAAGAGGGGGTGGGGGTCAAAAAGCACGCGGGGGGGGGGGGGATGTCCAAAATTGGGTCACGTGGTAAGTGAAATGTGCTATTACAGCTGCATCTTACATTGGTCAATCCACCGAAAACATCTCTGTGGACCTTTTTTCTGCCCCCTGTTACCATTGGAAGTGGCACTTATGTCTGGCCGCAAGGAAGAAACGTGCTACTTTCTTGAACCTATGAGCACCTGCAGTGAATTTTTTAAAATCCTGTATCCTATTTTTGCATGTTTATGCATTATACGTTCAATGTGATGTTTCAAATTAATTAAATGCTGGCTGCATTGCGCTTGAACTGAATTGTTCACAACAATGAGATAGTGCGAATGACGGTTGGTCTCAAGATCTGGCTGTGGCTTACCTTAGGTGCCCCATCTCTCTTCGGTACCCTTAACTTCGGACGTAACACAATGCGGGCACTGCGGGGCTATTCCTTATCATTAATTCGGTTTTTGAGCATTTACAGGACTTTTCTCAATCCTCTTAAGTCTCGCATGGCTGATTGTACCCGTAATTGTTTTCTGTTGCATTTCGGCTGGAGCTGCTGTGAGCAATAGGATTGACAGGAGACTCAAGGTGACTACTGTTTCTCAGTGCTTCAAAATGTTCCTATGGAATTCTGTGCAGACTCCAGGGTGTTGCATATTGGTAAGGCGCTTATTTGATTTCTGTAAATGCAATGAATTCCATGCCTGGCTGAATTTAATCGCCATCTGCCTTTTATTTAGGTGCAGCAGTGAGGCGTGAATTTACGCTTGCTTCAAAGCCGCTGTATGAAACGAGTCACTAGGAAAAATCGAAGGCTGCTGGAGCGCATTAAAATCGCCGCGGACGCACGAACATTTGAAGCGCTCCGAGTACTCCAGCACTGTAAATCGAAAAGAAACATTCGTTGCCCAATTTGGGTGACGGTACAATGCGATGCTGTAATAGAGCCGTCGCCCTAACTGAGCGACGCACGTCGCTGTAAAGGAGCGACATTTTCGTAGCATCGCTCTTTTAGAGCACCATTATTCAGAAACATCGCTCTAAAAGAGTGACGATTTTAAGCGTCGCTCTCTGGATAGCAACGAAATTGGGGACACAATGTCGCTCTTCTAAGAGCGACAAATGTCGCTCCAGAATTTACAGTGAGGAATCTACCCGATGGCTGGTTTATGCCGCCTGAAATGGTAGTTCTAAGTGCGCGACGCGGCCGTTACTCCTGAAGGCGCTGCACGGGCAGCATTCGGTGTCGCCGGCCCTGGTGAACAACGCTGCCGGAGGGGTGGCCTAGCTGGCAAGCCTAGACGGTTCCTCTTGATTTGTCGTAGATGTTTCACCAGCGTATTGGGCAGGAGACTGGTACAGCTGTCTGTCGGTTTACCGGTTTACGGTCTGATTCCCGGGGCGCGATTTGCCGCGCGCTTCGAAGCCAGCCTTTCAACTTAAAAGAGCACGGCGGAAGCACCTTTGCAAATCTCTTTTCAAACGTTTCGGCATCTTCTACGAGTGTGGAAATTTCAGATCCTGGTTCCTGACCACGAGATTGCTTTGTTTTTATTCCTCGTTTTCTGCGTCGTTTGGAAGGTGCCAGACGCCCAACAGAATTGAACCAACTTAATCACAGCAATGCAGATTCTGTTCTCTAAATTTTTCGTGTTGTTTTCTGTATAGGAACAAAAAAGACTTCACATTTGGCCATAAATTAAGAACGGCTCTAGTCTAAGAGGTGCTTAGTTGTACTTCATTTTCAAAATCTAGATTGTGGGAAATTTTTCTTCGTTTTTGTGACGTGTCATGGATAATATGCATTTTCAATGCTTGTCTTTTTATATTTGCTTCGGCTGTGGGTACTGTAGGTTGTGAGGGCCAGCTGTGTGTTAAAGAAACTGAGGTGTCAATGGTAGCTGATGGTGTGGTATAACAGCTGTAGTTCGCTAAGATTTAGGGCGTCTGTAGTAATGATAATAGGTGGTAGCATTCGTGTACTATACATGCTAAGTGGTTGTGGTTTGGGATAAAACGAAAAGCTTTCATAATGCAGTCTGGCCATGTTTAAGTAAGGGTGAAATTATGGAGTGCTACCATGATAATTCATTTGTAATCAAATTGAGCATTCCGTCCATTAGGCTTTCATTGCCGTGTAAGGTATCTGTATGCTTTCTTCAGAAATTGACTTTACCTTGAACTGAAATATGCACTTGTGTCTGCCTTGCTTCACTGTCGGGTTCTTTATATAGTAATTCCTGCATAAAGATGCCCAAAATTAAATAATTTATAAAGCTACATAAACTTTGTTATTGCCGGATGTTGCTTTTTCTTTTCAGGCATGCATCAAAGAAATGGAAATAAAATTTGTGTGTCTGCGTGTTATTTCATCACCTGAAACCAAACCAATGCAGCCAAACATTCTTTACTTACTACATGTTCAGAGGGTTGTGAGGATGCTTACCTACGGGGCTCGCAGGTGGAACGCTGAAGTCAAGGTGACGTCAAAGTGACGTTAACATGACAAATTATGGTCACGAATCAGTTTTCGTCAAGGTCGTGACACCCATATGACCAATTGTTGACATCCTAGTTTAGGGGGCGTTCTGCGTTTAACTATTGTCCCAGCATCGACAGGAAGCATTTTCGGCCGCGAACTGTCGCTGTTTGGGGATTTTGGGGGAAGTCACCAACTTTGGTCATTTTGACGTCAAACTGACTTGTGGCATGCGCGGCTCGAGCCGATGATCAAAGATCTTTGGAGAAAATTAAAATATTATCGATTAGCGTGCTTATTTGTGCGTGTGTTTCGTGTTGTTTTAATAGAAGCCCCCATTTCAAACGGTCGCGCTAAGTATTGTTGCCAACCTTTGAAGCACAAATTACAAGTTTCGTTGCCGTTTATTTAAGTCTGAAATGCGCCGAGTGTTTTGCCACGTCAGGTATGTATTAACTAAATTTATGGCGTTACTGGCAATGTTTAAAAAACAATATTTGTATCCATATGTTGCACATTGTCATGTTGGTAATCCAGTCCCGTCCGTTACTGTTTCCACAAGACTCTGCCCAGTTCTGCGGTCTATCATCGCACACGGATTCTCTGCTCTCCTCGCCGGCCGGCGCGCCGATTGTTCGGCCGTTATCCGCGTTTTTTACATCCATCCTTGCGCCATGAGTGGAACTGAAGTAAGTTTATGGTAACGCGAAGGTATTCGTACATTGATTGGTTTTGATGAACTTGTCCCGCGGTGAAGGGGAGTTTTGCAGCCTCATGATTCTGCCCGCTCACGAGCGGTAAGTTAACGGCCCCCGTTGCCTCTTTACGGTGGTTAGTAGATGCAGTACCTACAGTACACACAGGGAGTAAATGGCCGCCGTCTGTGTGCTTTCTCGACATGAATCCTCAGGAGAAACAGGTTGGTGCCGAGTGAGGTTATGTCATGGGTCCATGTTTCGCCTAGCCTATGACTTGATGCGCTACTTTCAGGGTTGGAAAAGGCTTCAGGGTAGGGCTGCTCGGGCTAATCTTGCAAAGCGGATGCGGTTGGCTGAGATAGAGAATCGAGTGCAACGTTACCATAACCTGCCTAATGCTCCCGATGCTTTGCCTGTGCCGCCGCCGCCGCCACCACCACCACAACCTCCTCCTCCTCCTCCTCCGCCACTGTCACTTTCACCTCCATCACCCCCACCGTCTCCAGGTCATCAATTTGAATCTGATCTGGACAACAGTGGCTCTTCTGACGCTGATTCGTCAAGTGAGAATGAGGCTGATGGTGACCCGTTTGCGAATCTCGATGACGATGAAAGGCAGGAGTATCTGCTGAGCAGTTTGCGGGAGTGGGGAGTACGAGGCATCGCTAAGGTCAAGGTTGACAGCTTGCTCCGCATTCTCAGGCCTTTTCATCCTTTCTTGCCGAAGAGCTCCAAAACTTTGCTGAAAACTCCCCGATCAACTGATACCATAAATATTGGTTCTGGGAAGTTCTGGTATAAGAGCATCCGAGCTAACGTTCCTCAGGCTTTAAGCGGGGAGTATTTGGAGAAGCATGATGCACTAATCATGGATGTGAACATTGATGGGCTCCCTATATACGATACTGGTGAAGAAGAGTTCTGGCCAATATTGGGTTGTTTCGCGGATTTGAATGAATCTTTCATAATAGGTGTCTTTTGTGGTGTTGGGAAGCCGGATCTTGATTTGTTCCTTGGCCCCTACGTTAGAGAAGTGGATGAACTTCAGAATGATGGTTACAACCATGAAGGTGTTGTGTACCCATTTCATGTTCGGGATTACATTTTGGATGCTGTTGCCAGATCATACATTAAGCGGTGTATAGGCCATGGGGGCCACTATGCGTGTGAGAAGTGCACCATTCCAGGGAGGTATTATATGCGGAGGATGACCTTTGTTGGGGTAGATTTTGCAGTGCGCACTGACCAATCTTACCAAGCCCAGGAGACGCCTCACCATCACAGTGGCCGGTCGCCACTGGAAGATATTGACACGGGCATGGTTTCACAATTTAGACTTGATTCCATGCATCTTGTTTATGTGGGAGTGGTCAAAAGAATGATATCATTCTTGCTGTATCGCAGAAGTGCTGCACGCGTTACGCATGATAAAATTCAAGCCATTAATGAATTTCTGGAAGGTGACTCACGGTTTTTTCCTGTAGAATTCAACAGGCTTCCCAGAAGCCTGGGCAATGAGGACAAGAAACTAAGCTTGAAGGCAACAGAGTTAAGGAGATTAATCCTTTATGATATTATTGTTGCATTGAAGGGCAAGGTACCATCCAGAGTTTATCGCAGTTTTCTACTTCTGCATTGTGCTCTCACTATCCTGTGTAGCTCTGATAAGTTCATTGACATGAACGATGCTGCTTACATCGTGTTGAAGCAGTATGTCTTGTTATCAGCTAGGGCATTTGGCACAGAGTTTGTCACATACAATGTTCACTCCGTGCAGCACCTAGCGCAAGAGTGCATAGATTGCAATGCTCCTTTGGATGCTTTCAGTGCATTTAAATTTGAAAATTATTTGAAGACTATCAAGCAAACGCTTAGATCTCCCGTGAAACCTTTGCAGCAGCTGGCCCGACGAGACAGCGAAACGGGGGGGGGGGGGGGGGGGGGGGGGAATTGTTGAAGCCGAAAATCCCCTCTGTTGATGGTGTGAAACTTCTAGACAGGCATCACCCAGGAAGGCCTGAGGCCTTTGGCGGACGTCAGTTTGATCGTCTGAAAATGAAAGGCTTCACTCTGGGTACATCTCTGGGAAATTGCTGCTTTTCCACTGCAAGTGGAGACATTGTATTCTTGTCCAATATTCTGGATACTGAGGGCTCTGGTATTCTTTTGGTAGGCAGAAGGTTCCTTCTCCGGGAAGATTTTTATGATTTTCCAATGAAATCTTCAGACTTGGGAATTTTCTGTGTCGCAACAGGAAAGAGGGCGCCGGTACTGGAAAAGAGACATGTCAGGGCCAAAATGGTTTCCTTTCCCTGTGGGGATGAATCATTTGTGTGCTTCCCTTTAATACATTTAAATGTCTAGGCGACTTAATTTTTCTGACATGCCCCCCTTTTTTGTTTATTTTGTGTGTATAACGCACAAAATGTTTGTTGTTTGTTAATTGTGTGCTTTTTTGTCTGTCTTCACTTCGCTGTGGTGAAGTTCTCGGGGGAAGATGGAGAGTCGGTTGGAGTCGTCCCTATGAAGTGGGTACAAAGTGCTCGCGATGGCATGGCCACATATTGGCCCAGCAATGTCGAGACAAAAAGCAGCATCACAAGGATGGTTATGATGCTCGCTGACCCTGACCACAAGTGGGGGAAAGTACCCATTTAGATCCTTCACAAGTACTGTAAGTATTGACGGACCAGTGGGCAGTTGTGGGTGTCGCCTGGTAGTTACACATTGTCTAATTTGTATTTTTTTTTGTTTTTGCAGCATCCTATGTCAAGGCAGCAAAGGCGTGCAAGGCTGCAGAAATGCAGACGGACATAGACACGGCTGCGGGAGAGTCGGATGTTGGGGGACCTAGGCAGAGGAAGAAGCCCTCTAGGTATGACTCCGACCAAGATAGCCCACCACCTGCTAAAATAAAAAAAAAAAACAGGAGGACCAACATTTCTTTCGACTCGGAAGGAGACTCCGATGTGGCATCTACAAGAGATGCTGTCAAGAAAGCACTGGTTGGCAAAGCCACTTGTACTAAAAAGGCTGGGAAGCCAAAGTCGACCAAATCAAAGCCCAAACAAACGGAGATTGCTTCACCTGTTGGCTCTGACGTTTCACTTGCTGAGACTATTGAGGTGTCCCCTGAGAAGAGTGGGGAGGTCTTCATTGGTGACAGATATACTTCGTTTTATGTGTCTCCTAAGGGAAGACGATCGACCAAAGAAGGTGACTCTCATGTATGACAAAGTATTCTAAATAATTATTTACTCAGCACTTAATTTTTCAGAGGTTGCAGCTGTCATAGAGAGTTCAAAGAGGGTCAATCCACATGGTGGGTAAGAACTGACTAAGAATCCATGCTAATATAAGGATGTTTTAAAAGGATTTTCTTTTTTCTCTTCCTGTAACTACAGGGTCTACTTCATCAAGCCAAATTGAGGAGGAAGTGCCTGCAAGGGTTTGCACTGGCATGTTCATGGAGTCCCCAATGAAAACTGTTGAGAAGGGTGAGTATTTCATCTTCCCTGCTTGTGCTGGGTGTGAGACAACACAAGATAGGGTTTGCCTTTTTCAAAATACCTCTGTGTCAATCTCTTGAACAGGATGGACCAGGCTAAACTGTGGGCATTCTCTGTATTCTCTGTTGACAACAACCTTTTTTTTTCTTTTAGATTGTGCAACGGGACACTCATCTGTGACGAATGAAAGTTCTCACGTCAGGCAAATTAAATTTGGTAATTGTTATGCAACTTTGGTGAAATTATCATTTGGAGCTCGAACTATGTTCTTTGTTCGTTATCAATTATTTTTGTACTCAGATTCTGCCAATTTGTCCACTTGGGATGATGAAACACATCCTGATATACACGGTAAAAGTCTCGCCTTGAAATCCAAGGGGATTTTGCGAAAACCAAGGGGAATTGGCCAAAACCAAGGGAGCCACTTGGAATGTGGACAAAATCCAAGGGAGTCCCTTGAAATCTTGTCGCGATTCCAAGGGAGTCCCTTGGAAATGGGTCTCCTTGGTTTCCGGACGGCAGAGCCCTTGGAAAATGTAACCCAGTCCAAGGGACCCGCTTGGAATTAGGTGTTTTTTGGAAGGGGGCACTTGGAATTTGTTTCCAAGGGCTTTGGAATGTCAGCCGGCGATCACCCACGGCGTATCTGCATCGCGTTTTTGCGAAATCATGTCGGAATCAGTAACTCTGCCGTTTAAAATTTTCGCGCTGCCTGATTGATGGCCGCCAATGGCCGCACTCGCGTTTCCCGTGACGTGAGGGTGAGGTGAGTGTTGTCTGAAGGCGGTGAGGGGAATGCCACAAAGTTTGGGGCAAGAAAGAAGACAAGTAGGTTGAGTGTGTATTTGATAGCTGCTGGCATCAATTATTTGTGTAATGCAGTTTGTGTTAGTTATTGGTCTGTGGGCGATCTTATTAAGAGCAGGAATGTGCTTTGATCATTCTCGCTCGTCAACGGTTTCGTTTAAAGAGAGAAGTATCCGGCCAGCCAGTTCATAACCTCTTAACCTTAAAATTTATTAAATTCATTACTTGCACCTCTTGCTTTTCTGCGTCTCTTGCTTTTCTGCGTCTCTTGTGCTAAACTCCGCCCCCTTATTCTCGTATGTTACCTGAGCACTCGTAAAAGTACTGGCATGACTGAATATATTGAAAGTTACTTCTAATTCTTCACTGGCTTCTGTATGCTGTTGCCACCTGAAACTAAAGTTTGCCTTCCGTATAGTCAAATCTGTATGAAGCCAGATTTCTTTGTCACAATCTTATTGTGTTGTTACCGGTCTCACCGCGACTAGCATCCTAATGGCTTATTAATGTTTGTCATTGATGTATTAAAGCTTGAGTCAAGTGGTGTCGCAGACCACAGACCAAGTTTATTTGTGCTGTTGTTTGCTTTGCTTGTGCCATAAATCACGCTTGCTGTGTGTGTCTCTCTTCTTCCCCTTGGTGTGCCAGTTGCTTTAACTTTTGTTTCTTACCAACAGGGTTCGCTGTGAATCGACCAATGGGGTCCCTTCCTATAAGTGGCACAAGGGATGATCTGAGTGCCTACCTTGTCTCATTGGGGACACTGAAGCAGGAGACGATCACGCTGTTCTTTGGTAAGAAGTGTGGTCCTTTTGTACATGTTTTTGTGTGTGTCATGGTTTTTGATCGGTGTTGTTTGTGCATTGGTTCAGTTTTGTTTGCGCTTTGGTTCAGCTTTGTTTTCATACCATAACATTGTCTGTTTGTAGGGTTTTAGGTCAAAAAATCGCGACAGAATATACAAATTGTTACCACCGTGCATCTACGTCATCAAACAAGTGAACCCTTGATTTGAAATTTCATTGTAAACGATAAATCAGCGCACACACGTCCGAACGCACGAACATCCGGCATCAGATTACTCGTCAAACCCCTATTTCTAAAGAAATACATCGAGACGGGCTAAGAAACGGCAAAAATAACGGTAAGTTAATGTGTCTGCTTTACAAGGGAGAATTTGAGTGTTACATACACCGTGACGAACGCAGTGGCATGGAGATGCTAACATCTCTGCAAACAGATCCTCTTGGCGGTCCAGCTGCGCCTGCAGCCGCACTTGGACATCTGCGACGAGCGCCAATTGCTGCTGAAGATGGTCCTGCAGCTGGTTGGCCATTTGCTGCTGCTGGTCTTGCAGCTGAAGGATAAATTGCTGCTGCTGGTCTTGAAGTTGCAGGGCGAATTGCTGCTGTTGGTCTTGGAGCCGCTCCGCGAGTTGCTGCAGCAGCTGCACGTAAGCGTTGTAAGCGTTCCGCTGGCTCGTTTCGTGCCGCCCCCTCTGCCTCGCACGAAGGGGACAAAACCAATTCCTGTGCAGAGATAAAGCAGGATCAGTGTTTGCTAGTAATGAAAAGTTGATTGTAGTAATAACCAAAGTAAGAGCAGGCGGGCGTCGCCTAGGGCTAAGCGGAGATATCGTCTCGCGAACAATGTTTTATCTCGCATTTCAATTAGTGTGCATTTCATTGAGCGGAACTGGGTAGACACCACGCTGATGCGACCAGGACGGCCGGTGCGGTTGTGATGTTGCCGAAGACAGCTCGATTGGAGACGGCAAATACATGTTCAACACCGACGGCAACATAATTTGCGGGGTCCTGACAAGGAGGATGGCGGTCACTGTGGAGAGAGATATCTCCCTCCACCGTGATGGCGGTGCTGCAGTGAGCCGAGATGCACCCGATGCAAGTGCAACCCGGCGCGGCGAGGAACGTGCACGGAGCGTTGGCGAAAATCAGAGACGCGGTCGGCACGGTAGGGAGCTCCAGGGGCAGGGGCAGCATCGTGTCCATCGACAATGTGCGCCATGATTATGTGGGTGGCACTGCGCAGGTGCGGGGTCAGCGAGGCGGTGGTGCAGGTGCTGCAGTCGCTGTACCGGGGAACCACGACAGTCATCTCGTTCGACGGGGACTTGACTTGGCGTCCGTCGAACTGCTGCAGGGTGCGGTGTCTCACGTCCATGCTCCTGGGGAAGGGTCATGCGGCAGGTCAGCGCCGCAGACCAGGGCACCGTCTAGCGGCTCATGCACCATCGGGCGCTGACCATCGAGGCGGGCAGCTTGTCGTCCTGGACCCCCCAAGACGTGCTGCCCACCACCATCCACCTGCCATCAGCGCGCCAGGCCGACGCCCCGGCCTGCCCCCGCTGCGGGGAGCCGGAGGCGGTAGTGCGCCGCCCGGCGCAGAGCGGCGGGAAAGCGAGAGCCGCGCGTTGGACTGGCCTCAGCAGGGCTGTCGCGGGGGTGCCGCCGCTCTGCCCGGAGGCCACCATCCTGCCTGCCATCGGACTGCCGAAAGGAGCCGTACGGCACGTCGCCGTCAGGACGCTGGGCAACGGCGTGCACATAGCACCCAGAAGGGGGACCGGGATCACAGAGCAGGACGAGGTAGCGCCGTGTTAAAGGACTCTCCCCCCTCCCCCCACCCCCGCCATCGACGGGGCGGGGGGAGGGGGGGGGGCATCACGTTCCGCACTAATTCAGAACAGACTGGAGCAACCAGAACAAAAGTGCTATTATAAAAAAACGTAAAATAAAAAATAAACATAAGCCTTGTGGACTACTGCCTGACCAGCACAACTCACGACAGTGCCGGGGACACACCCCAGCCCTTGCGGGGACCAGACCATCTGTCCCAATCTGCACAGCACGGAACAACCACCTGGCGCGGGGACGAACATATCGGCTCCAAACCTGAGCACTGTACTCGTGCTCACCTGACTCGTTGCAGCACGCGCCGCACGACGTGCTCGGCGCCTTCAGCTGCGGCGGTCGGCTCCAGCATCTCTGCGGCGACAGCCTTAATCGCGCCCATCCCCACTTCCTCTTGATGGATGATTCCCAACGCTTTTTGAAGGACGAGCCCCACCTCCTCTTCAAGGGCAACGATATCCATGGCCACCTGAAGTGTCAATAGTGATGAGCACGCCACGGTAGAAGTGCACTACTAGTAATGTTTAAGTGTAAGCTACTCGCGCCCGTTCTAAATAAAACATTCCAATAAAAAAAGCGGCATCTCAAAATACAAATTTTTACCGGACTGATTCAATTATGTCCACCTGCGGCTGGGCCTGGCTGGGTTAGCACGGCAAAATCGATCCGCGGTAAAAATTTGTATTTTGATATGCTGTTTTTAGCAATTGCAATGTTTTTAGTCCTCTACACATTGAACACAACAGCCTGTCAAAATTTTGAGCGTAAATTGGTCGTTGAAATACTCCTAGACGGGCGGATTGCGCCTCCCTGATCCCCTGCCGCGGGCCGGCCCGGAGGGTCCGGCGACGCTAGGAGCCAGCCGGGCCGGGCGGCCCAGCCGGCGAAGGTGGGACTGACTCCTTCCCTAAAATAGCATGGTGGAACGTACTTGGTCGCCGGCCCCTATTTCATCCATCCTCTCCTCGCTGGGTGCATCGTGTATCCACCGGCCGTCCGCTCCAGAAGACATTTTTCGCTTTATCCACTTCACGCACTTCACGAACCTTTGTGGAACCTTCCAACGCATTGCGTGGTTTCCATGGGTACACAATCGGAGCCTGAGATGGTGGAAGGGGAACGTCCACGTAACATCGCCAAGGATTAAGGACACACGAGGGTCCTATCAACACGGGTTTCAGTTATAATCATGGGCACACCACAGGACGTCACCTGCACCCTTTGCTGATTCATGGCCGGACCAAAGTGTACCATAGGAGTATGCTCCGATATGCTGCGCGTGATGAGGCGAGCGAAGTGTAGAGACTTACAGAAGTTAATGACATGAAACAAGTGCCATAAACCTGGGGCAGGATTAGAGTGTGGTTGGGACGGCAACACACATCACTGTCACTTTAAGCCTCGCTCGAAGCAAGGTGGGCGGTACTACGCCAACTCCATGCGCAACTCGAAGACCAGGGCAGAAAGGCGGAGGTGGTCGTGCAGGGGCAGGGTTTGCAGGGCGGGACGGTCGGCATCCTCGAGCAGTCAAAGGGCAGGACGATGAGGAAGGCGACCGAATGTAGCAGTAGCGGAGCAGGCAGGAGCGACGGGTGTAGAGGTGCGGACGACGCACTGAGCACTACCCTGCCGTCGGGAAGGTGCCGGCGCTGGCAGCCACCCCGGCACCACCAGGGCGGGGCCCAGATGAGTCCGCAACCCACCGGGACGCCGACGGCCCCGCCAGCACTTGCTCGCCGTCGGGAAGGTGCCGGCGGCATGCGCCACTCCGGGGCCACTACGGTGCTGGCGGCGGTGCATCACGACCACTGCCGAACTTCTCAGCTCGATGTGTGTCTTTAAATTGGTATTTACAATTGTTTCCACAGTTCAGAAAAAACTAAGGCAGAGCTTCAAAAAGCGACATGAAAATACATGCCGCACTTTGGTAAAAACCAGATTAAAACTATGTTCATGCCAGGCAACTGTATTGTGTTGTTTCCAGGCATTCTATAATCTACTTATCGTCTTGAGTCTAAAAAAAATTTAGACTGAAATATCAACAACAAAAATGTCTTAATAGTACACATTTATCATGGATATGTGATGAATCTATTGTTTGGATGTGAGCAGTTGCGGTAGGCAAGTTCAGCACATGGCACATATCCATGGTAAATGTTTCGATGCACCATATTTAGAATAGCTGTGCTCCGTAATAAGAGCACGTAATCGACGTGTATATCAGAGTGTCATTGAGAAAAGAAATATGGGTAAATATATGAAACATATTACTTTATTATAGTCATGTGGTCATATCTGTTCAGATCGAGACACATGGAATTAAAAATCTGGCTTCTTACAATTTACGTGACCCTCCAAGAAAATAAGGCTTGACCCGTCCCAAAGGTACAGTGTCGGGCCACTTTTGAAATTTGTTGGAGATGGTCAAACAGTAAAAGTGGTCATCTGTGATTCTTTTCATCATTTCTCTCATATCATGTATTTTGGCAAATTAAAAAAGTACCGTCGGAGTCAAGACGGAGAGACGGAAGCCCGGTACAGCCCGTGTTATAAACTCTACACATCATCCCCCTCTGACCGTGGGACCGGGATACAGCTCTGGGAACGACGAAAGTAAAACGGAAACTTACGCCATGGTGAGGAAGAGACGGTCGAAACGGTTTTACGGAACTTAAGCCGTGGGGAGAAAGAGACGGTCGAGATGTTTTTCGACCTCTTGCAAAACTTCTTGCGGGGACCGTAGGCCGTCTATTACTGTTACATTTTCCGGTTTCTCCGTATGCAAAAGCCAGTTGTCTGTGAGCTCGTGAAGCCGCTCGAGGTATTCTACCGTTACCTTCAATTCCTCCTGCCGCCCCCGACGCAGGAGTCGCTCGTGGGTGATGGCGGGTGGCGTACGGACGTACACATAGTGCGCCGTTACATTGTCCGGACCCAGACTTTTTAGCTTCCGGAGAACGGCCATGTGAGCGGCCGTGAGTGCGCCTGTGTTGAACGCATCTTGTGCGAAGACATGGTATGAGCACTCTACAGACCGTTCACAAATGCGTGGGAGGAGTGGTGCTCGGCAGAGAGACCGTTTGATTAGAGTTGTCAGAGCTAGCACTTGAAACGGAAACATCCAGGTGTCTTTGTCCGTGTACAACTTGTGTAACATGTTGTGGCCGTCAAGGTCTTGCCATTCTTTGACAGGTTCCATGTCGACGGCATATTTGGCCGTTTTGGCGAGACCGCGAGCAAGCGTCGACTTTCCGGCGCCGATGTTTCCCTCCAGGTATACAACGCGGTGGGTGCGGTGGAGGCGCGGCTTCGAACGGAGCCGTAAGGTCCGTAGAATTAGAAAGGCGATAATGATAAGGCCAGTTATCAGAGTGGCGAAGAGCGACATCGTAGTTTGCCTGGAGAGCTGTGTGGCACTAGTCAGGCAGGAGGTCGGAGTGCGACTGCGAGCGAGCAGTGAGGGCGTTGTCGTCGCTACCAGCGGGGCCGCGGTAGGGGGAAGGGGGGGAGGCATTATTGTCAGTTCGGGGCGGTTCGGCTCGGTTCGGGTGAAGTCGGATACCGGGACGGTCATGCCGTGGGGGAGGAGAGGAGTGGGAATAAAAATCGAAAATAACGGCATAATATTTTTTAATTCTTATATGCCGTGGAGAAAACAATACAAATGGTCAGTCATGGATGAAAGCAAATACTCAAGACAAGACACAATAATGAACAGCAATTAAAAATAATTTAAAGCAATTTCAAAGGTTTTGCTAACGCATGCGGTCAATGATTCGTTGCATGGCGCGAACGGCTGTGGGCCGTGGATCCCTAGGGCAAGAACCAGTAGGATGGCTTCCCCTGCAATTGCCACACCGACGTGGGTAGGTACTACGGCTGTTACCGTTCCCGGACGAAAATGGACGGCCGGCGCCGTTACAACAAAAGGATGAACGGCTATTACCGTTAGGTGCCGTATGGCGACCACGCTGCTGTCGATGGACCTCCTGCTGCTGGCGGCGTACATGGGCTCGATGATCAGCCTCGAGGTGAGCCCGCACACGGCGCTCAGCGGAGCGCCGTTCCTCCTCCATGCGGCGGGCCCGATGTTCCTCGACTGCTCGACGTGCCGCCGCTTCATGTTCATCCTCGTGCCGGTCGTTCCTGAGAACATCACGGCGTTTGCCGTCGACGCAGCCGGTGTTGGCAGCACGGTGACCGTCGGCAGCGCGGCGGCCGTCAAGGTTGTGACGACCGTCATCGGCGCCACTGCAGTTGGCGACACGGTGGGCGTCGTCGGTGTGACGATTGCCGTCATCACGGCCGATGTCAGCATCACGGCGTACGCCGTTACCTGCATGTCGGAATCCATACCAACTATGACCGTCGATGGTGCGCCGACTGTTGGCAGCGCGGCGATCGTCAGCGGCTCGGCGGCCGTTGAAGTTGTGGTGACCGCCACGGCAGTCGGCGGCACGTTGGCTGTCGTCAGTACGGCGGTTGCCATCATCGCGGCCGATGTCAGAAGGACCTGACTTGTTGTCCTGACGGCTCCGGCTGGAACTGGATGTTCCGCTGCTGTGACTGCTGCTGCTGCTGCTGCTGCTGCTGGTGTTGCTGGTACTGCTGCTGCTGCAACTACGGCTGCGGCTGCTGCAACTACGGCTGCGGCTTCGGCTACGGCTGCGGCTGCGGCTTCGGCTACGGCTGCGGCTGCTAGCATGACTTGCGGGAAATCCACTTGCGGGGGATCCTTCTTCCTGGCCAGTGATGCTAGGCAGTGAGGACGTAGAGCCGTGCGGGGAAATTGGTGAAGTGATTACCGTGGGTGCCGTTGGTGGAGCCGTCAGAGAGTACGGGACGGAGATGGAGTACGGCGAGGCGTCTTGATCAGGCTGCTCGTAGTCAGGGTCTGGCTCCATGAAGTCGGCAGTCTCTTGTATTATCACCGTTCGACGAAGGACCCACTCAGTAATTATTATTTGCTGCGGCATGATTGCACTCTGAAGAAGTCGGCGTCGTTGGTCTGTTACCAAGGTGATTGTTACGGCGCTGGCGAGTTGTGGGGAGGGGAGGGCTGTGTGCGCGGGCAGCGATGACGGCCAGTTCGCGCTTTGCGACGCGGCTGAACTGCTATATTGTTGGAAGGCGCTGGCTTGCAGGCTGAGATGATGGCGAGGGAAAGGTCACACGGCACCTTTGTTGGAGGGCGGTGGCTGGCGAGGCTGTGATGATGGAGGGGGAAAAGCAGCCAGTTCGCGCCGTGTGCCGCGGCACCTTTGTTGGAGGGCGCCGACTGGCGAGGAACAGCTGTCTTATCGTAGGTCAGGCGCGACGGCGGTCTGTGTTGCCGTAGGTCGGGCGTTACGGCGGTTCGCGACAATGCTAGGAAGGAAGGCGACCTTGAGTTTGTGAATGGAACAGCTGTGTTGCCGTAGGCTGCACGCGACGGCAGGGAAGCGACAGTTAGGGGAAAGACGGGCGATGCTAATTCTAGCTCAGTAACTCCATCCAAACCGAGCGGGATGGGGCTTCAGTTGTAACGTACGGACTTACGTTCTGCACGTTGACAATTCTCCGTTTGCCCGTTTCCACGTCCTCAATGCGGAGATCTAAGTCACTGATACGGTCTAGAATAAGATGAGGACCGTCCCATCTCCGTGAAAGTTTTGGATTGTGCCCGCGTTTCTTTGTTGGTCTGTAAAGCCAGACAAGATCACCTTTACGGCCAGGAAAAAGGGCCGTATGCACGTCGTAATTTTCTTTCATGCGTCGGGATGCCTCCTCGCGATTGAGTCGGGCTTCAGTGTGAATGCGACGCAAGGTGTCTCGTAACCACCAGGGGTAATTACTGGTGGCGTTATTGAAAATGCAAGTTTCATTGCCAGGAGGGGGCTCTCGTAGAAGGTCAACGGGAAGATTTAACATCCTTCCGTAAAGCATTTCTGCTGGTGAGACTCGCGTCGTGTCATGGCGTGCGGACCGATACGCTAACAACAAAAGGGGAATGTGAGCAGTCCAGTCGCGTTGATCGTGACGAACAACGACGGCGAGATGCTGGATAAGCGATTTAATGAATCTTTCACAGCGGCCGTTTCCTTTTGGGTAGTAACCAGACGTCCGTGTTTTCCGGATGTGAAAAAGATTCAATACGTCTTTGAAAAGATTAGCCTCCCAATTACGGCCTTGGTCAGAATGGAGCGTGGTGAAAGCCCCGTATCTGGACACGATATTGTCTACTATAAGCCGTGCGCAAACTTCTGCCGTCTGTGAATGAGTTATAATAACTTCTGGCCAGCAAGTGAAGGACTCTACAGCGACCAGAGCGTACCATTTCTTATGGATACGGGCTGCTTCACCGTAAGTGGGGCATTCCGTTGGGGGAGGAAAAGGGCCCGCAAAATCAATTGTCCAACGGCCAAGAAAAGTGTTGTCATTAAAAATCTTCATAGGACCCGGTTTTCGACCTCGGCCAGTGCCTCTGGTTCGGGCACATTCAGTACACGCTGCGATGACGTCACGACAATCTTGGAAGGCTTGTGGCCAGTAGTAACGCTGCTTAATTTTGTCCAATGTTTTTCGGACACCAAAATGAGATCCGGATCCAGGCGCAGCATGAAAAAGCATGATGACGTCCCGGACACGATTCTGGGGAAGGACGAGGAGATACCTAGTTTTGTTGGGGTCACCTCGTTCGTCTTCCCAACGGCGATATAACACGCCGTCACGCATTTCCAGCGTGTTCCAACGAAGCCATAGTGTTCGAGCGGAAGAACCGAATGAGACGGCGGTGTCGGCCGTGGGTTTCTCGCCTGATTCCTTTGCCTCCAAAAGTGGTTTAATCGATGGATCGGCTAGTTGGTCCTTTCGTAGAGTGAGTGGTTGCCAGGTCGGATCAGCTTGTAAACGGGTTAACCGTACGTCGGAATTAGAGTGCATGTCATCTTTCTTTTCCAGGCGCAAGCAGGCGTTGCAGTCCGGGGAACACGGTCGTCGGGGATAACGACTAAGACCGTCAGCGTGCTTGAGAGTGGCACCTCGCTGATAAATGATGGTGAATGTGTATTGAGACAGTAATTCCAGCCATCGTGCCATTTTCCCGTCAGGATGTTTAAAAGAGCGTAACCACTGGAGTGCCTGGGCATCAGTTTTAACAATGAAAGGAGCACCGATCAGATATTGATGAAAAGCTTTTACTGCACGAACGAGTGCGAGAAGCTCACGGGAGGTGGCACAGAAATTCCTCTCACGTGGTGAAAACATCATAGAGTGATACCCAATGACTTTTTCACATGCTTCCTGTTCCTGGGACAGCTCAGCACCGCTGGCCCAAGCACTAGCGTCTGTTGCTAAAATAAATGGTTTGCCTGGAATTTGAGGTAGTGCGAGGACCGGCGCAGAGGTGAGACTTGAGAGAGTCAAACGCCTGTTGGTGGATCCCTGTCCATTCAAACTGCACATGCTGCTTAGTGAGCTCATATAACGGCGCGGCCGTGGTAGCGTAGTTCTTCATAAACTGCATGTGGTACGAGGTGAGTCCTAGAAAACTACGGACTTCATCAGCAGAATGGGGAGTTGGCCAGTTTGCTACTTTGTCAATTTTGGAGTTGTCCGGTTTTAAACCGTCCCTGGTTAACAGACGACCAAGGAAAGCTAGGGTCTTTTTAAAAAGGAAACATTTCTTGCCTTTCAGTAGCATCCCTGAGTCCCGGACACGGTCAAAGGTTAACCGTAACATTTTGATGGCAGGTTCAAAGGTCGGACCACCTCCAATGATGTCGTCGAGGTAATGTTGTGCTCCGGTAGAGCCGCACGGACCTTCATTGAGGAGACGGTGCATCTGGCGACTAAAGAAGGCAGGTGCGCACTGGAGACCAAAAACCATTCTGATGTACTCGACTAGACCAAGGCCGGGAACGAGAATTGCAGTCTTAGGTTGGTCTTCTGGTGCTATTTCGAACGACAGATAAGCAGAACTGATATCCAAGTTCCAGAAATAACGCCATCCTTGTAGGGCATCAAATATGGCGTCAATCCGAGGAAGAGGACCAGCATTAAAACGAGTGATTGCGTTTAATTCGCGCATGTCAACTACGGGTCGTATTTCACCCGTTTTCTTTGGCACGCAAAGAATGTTTGAGGCCCACTCACTTGTACTCATGCGGCAAACCCCTTGACGCAGATAATCGCGGTACGTGTTGTGTACCTCGTTACGGAAATGAAACGGTAGAGGACGCATCTTCTGACGGAAGGGGGGCGCATCTCCCGTGTCAATACGAAATTGTTCCCAAGGACAAAACCCAATCTCGCTATTTTGCGCGAAAATGTCGATGTACTCACGGACCAATTTTTCAATCTGTGTCCGTTGATCAGGGGTGACGTCCTCACACGCGTCCACCATGCCTTGAAGATCCTCAGGGAGAGGCTGATCATTGTCGAGAGCACGGCGCCGTTTTGGAACTGGAGTTGTAGAGTTGTCCATAATGTCGAGTGTTGTCGTTCGTACGCACACGCTGCACTCTAAATCAGTGGTGATCAGAGCTGGTGATACAAGATGGACTTCAGCGAGGATGGCATGACGGCGGACGACGGCTCGAGTATTGCCGTTATTGCGAAGTTGGACCTGAAGAGGAACGTTAACACAGGGAACAACTCCGCAAGCGATCTCTAAGTTAGTCGACAGGCACGTCATCTCAGTAGGATACAAAAGACCAGCCCTCAAATGCAGTGTATTGAGTGCAGCCAGCTCAAACTCATGCGTACACACAGTTATTTCATTCATGTTGTCCTCAGTGCGAGCTCGTTTGCCTGCACCTTGTGTGCGCTCTGATTTGATTTGCTCACCTTGCCCATTTGCCGTTGATGTGCTTCCCGGGACACGGGCCCGGTGCAAACAACCACTTTGACCTCTTAGCTCATTGGGCTTTGTTTGTTGTCCATCTCTCAGCTTACTGTTCTTTGTTTGTTTTCCATGCCCTCCCACCGTTGATGTGCTTCCCGGGGCACGAGCCCGGTGCAAATAATCTCCATACTCTCCCATCGTTGATGTGCTTCCCGGGGCACGAGCCCGGTGCAAATAATGCCCCTCTGGCCGCTGTTTCCGCCGATGAGCTGTTGAGTGGCTACCCCCGCCTTCCGCAGCGCGGTTCGGACGAGAGCCTGTTGTCCCGGACGGACACCCCGCTGTGCCTGTCGCGAGGGCCGTTGCCGGGCGTTTATCAGTGGAAGTACCCCATGGTCTGCTGCGAACATGGGGTTCCTCCACAAAAACCGAACAGACTGCACGGGGGTTGGCCTGTGAGGCGTCCTCGTGCAGCTCATCCAGGGCCTCAACGTCCGAACCAGCGTCGCAGCCGACGGTGGTGTGCCAGAATGTAGTGTGTCGCAAGGAATCTTGATCAGGACTGCACGGGAAGGAACGGTCAGCACGAAGGTAGGCTGTGACCGTAGACACTGATTTTGCGGGAATCTCGAACTGTTCACCAGCGCGTACTAGGTAGAGGACACGAAGAGGAGCGAGAGAGACGGCATGAATGCTGATGGTAAACGGCAATCGAACATAGGTGCGCGCCGTGAGAGCCGTTTTATCCGGAAGGCGACAGATCTGGATGGTCTTGTTAGAATACAGGATGTTGACAGCATAGTTGGCCATGAAGTCGGATCCCAAGATGCATTCTTCTGCCACGTCAGCCTCGTATCCTATCCAGGGGTAATCCTTACCAGCCATGTTAATTATGAGATCCAACGGGCCGCCAAGCGCAGACTGCGTGCCATTAACGGCGCGGAGCCGTAGCGCAGACGGGGATGCTGCTGGACCAGGAAGATGACCTCTCTTGACGATGGTGATAACTGCCCCGCTATCAATGAGGCATACGGTAACTGTACCGTTTATAAGACAGGTAACTTGTGGAGAATGAGGAGTAGAGGCATGAGGCAATTCATTGTCATGCAAAGGAGTTGTTGAATAAGCCGCGGCCGAGAGGGAAGGAGGTTCGAGCGCGGCTGTTACGCGTTTCCCGACTTGTTGACGTTCGTGGTGGTCATGTCGACGGGAACGGTGATGTACCGTATTGCTGCTGGAGCTCTGGACGCACCGTCGTTGGAGGGGCGGTGGCGGTCGTCACGTTGACGATCGTCACGACGGTTATCACGGTGATGTTGAGAGCGAGAGCCGGAACGTGAACGAGACCGAGAACGATGTTGACGTCGGAAGTTGGAGCCTTGGTAGGAACGGCGGAACTGCCGTGGGCGAGAACGGCACTCACTGGCATAATGCCCCTTTTTGCCACACGAGAAACATTCAGATTCTCGTTTCTTGACACGGCAGTCTCGTACTGTGTGGTTGTTAAGTTTGCAGTAGACGCAATGCAGCTTGAAATTGGAGGGAGATTGTTGAGATGCCTGCTGTGGCATTGACGCCATTTTAGAAAGCGTCTCAGTGGACATGTTGACGGCGGCGATCAGCTTGTCAATACGGGGATCTATCACCGTATTAGGAACGGCGGGAGCCGTGGGAGGAGTAGTTAGCAAGACATCGTCCGGATTCTCATGGATGTCTACGGCGCACACGCGCCGTTGAGGTTGTTCGTCGTCATCATAACTGGCTAGCCAAGTTATCGCATCACGGTAACTAGCGAACCGTTGACGACCTGCATCTCGTTTAAGCTGTTCGTCACGTAGACCGTCCAGGAGGAAAGTTACTAACATGACCCCCGTGACTTCATTATCGGCCTCAGAGTGAAACGCCTGACGATGCAAAGTCTGAAGTCGACGACTAAACATCCGAATCGATTCCCCCCCTTGTTGTTTACATTTTCGTAATGCAGCAAGGATTGTTGTAAGAGGACGATTTTCGCCAAATTCAGTTGCAAGGGCGTTGTCCAGATTAAAATAGGAGCATGTCGTAAGTACTGGTAGGGTTGAATAAAAGCGTAAAGCCTCACCCTTAAGACATGCTGTGAGGGATTCGACCCGATCAGCTTCACTGCTGCGGGCTAGAAGAGTCGCAGACTGCTTACGGTGCATCACATAGTCTGTAGTACCGTCAAAATCAGCTAAACGGACACGTTTGCCGTTATTGATGTGTGTAGTGGCAGAGGCGTTATTATTTAACGACACGGACGTCGTCCGTAGGCATTCAAGGCTTTCCCGCAATAGTGTGCAAAGTTGCGCGGCCGATAGTTCAGCCTGAGAATTTTGCAGTGGCGGCTGTTCACAGGGATCAGGGCAACCGGAGGCCGTAAGTGGATGACTAGGGGCAAAGTCACGGCCCGAACGATGAGGCGAAAAGAGGCGCCTAGGTGAAAGGCTGCGATTACGGGGAGCCGGCGCTGAAGTATGGGCCGGAGAGAAACGGCGGTGTCGCCGTGAAGGAGACGGACTTGAAGGAGGAGAAGCCGGGGTGCGGCTGCGGCCACGGGCGACACGGGCCACGGGAGTCGGGGCACGTATCGGCGAGTAACGGCGGCTGCGCCGTGAAGCAGGCGGACTAGGAGGGGGGGAAGGAGTCGGAGTGCGACTACGATGGCTTCGGCTGCAGCGGTTGCGGCTTCGACAATCACGACCGCGGGGAACAGGGGGGGTACGGCCACGGGGAGGTGAGACCGGGGTGTGGCTGCGGCCACGGGCGGAAGATTCATTGCGCATACAGGCACCAGAAGCCGGGGTACGGCTACGGGCACGACGGCGCCGTTGGTCGCAGGCAAGAGGAGAAGGGGCGCGTACAGGGGATAGGCGACGGCGATTACGCCGTGAAGTAGGAGTACCTGGAGCAGGAACAGGAGGCGCAGGAGGGGGGGAAGGTAGCCGTTCCCCACGGAGAGCCGCAAGACGTTGCGACATCCGCGACATTAGCGGTCTTGTTGTGGCGGGCGATGAGGCAGGAAATCAATCCGGGCTCTGAACTCTGGACTCTTCTCTTCGGGGCGAGAGAGCTCGATAATCCCACCGCTGCCACCAGTGTGGCGTTATAAGAAGGTTTTGGGGAAAAGGAGAGTAGTCTGTAGAACAGGTCTGCTCGGCAAGAGCGTTTATTCAAGACTGACGGCTCGGCCGCCGTGGTTGCTCCTAGAGCCCGCCTACAATCGACACTTGTCGAGTGTACCGTCGGAGTCAAGACGGAGAGACGGAAGCCCGGTACAGCCCGTGTTATAAACTCTACAATACCTTGGTCCAATTTCTTTTTTTAATGGTCAACAGATTCAGGATAAAAAGTAGATTCTAGAATGCCTGCAAACAATGCAATACAATGGCCTGGCAAGAACTTTGGTTTAACCTGATTTCAACCAATTCTTAAATAAATGTCAAAAACTGTCTGTTTTCTAGAACCTAGGAGAATTTTTTTAAAATGTTTCCTTTGGTTTGTGGGTCCTTTGGGTCACCCTGATTGAGATTTTCCTCATCCCAGCCAAATCTGAAACCCTCGGTATCGGGCGCTGCGGTGATCTGGCGTGGAGTGACCCTCCAATCGTTGCTCTGATAAGGCCGGGGTGGCGGCCGCCGCCGGCACCTTTCCGGCGGCGAGGAAGTGCGGGTGGGGCCGACAGCGTCCCGGTGGGTTCCGGACTAATCCGGGCCCCGCCACCAGCACCCTGGTGGCGGCCACCGTTGGTACCTTCTCGGCGGCGAGGAAGTGCGGGCGGTGCTGACGGCACAGGAATAACCTATCCATTCCGTGCATTTAGGATAGGACCGTAACGCCAACCGCCCCCCCCCCCCTCCGCCATTGGAGGGTGACGTAATTTGTAAACAGCCACCAAGGACAGCCTTAGCTGCAGCTGAACCCTACCCCTTCCTCCGCCTGCCCCGCCCCGGGCAGGTCAGTGACACCCTGACTGTCTGCATGGCCCCCTCCCCCTATCCTGGCTAGCCGCCCTGCATTGTTGCGACGGGTGAGTGGCGGCGGTCAGTCGCGCCATGCTCGCTGCGAGGACCTGGCCGTGTGTATGCACATAGCCAGCTTGGCCAGCGCTGCGAGGACCTTCTCCCACCACTCCACTCCCTACCGCTCGTGTGGCAGACAGCAACAGTCATAACACGGTGAGCGGGTCGTTGAGTCAGAGCGCTGAGGGGCGGGTCATTCTGCTTAAGTCGACGCGCAAGAAGTTTGTGCGGCCAGTTCTGCTAGTTCATCCCGAAGTGCTCCGCAGTTCAAGGCGCAAGGATAACAGCAAGAACGCGCCATCATGTCGCGGCCGCGACGAAAACAACCCGATCGCACTGGTGAGCAATTGTGTCAGGGGCGGTTTTAGGTTCGTCTGATGGAGGAAACAAGTGTCATAAACCTGGGGCAGGATTAGAGTGTGGTTGGGACGGCAACACACATCACTGTCACTTTAAGCCTCGCTCGAAGCAAGGTGGGCGGTACTACGCCAACTCCATGCGCAACTCGAAGACCAGGGCAGAAAGGCGGAGGTGGTCGTGCTGGGGCAGGGTTTGCAGGGCGGGACGGTCGGCATCCTCGAGCAGTCAAAGGCCAGGACGATGAGAAAGGCGACCGAATGTAGCGTTAGCGGAGCAGGCAGGAGCGACGGGTGTAGAGGTGCGGACGACGCACTGAGCACTTGTCACCATACCCGCCTTGGAGGGTAGGCCGCCCCGTCGGCGGCCGTGGCAAACTGCATGCCTACCCCTCAGGCGCCTCCCCGCGCACTGTAAGCCTGCCGCCTGCGCGCGGCCGGGGAGGATGCCGCCGCCGCCGAGAGATGGCGCGCGGGCGGAAACGCACCCGTCTCTGCCCGCGGCTGATGTGTACCGCGCGGATGATGTCTTGCCCATGTCTTTTCTGATTAAATAAGTTCGTCGCACCTCCCAGTATTTCGGACTTTCAATTTTTGACTTCTCGAGGAGGCGGTCTGCGCCCCCGAGACTTCGTGGAGGCTGTCGGCGCCCCCGAAGTCGGTCGTGAAGGCACCATCTGCCCCCGATTTCCCCGATCCAGCCTGCATTCTGGGACGGCGGCTACATCAGCCCCTCCTGCCATCATCTACTCCGCGGACGAGTAAAACTCCGCTGGCGACCGTGTTCCGAGACCGCGTTCACGTGTCTGCCGATTGGGCCATCCTGGGAGTCGCTTCCGCGCTGCTCTCCCGACACTGGGCGACCCCACGGTTACACACTACCCTGCCGTCGGGAAGGTGCCGGCGCTGGCAGCCACCCCGGCACCACCAGGGCGGGGCCCAGATGAGTCCGGAACCCACCGGGACGCCGACGGCCCCGCCCGCACTTGCTCGCCGTCGGGAAGGTGCAGGCGGTGGCCGCCACCTTCGCACTACCAGGGCGCGGGGGTGGCGGGGCCCGGATGAGTCCGCAATCCACCGGGACGCCGACGGCCCGGCCCGCACTTCCTCGCCGTCGGGAAGGTGCCGGCGGCCGCGACACTCCGGCGTCACCATGGTGGCCGATACTGGGCATCTAGCACCTACACGATGACGGAACAACATCCCTAAAGCGCTTCACGACTGGCGGCGGCCGGGCGGGGGCTCTGCCGATAGGGCCGCGCCGCGCCGTCCGCTGGCGGCCAGGGTGGCGCGGGTAAGCATCGCGGTGGCGGCTAACACCGCGGCGTCAGCGCCACGCCGTAATAGTATTAGAAATAGTATTACCTGACTGCGGTGCGTTTGGGGGCGCGTGTTTGTGGTTGCATGTGCGGTTGTTCGCGCGGCGATAGCTGGGCGTCGCCGCGGCGCGGCGGAGGCGACTCCAGGGCGAGCGTTCCGTGCTCCTAGGGCAGGACGCTGGAGGGGGGGGGGGGGCTCGTTAGGATCCGTGTCCTGGACATGAATTTCGGATTGCTTAGTATCAATCCTTGTCTAAGGCAAAGAACTTTAAGGCCTAAATTTCACATGAAATAAATAAGTCTCGAAGCTGAAGGCAAAATATAGCCTAGACTACTTTAGTCACAGTACACCACTCGCCCTAAGCCCCGTTTCTGGTTCGTAGGGGCAGTTTTCCGTCACGTGTTCAATATGTTTCAATAGATGCTTGACCTATACTGGAGCTGTTACATTACTACATAGTTCCAAGTTTCTCGCAGCTGTCAAAATTGAAGAGAATTTTTTTTTGTGTGTGTTGCTGGAGTAGGATTTTGACACACCTTCTCTAATGTCTTCTGTGATATCTAAGTTTAGTTACTGCCTTTAAATCTTAAAATCTGGCTTTGTAACTCGTCTCTTCCTATCCAGCCTATTTAATATGGTTCACTAGTTTACATCCAAAGCCTGTATGTCTGTTTTTTTGATTTTCACATCAGTTTGTGCCATTGAGTCCAGCTGAACATGCATGCTAATCTGAAAAACCTTATCAACCCAAAAGGGAGGAGTGGGACAGTAGGCAGTTTTCAAGGCATACGAGGACATTGGTACACAGTGACACAAATTGAGAGGACCATGGTTGTATCAATTGTACCGAGTATTCACCAATGTAGTGTCGCAAGGGAAATTTGTAAGAAATAGGCGACTTCAGTGGTCATTTAAAAAGTTATTAATCTTTCACATATCCAACCAATTAAATTATAATGCGAAGTTCACAAATTATTATATTAGTGGTAACTGGTCCATTAATGTATCAAAATACATGAAAATACTTGACAAGATATATTTGAGGCAGCTTGAGAAAAATTTACCTTCTATCTTTCTTCTTAGCCTTTATCAAATTAAAAACAGAGTCCTTTATGTTTCGCCATGTCCTGCCCTCAAATTGGCCCGTGCAAGGGAAATTTGACAGAAATAGGCGACTTCAGCGGTTATTTAAAACATTATTAATCTTTCATATCTGTCACATATCTAACTAATTAAATTACAATGCAGAGTTCACAAATCATTTTATAAGAGGTAACTGGTGCATTAATGTATCAAAATACATGAAAATACTTAACAAAATACATGAAAATACTTGACAAGATATATTTGAGGCAGCTTGGAAAAAAATTACCTTCTATTTTTCTTCTTAGCCTTTATCAAATTAAAAACGAAGTCCTTTATGTTTCGCCATGTCCTGCCCTGAAATTGGCCCGGGTACTTGGCCATGAACTTTTCCACATCCTCCTTCCTTGGTGCTGTGTGAGACGAAATATGCGAACAGAAATGTTTCTTTAAGATTAACTTTTGAGAGTCTGACCAGTTGCGTTTCTGAATTTTCTTCCTTTTCTTTGCAGGGCTTCCAGGGTCTGAGTCTGAGTCTTCGTCGCTTGTTGAAGAATGGGATGGCTATGGCTGAGCAGATGAAGATGAAGGCTGGGGCTGATTTTCACCCGACGGTGCACTGGATGGTTCACTGGACTCCACAGGTGGGTCATCCAGTTCCTCTTCGTCTTCACTGACATCCTCATTTAAGGAGATTTCATCCAGTGTTTTGTTTTTTAATTAATTTAATTGTCCCGCATCGATACTCATCAGTAGCTTGCTTATTTTTGCCAGATCTACTGTCTCATCAGCCAGCCTGTAGTACTGTCTGTGGACATTGAAGTCATGGCCAAGAAATTTAGTGAGGAATCTAGTTGGTTTTCTGGTAAGTTGAGCAACTGCCACATTGTCGCTATATGTTTTCTCAGTTTAGTTGATGTGATATTTTCTGGACATTGACAGTCAGCTGTGAGGGCAAGCTTGCGCAGTACATCATGCGCCCTGTAATGTCCAGATGACAGATTGACTGCGGCAAAAAGGTAGGGGTTAGCGGGCCGCACCCCACAAGGGACCCTCTTCTCAACCAGGAGACTTATCTGCCTTTGGTGCTCCTGCGACAGTAGAACGGGTACGCCGCGGCCCTTTTTCCCTCTTGTCACAATTCTTAAGAAACTCCGGCTGATTTGTTTCTCGGAAGCAGTAAGTGTTTGAAATACATCACTTTCTGCATCCACATTCTGACCTTTATGAAAATCTTCCAAAACCATGTATTGGACATCCCCAGTTCTCTTCCGGTTAAGAAGGAGAACCTGGACAAGAGTGATCTCTGTCAGCTCTGCAAAAAGGGCCTCACTGGTTTCCTGGAGCTGGGGGATGATGACTTTGACACGTGACTTCATGTATTCATTTAAAGTCTGAATGTCCTTTGCCAGGGCAAGCCGTTTTGGCTTGTTCCGTTTTCTTTCACTAAGAGTGCGCAGTGCTTTTGAAGAGATGTCTGAAGCCCACTTTGCTTCCAAATCCTGCCGGAGGTGACCGCGCAGGTCAACGCCTCCGATGCCCGTGCGCTGCACCGCCGGGGAGAATGGTGAGGAATTTTATGGTTACCAGGACTTCCGGGGCCTCCGGAGATTTCAGTGCCACCGGAGCCACTCACCCTTGAACACGACGCGTGGGCCACTCTCGTGCCCATGATGGCGGCTGCCGTCACCCAGGTATAGTTCCTGTACCTCCTCGAGGCAGTGCACCTCCATGGTTAGTTCAGAGTCGTCGACGTCCACATGCACGGCCCGCTTGATGCCCCGTACGTAAGCAACTGCCACGGCGGCCTTGAAGGTTCCGCGGTCTCGGCGGCCTCCGTAGGATTTGCTTACGTGCGGGCACGGCCTGTCCAGAACATCAAGCGGGCCGTGTACTTGAACGTCGACGACTCCAATCTCACTCAGGAGATGCACCGCCTCGAGGAGGTACAGGAACTAGACCTATTTGACGGCGGCCACCATCGTGGGCCGTCAGGGGTGAACCTTTGGTACCCCCCGCCCACCATGTTGACGAGGTGCGCGTTCGTCTCCGAGTAACGAGAATGGTTTCTGTCTGTTTCGCAGTGCGCACACCCATCGCATTATCCTCCTGTACGGCGGCAGTCGGTGAGGGCCGAAGCCGCGCCGTCGGCATGCCCCCCCCCCCCCCCCTCCCGAGGTGGGGGCCGCGCGAACTCATGCGCACCACGGCCGTCAACGGCGGTCTCAGCGAAGAGGGCACTAAGCACGCCGGGAGCGCAAGCTGGCGCCAGGCCGAGAGTAGGCCGCCCGCTGCACAGCCATGTCCGCCAGCCTCTGAGATTGCCTACCATCACAGGCGCTCCATCCACCAAGGAAGAGAAGCAAGTTGGGACAGGGGAAAGAACGTTTTGCTCCACGCTGAGAATGTTTTTAAGAGGATTTCATATGATCTAGTATGGGTACCAATCTTTTTATCATTATTGCCTCTGGTTTCGTTTATCTGAATTTTGATCTGGTTTTGTTTGCAGTGTTAGCCGGAATACTAACAGCAATATGACTCAGATTTCTTTATGTGCTTCACTGCTACGGATGCTGCTCATAATGCAAGATTAAATGCTGCGGCTCCAAGTCACTATCGAGCTCCTTGTGGTTCTTTTTTTGGATGCAAGAAACCTCTTTTGATGCCTATGTTCAACCCATGTTCAACCCAAGTTTTCTACAATTAAGATTTTATGCATTTTCCTTTTTAAAATTCACAGAAGTGGCATGCTTTAACTTCTGGCCCCGGTCAGTCCATCCTTACACAGACTGGTTTTCCAGTCAACCAGCAGGACTTACCTTGGGACCGTACACAAAATACAGATGCTATTCCTAGTTTTCAATCTTTTTCAGGCATTATTTTATAAACCCTCTCCTTTTTGTTATTTAACAAGAAATTGGCAGTAAATTTTTAAAATGATATTATGGAAAATGAGGGGTAAGTTTGCTTAAAAATTTACTCGCTACTTTCTCATTATTCAACGAAGAAAATTTTTACAGTGGCACATGTTCTTGCATACATAGGGCACTGCCTGGATGCACTGGATCCTCGCTTGGGGACACACTCGCATGCGTAGGGCACTGGCTGGTTACACTGGGTCCTCGCTTGGGGACACACATGTCCTCGCATGCGTAGGGCACTGCCTAGCTACACTGGGTCCTCGCTTGGGGACACACATGTCCTCGCATGCGTAGGGCACTGCCTGGCGGCACTGGTCGTTCTCATAAAACCGGGTCAATTTCGGGCTCTTTCGGATCAGGTTTTTACCCGTTACACCATTGTGGCCCCGTCAGCCGTCAGTAAGGCGGCCATTGGGCGGGCAGCAAGTGACACGCATTGCCGCCACTCCTTTCTGTCACACCATGTGGATGTGTTCTGGCAATAAGTGTGATGGATGATTGATGTTGAGATCAGTTCAGCTTGATTGACCACGAAACAAATGGATTGATCCTGATTTTTGAACACGATGTGCATTTGAAGCTTACCTTTGTTGCACCCAGGAATCAGCGCCTTCCTAGGTGTCGCTGCTCGAAGTATGTGCTGCAGCTGCAATCTTTTCTCATGAAGGCACCAAAACAGATGATTATATTCAAGCACGCTAATGGGAGAAGTGGACAAAAATTATTACAAAGCGGAAACACCTGCAAAGTCTCCTCGACGTCAACGACGGCGACTACGCCACTGTAAGGTCGCAATAGCAACCCTCACATCGCTTATTTTAGAAAAAACGAGTTTAAACATTGGAAATTGTTGCCGCCGTGTGTGAGTCGCTACGAACTGAGGCTGGCGCGAACTTCATTTCTGCCTCCAAAAATAACTTAATTTCTGCCAGAAATGAAGTTTGCGGGCATATTTGACGTCAATTTAATTTATTTTATTTTTAATTTATTTAATTTTTATTAATTTTAATTTTTTGGTATTTTTTATTTGTTTTATTTTTCCGCTATTTTTGAAAAAGCCCTTGGCTCAGCCTACTTACCCCCACCCTCTCAGAACCGCCGGGGAGCGACATTAAATGGCATGGAAGCCCTCCAGCTCGGGGTAGCGTCGGAGCGCGGGACGTGTGCGATGAGCTGCCAACCTTCCGGGCTGACAGCCGCACGCCCGGAAGCCACAAAGGTAGGTGGATCCGAGAACCGTTTTCCGCCCACAGTGTGCCGTGCCAATATTACGTGATCTATGATGATGGTAGGGGGGGGGGGCGTCTGCTAAATACCACACTATCTTAAACTCCCGGAAAGGTTAGGTTATCTCGAAGGGGGGGGGGGCTCATTGCAAATCCCAAGCAACCCCAGACCGTCGGGAGAAAGGAGCGGGGGGGGGGGGAAGTAGTAAGGAGGTTGGTCAGGGGGGGGGGGGATTACGGAGAAGGTCGACTGAGTACCCCCCGGCTCGAAGAAGTAGAGAGCGCGGCTGCCAAACGAAGGGTGAGACAAATTTTGGGCGGAAAGGCGAGGGCGGCGAGGGAAAGAAGGAGGAGTGGGGAACGGAGAGGGAGAGAATTGGACGAAGGCGGAGGAGGGCGAGGTGAATGGCCGGCGGCCTATGCCCGTGGCTTCGGCGTCAGCGGCAGCGGTAGCGGCGTCCTGGTGGTGATCTCCGCCGATGCCGGGTAGGGGACCCCCGCCCGTCGCAGGATTAACGGGAGGGTCTCCGGCGCCGGCGTCTCCGCGATGGTCTCGGACGGCAGCCGGGACCGAGCGGACGGGGCGGGGCGGCAGGCGGCGCCCGTCATGGTGAGTGGCGCGGTGGCGGCGTCCGGAACGGCGGGGTGGGTGTGGCCGGGCGAGGAGCCGACGGTGTGTGGTGAGCGGAGCCGACCTTGCAGCAGGGACAGCCACCAAAAGGCCGCAATGTGGCCCACCGCCCCGATGAACAGGGCCGCCAGCAAGACGTAGACCTCCCCCGGGAAGAAGTTGTAGGCCCCCATGTCGACGCTAGCCAGCGTCGGGACGGCGAGGGCGGCCCGGTGGACTGGGAGCAGGCAGCGGCCACGACTCGTTGACGATGCTGGTCAGGTTGTCAAACGCCCCGGCGGTAGCCCGTCCCAAAAGAAGTCGACTTTTTCAAATACCGCGGGCCACCCCGGCAAACTGTGCCATTGGGCCTCAAAATAGCGTGTGCAAAATTTTTTTGAAAAATTTTAATATTTAGAGGTCGCGGACGGCCATTTTAGGGCATACGTGAGACCCAAAAACCAAGATGGCGGTATGAAAAAAATATGGATCCTCTAAGGTCAATCTCGACAAAGTAGAACCCCACAGGGGCGCAAATTTAAAGGAAAACGTCGTTTCTCTTACCGTTTTCGAGATATCACGGTCAAAAGGGCCAAAAACAGACAAAACAGACCCAACCTGCTTTTTACGTGTTTTTTGGCCCTTTTGACCGCGATATCTCGAAAACGGTAAGAGATACGACGTTTTCCTTTAAATTTGCGGCCCTGTGGGATTCTACTTTGTCGAGATTGACCTTAGAGGATCCATATTTTTTTCATACCGCCATCTTGGTTTTTGGGTCTCACGTATGCCCTAAAATGGCCGTCCGCGACCTCTAAATATTAAAATTTTTCAAAAAAAATTTGCACACGCTATTTTGAGGCCCAATGGCACAGTTTGCCGGGGTGGCCCGCGGTATTTGAAAAAGTCGACTACTTTTGGGACGGGCTACCCGGCGGCGGCCACGTCCCCGACAGCATGCCACACGTCAGTGCGGATCGACCACAGCGATGGTAGGAGGATCTCGCCCGTGGGGGATGCGCTGGCGTTGGAGTGGGCGTGGCCGCGCAACCCGACAATCACGGTCGCCCCCACGGACGCCGAGCAGGACGGCGGGACGGTTATGACGTGGGCTGTGAGGGCGCGGTTTGCAAATGACTGCGTCCGGTCCGCGCAGTCGATCCGGAGGAGGTCCGCCGTGGGGTTGGCCACCACGAACCGGTCGACTGTGAGGGCGACGACCTCCGGCTGGTCCTGGGCGCCGCAGGTAAAGGGGCAGATGTCCCGCAGCGCGTCGATAGGCTGGTGATGCAGGCCGGCGGCAATGCACTGACCTGCCGACGAAGCGTGCCGGGTCCGCGGCACTGGGCAGGCTGGTCCCCGGAGGCAGAGGCGGCCTTCCTCCCCCCGCAGTGGCACGACCGTCGTTCCAGACCGAACTGCCACGATAGGGTCCGGGAAGAGGGCGCAGGTGGAGTTGGCCCAGACGAAGGGGAGAGGGAGGTACTCCACCACTGACCAGTCGGACGCCGCCGCCACCAGGGGGACCCGCACCCACATATGCAGAGTCGCCTCTGTGTGTGAGCGGCGCGGCGTAGAGGTGGGTGGCGTCGGTCACAGCGAGGCGCATCCCCTGCGGTCCAGACCCCAGGAGGCGCCCGACGGCCGCTCGAGGAGAGTCCGCCGGGACGAGCTGCGGGGACGGTCGGTTGGCGGAACACATTGCCACGGCGGAGGCCAGACTCACCTCGTCGGCCAGGGCCTCGGTCAGGACTGTGGCCAGCTCCTGCATGTGGACCATGGCGTCGAAAGATGAGATGTATTGTCGGACCATGGACGCCGAGGCTTGCCGCTGGGAGTCAAGGGCGGCTCGGACGCGCTGGAATGTCCGGTCCACCGCCGCCGAGAAGTTCCGGACTTCGTCAACGACGTGGACCACGTCCCCCCCCAGGGTGGAATGGGCGCCGATGATGTCTTTCACCGCTGCTGCCAAGTGCTGTTCGTTTGCGACGAGTGGGGCGAGTTGTCCGTCCGTCGCCACGTCGCAGCACCAGTTCAAGGCCTTGCCCAGGAATGCAACGCCGCGCTTGGACCGGAGACCCGATGATGCCTGTGACCGGACAAGCTGCAGCTTCCGGACAAGGGCTGTGATACTGCGCCGCCACGAGTGCAGCGACTCGGTGATGCTGGGCGACGCGCTCCGTACCGCCAGCGTGGTGAGGGTGGCGACGTGGTCGGCAAACTCTGCGGCGTCCAAAGATGGAAGGGAACCGGATGATCTCGGAAGCCTCGACCGCGAATTTGCCGAACAGCGGACGTTCTACGAACCCCCACGACAGCGTGACGCCTACGGGTGTCCAGATCGCGTCATCTGAAGCAGGGGCGGCAGCCGAGCCACTGGACAGGGCAAGAGCGGCGATGACAACGGCCAGCTGCCAACGGGGCCATTCGGCAACGGGGCGGCCGCGGGAGCCCGGGACGACCCGTACCTCCGCCATGGCCTCCCCCGAGGCCACCAAAGGGGCGGGCGCCGGCGCTGGGGCGCTGCAGTGGGGCGGCTGGGCGACCGCTGACTCGGGGGCGCCGCGCCGGCGGGGCCAGGAGCGGCGGGGCCAAGGGCGGCAGGGCCAGGGACTGCGTTGACGGGTGGCCTCCTGACGCCCCTGCCAGGCGAGCAGTACCAGTGCGCCGACCCCGAGGAGGAGGGCCGCCAGGACCGCGAGGAACACGGCCGTCGAGGTCGCGACAAGAAGCATGGCCAGGTTGATTGTGAACTCCTGCGTGGAGAGAAAAAGAGAGCACCGGTGTTAGATATTGCCACGGTATGCCTCGATGTTCCAGGCGTGCACCGGCCGGTCAACCAGCCGGCCCCGCACCGGGTACCGGACCAGGTAGGTTTGCTCGTTGAGCTTGGCGACGATCTCGTGTGGGCCGGAGAACTCCCCCCTCTTCCATCCAAACGGTGAGCCAGGGTGAAAAACTTTCACCCTCTGTCCAGAGGTGAAAGAGACCGCTGAGTGGCGGGCGTCGTACCTCCGCTTCATCTTCGTTCGATATGTTACTTGCTGAACGCGCAGCTGCTCCCTGTCGTTCGCAGGCTGTCGCATCTTTTCCTCCAACCGGCGGCTCCGTACCGGCGCGAGGGAGAGATCCACGGCGAGCCGCGGCGTGTAGCCACGGAGGGCGGTGAACGGGGAGCACCCGATGCCGACCTGGACAGATGAATTAATAAAGAATGTGGCGGCCGGGAGCACCGACACCCAATTGGACCCCTCCTCATCCGCCATCAAGTGGAGCTGTGTCTTAATACGCTTCACAGCGTTCTCTGCCGCTCCCACGCAGAAATGGGTGTTAGGGGGCGCTACGTTTTGCTGGACGCCAGCCGCCGAGAGGTGCCCGCTGAACTCGTCGGAGGCGAACGGCACCGCGTCCGAGTAGAAGCGCCGCCGCAGGCCGTACGTGTATGCCAACGCATTGAAGGTCTTGATGGCCGCCGCAGCGGTGTTGGACCGTGTGGGGTAACACAGGCAGAACTTCGTGAAGGAGCAGACGTATAGCATGATGTAAAGCCGGCCCTGCGAGAGCTTCAATGGGCCGAGGAAGTCGCCCACCACCAGCTCGAAGCACTCGTGCGCCACCAGGGGGGAGAGCGTCCCCGGGTTCCGAGGCTTCGTTACCTTTTTAATCTGGCCGAGGTGACAGCTGGCGCAGTGGGCCTGAACGTCCGCCCGAATTCCCGGCCAATCATACCGCTGTCGCAGCGAGTGGAGAGTCTTGTTCCATGCGAAGTGGCCGGCCGAGTGGTAAGCCGAGATGACCGTCGCCCGCAGATGAGCCGGGACGACCACGAGGCCTGCCGTGGTGAGGAGGATGCCGTCGCGCAGGATGTGCCGACGCGCTGCGCGCGGCGCGTCGCCGCCGGTCTCGAGGGCCTCGATGATGGGGGCGAGGGCGGGGTCCTTGCGCTGCTCCGCGGCGACGTACTGGTCTTGGGCGACGCCGGTGGGGAGCTGGAGATCAGTGGCCCCGCGCAACACTGGGTCTTTGGGGCCCGTCGGCTCCGCGTGGTCGGTTCCCGCTGCGTCAGCTTCTCGGCGCGCTGCGCCTCGGGTGACGGCGAGTATGGAGGCATGACCTCCGCCTCGAAGCTGGCAGGGGGGGCGGGGGCGGCAGTGAGCCGCGACAAGCAGTCTGCGACGACCTGGTCTTTCCCTGCTAAGTAGAGTATTTTATAAGAGAACGGGGACAGGTAGTGCAGAAATTTGGCAAGGCGCTGATTCGTTGTGGTCATTGAGTCGATGTAGGAGAGGGCCTTGTGGTCACTGAAGATACGAAATTCGCAGCCGAGGAGGTGGTGGCGAAAGGATTGGCCCCGAAACAGCATGCCAGCAGCTCCAGCTCCGTCGGCGAGTAGTTTTTCTCCGCGTTGTGCAGGGAGCGGGACGCGCAGTAGCACGGGTGCCACTTACCGTTAACAAACTGCGCGAGCGCTGCGCGAAGCCCGACGCAGGAGCCGTCGCAGAACAGCGCCGTGGGGCGCCCCGCTCGGAAATGCTCTAGCGGGAGATTCGCGCAGAGTTCCGAGCGCAATGTTTCCAATGCCGTCCTTTGCTCCGGACCGAAAACGTAGTGGGCGTCTTTCTTCAGCAGCGCGTGGAGAGGGGCGGCCTTCGCAGTGAACCGGTGGACGAACCTGCGGTAGAAGTTGTAGAGACCGAGCAGGGACTGCAGTTCCTTCTTGGAAGCAGGTTCTTTGAGGCCGCGGATCGCTTCGACCGCGGTGGGCGGGATGTGAACCGTGGAACCAGAGACGACAAACCCGAGGGCTAGCCCGTCCCAAAAGTAGTCGACTTTTTCAAATACCGCGGGCCACCCCGGCAAACTGTGCCATTGGGCCTCAAAATAGCGTGTGCAAAATTTTTTTGAAAAATTTTAATATTTAGAGGTCGCGGACGGCCATTTTAGGGCATACGTGAGACCCAAAAACCAAGATGGCGGTATGAAAAAAATATGGATCCTCTAAGGTCAATCTCGACAAAGTAGAATCCCACAGGACCGCAAATTTAAAGGAAAACGTCGTATCTCTTACCGTTTTCGAGATATCGCGGTCAAAAGGGCCAATAAACACGTAAAAAGCAGGTTGGGTCTGTTTTGTCTGTTTTTGGCCCTTTTGACCGTGATATCTCGAAAACGGTAAGAGAAACGACGTTTTCCTTTAAATTTGCGCCCCTGTGGGGTTCTACTTTGTCGAGATTGACCTTAGAGGATCCATATTTTTTTCATACCGCCATCTTGGTTTTTGGGTCTCACGTATGCCCTAAAATGGCCGTCCGCGACCTCTAAATATTAAAATTTTTCAAAAAAATTTTGCACACGCTATTTTGAGGCCCAATGGCACAGTTTGCCGGGGTGGCCCGCGGTATTTGAAAAAGTCGACTTCTTTTGGGACGGGCTACCGAGGGCCTTGATGGTGGGAAAGCCAAACACCGATTTGTCTGCTGACAGCGTCACCCCAGCTGCCCGGGATAGCTGCAAGAACTCCCTGATTGTCGACAGAAACGCCGGAAAGGTTTTACTATGGAAGTTACAATCGTCAAAGTACATGGAGAAGTCGGATGTGTGGGCGGAGAGCCGCTGACCGGGCGGGAGCTTGGCCGCCCCTGGGTGAAGAAGGGGGGCGTGCGCGCCGTACATTGCCAGTGCCAGATAAAAAGGCGAATTCTTCATCCCCTGCGGGAGAGTTGCCCAGGTGAATTTCCCAAATTCCGTTTCGAAGGCGAAGATATCTCTGGAAATGCCCGGTTTAGGAGGGATTTGCTGAAATGCCACCTTCAGATCAATTGACGCCAAGTATCGGGCCCCCGCGAACTTGTCAATTACCTCATCAATACGGGGTATTGGCCAGGAGACGTCCGCGATGAGCCGGTTGACGCGCCGCAAATCCTGGATCATCCGCAGGCTCCCGTCTGACTTCCTCACGAAGCAGATGGGGCTGGAATGGCAGCTTGTGGAGGGAACAATGATACCGAGCTCGAGAAACCCGTCGAGCTGCTCCCGGAGGGCCTCCCGCTCGGCCGCCGACAGACGGTAGGGGCGCGCACGCACGATCTTGGTGTCCTGCAGGGCTATCTCAACCTCCGGGACCCGTGCGACCTTGAGCCCACTGAGAGAGACCGCGAAGCAGTCCCGGAACTCCTCCAGGAGGCTGAGGAGCTGGCTGTACTCCGCAGGGTCCATGTCCGGGTTGATTCGGAAGGAGAAATTTTCCGATGGCTGCGGGTCGGGCGGGTTGCTGTGGGGGGCCGTCTGCGGTGCCGCCTCCGGTGTGGCTGCGGTCGAGCACACTGGAGCGCTCCGGGTCAACCTGTGCAGGGAGCCCAACGGTTCGGACGGCGACACCCGCCGATGCACGCTTTCATTAAGAACCGGCATCCCCTTGGTGGCGCGGCCGATCACCGCCGCCTCCATTGTGACGAGGCAGCTCTGCGTCGTGGCGGGGTCCGGGATGAACACCAGGTCCTCGGATATCCGGCCCGATGCCGGCCGAAAGGGGACGAACACGATTGAGCGAGGCGGAATGCTGACACCGCGCGTGGCGAAGACCTGGAGTGGGCCCGGCGCAGGGGGGGCGTGGGCCGCACACACTGTGCAGCAGGGCTGAGCGCCGAGGGGGACTGCTTGACCGCCGAAAATGTCCCCTAATTTTTTCTGGCGACCGTCGGGCCCTTCCCGGGAAACCGTTAGGCGCCGGAAATTCAGAACAATGCCGGCATGGAGGAAGAATTCCAGTCCCAGGATGAACGGGAGGGCGAGCTCGTCCACTACAAACGCGCGGATCGTGAACTCCGACCCGCCTATGAGTATCGTCAGGGGGGCGCAGCCGCGCACCCGGAGCGGCAGACCCGAGGCCGTGTTAAGGCCGTAAGGAGCTGGTGTCAACTCACCATGATCTGGCAGAGAGTAGTAAGTTGTGGCTAGGATGACGTTGACCGCTGCGCCTGAGTCCAGCTGCACCACGACCGACGTGTTGGAGGGCACGACGACGACTGAGAGTGTAGCTACCTCGCGGCCCGCCGAGCGGTGCTCCGGTAGCTCCGTGCAGTCGCCGGTCGCTGAACTGCTGACAGCGGCGATGCAGGGGCCGGGGCGCTGCCAAGCGCCATGGTCCCGCGGGGCCTGACCATGCACCGGGGGTGCAGGCGCTCCCTGCCCCGGCGAGGGCGTTGACGCGCCCACGGCGCAGTCGCCAGCCGTGAGAGGGGGCGGCCCCGCAGCGGGCGCAGGCGGTACCGCGACTGGAGGTGCGGCCGCCCGCTGAGGGGGGCGCTGATCCATTCAGTTTTTTGATACCGTGGGGCATTCGGCCTGCAGGTGGCCGGGTTTTCCACAGGCGTAGCAGTTTCGGTCTCTGGACTTACAGCGGGCCCGCTGTTGCTGGGGGCCCCCGTTGCTGGTTTGACCGCTAGGCTGTCCGTTGCCCCCGGAAGGGGCGTTCGCAGTAGAGCTGTGCGGTTATTACATTTCGTAACCGGTTATCGGTCATTGGAATAACCGCGGTTATAACCGGTTAGCGGTTATTTTGTTTACACCGGTTATTTGGAATTAACCGTCTAATTCCACGTAACCGGTTAATTTAAAATAACCGGTTATTTGAAATTAACCGGTTATTTGAAATTAACCGGTTATTTGAAATTAACCGGTTATGTTCTGATAACCGGTTAATTTAAATTAAAACGTGGAAAATGGCAAATAAGAAGACGTTATATAATTCAGAACAATATATTGTATACATACATAGGTTTTCTTTACAGAGATCAAAAGAAAAGAAAAAAAGGATTGCCTTCTCATGGCCGGGACACGCTTTCTTATGGACATGACATGACTACTACAAACCACCCCTCAGGGGTGAGGCGGGAAAGTGGCGGGCGGCGGCCAGGCAGGCGACGGCGGGCACTCGGCTCTCGGCTCGGCCGGCTGCACGCGGCACGGCACGGCACTGTCGCGGCGAAAGAGACGAGCGCAGCGAGCAGGAGTACGAGCCCGAGCCTAGCCCAGCTCCTACCCTACTACCAGACCGCCAGTCCCAAATCCCAATCCAACCGGTTAATACAACTCGCACCGTTTTCAATCGTTTAATTTCCTTAGCAGGTTACAACCGGTTATAAATTAATAACCGGTTTCAACCGGTTAACCGGTCAATTCTGTAACCGGTTGTAACCGGTTGTGCATTAACCGGTTGTAACCGGTTGTGCATTAACCGGTTATTCAGAAAAAAAACCTCGGGTCACCGGTTATTGAAAATAACCGGTTATTAACCGGTTAACCGGTTATTAACCGGTTAACCGCACAGCTCTAGTTCGCAGGCCAGCCCCAGCACGGTTGGTAGGGCATTGGCCAGGGGGCTGACGGCGGCATTCCCATCGAGGCCCAAGACCCCCATGCCTGCTGCTGGTTGCCAGGTGGCGGTGGGCCCCAGTTGGGTGGGGCCATAGGGTTCCCCCAAAATGGTGGCATGCCCGGCTAGGGCCCGCACTGGTAGCCTGGGGTGTTGTCCGGCTTACCGCGTGACGTGCTGCGGCTGCATTGACCTGCAGTGTACGGCGTCTGGTCCCGCCTGCTGCGGTGACCTCCGCCGAAGGGGGCGTCGGATCGGGATTGGCGCCCGGCGCCCACAGAGGAGTCCCGGGAGGTGGGGCGGCTGCTCCGTGCTGCGTAGCCGGCGTTGATCTGGGTCGGCAGCCCGCCGACTGCCAGTTTGCTGAGCGCAGCGAGAAGGGCCTCCGCCGTAGTGGTGTCGGCTGGCTCCTTGACGGACACGCGCCGCCCCTCCTTCCCCGGCGCTGCTGCGTCCGGCCTGACTGCGTCCAGCAGCTCCTTCATGTTACGGGGCCGCATGATCCTTAGCTGCTGAGCCAGATCACCGCGGATGCCGTCGATGATGGCGAGGGCCATGTCGTCCTCGCGCATCCTGTTGTCACATTTTCGGAGGAGGGCCTCCTTTTCCGTGACGTACGTCACCCTCCCTCTGGACCCGCCGGCCGATCTCCATCCAGCGCTCGGCGGGGGAGCGGTCACACGTGAACCGCTCGATGAACTGGTCCCTGAAGCGGTGCCACATGTTGGGGTCATGACCGTACCTGTCTACGAAGGCGTCCACAAAGAGTTTAGCCGGCCCCTTCACTGACTCCTGCATTTGGACGATGAAGAATTCTGGAGGAACCCGGTGCATCGTCCACCGGACCTCCTGGTTGTCCAGGAACGACCGCGGATCACCGTCCTCCACATCACCGTACTTGTTGAAGCAGTACGGCGGCACCATCTCGTAAGCGTCCCCGCGCGGACCCGGCGGTGGAGGCGGTGGGGGAGGTGGCGGTGGGGCGGAGGTGGTGGCGGGGGTGGTGGCGACCCCGGGTGCGACGGGGGCGGCGACGGTGAGGGAGCCCCGACCGACTCGGAGTAGGCCTCCGAGACCGTCAGGAGGGAAGACGACTCGTCCGATCCCCGCCGCGGGGCCTGTCGGGCCTGGAGGGAGCCCTCGGAACTGCTGGGAAGAGAATCAACAGGAGAGCGCTCCGACCAGTTGTAATAACCCCGTAGATTTTCGTAGAGCGCCGGGTCGATGCCCTGTGGGGACGGCAGACGGTCCCTCACGCTTGCTGGCGCCGAGACGGCGTCCGGGGTGTCGTAGATCGGCTCCTCCTTGACGGCGCTGGCCTTGAGGGGGGTCCGCTCCAGAGGCCGGTTCGCGGACTGGGTCGCTGCGTCTATTTCGGCCCTGACGGACGGGCACGTCCCCAAGTCCCGCTGATCGTCCAAGACGTCGATGAGGGCCGCGTACACGTCCCCGTTCCGACGGCCGCGTCCCCGGGTCTCACGGACGACTTCAAGGACCCGCTGCAGACTGATGACGAGGGCGGTGTCCTGTGACGCCGCAGGGTCAGATGTTACCTGCACCGACAGGCCTTCTGCAGGCCAGGGACCGCTGCGCAGACTCCTGTTGACTTCCGCGAGCTGCCGTTCCGCTCCCCTGGTTCTGAAGTCCGTGCGCCAGCTGGTCTCGTTGACGACCGACTAGACACGCTGCACCACGCTGGTGAGGCCTGCGTCGTCTAGGGACTCCCAGCCGGTGATGCGGAGGAAAGGGCCGGCGCCGGAAGATCTCCCTCGGTGTCGCACGAAAAACCATGCCTTAGCCAGGAACTGACGGGTGCGGTCGGCGATTGACGGGCTGAAGCCCTGCGCCATATGCCAGCCGGGCCCTGGGTCACTGGTGTCGGCGTCTGTACAGTCGGAGGAGGCGAGACTGCGTCAGGACTGCGGAGCTGGCGTGAGCAGACAGGCGGTGAGGCAGGGAAGGGGGGGGGGGGGGGAGAGAGAGAGAGAGAGAAAGTGGCCGAGCGGCGGAAGAAGAAAAAAATTGTTATAAGTAATGCGTAAAGATAATAAACTAAAAGGAGGACCTGAGTCCGAACGCTCGCACGTTGAGGCGGCGGCGGAGGCCTCAAAACCAACGCTACTACACGCCAGGGGCGTAGAGGAGACGGCCTGATAACTGAAGGCCGACCCAGCCCGCTGGTGCCAGGAATGGCCGCCGCGCTACTACGGCAGTGCAAGAGGACAGAAAGGGAAAAAGAAAGACAGCATTAGACGGAAAGGGAAAAGGCGAAAGGAAATTTTGCGGAAGTGACCAACGTCCAAAAAAAAAAAAACTCGCACGTAGAGGCGGCGGCGGAGGCCACAAAACCACCGCTACTACACGCCAGGGGCGTAGAGGAGACGGCCTGCTAACTGAAAGCCGACCCAGCCCGCTGGCGCCAGGAATGGCCGCCGCGCTACTACGGCAATGCAAAAGGAAAGAAAGGGAACAAAGAAAGACAGCAATAGACGGAGAGGGAAGAAGCGAAAGGAAATTTCGCGGAAGTGACCAGCGTCCAAAAAAAACTCGCACGTAGAGGCGGCGGCGGAGGCCCCAAAGCCAACGCTACTACACCCCAGGGGCGTAGAGGAGACGGCCTGCTAACTGAAGGCCGACCCAGCCCGCTGGCGCCAGGAATGGCCGCCGCGCTACTACGGCAGTGCAAAAGAAAGAGACGAAAGAAAAGAAAAAGATGCTCACGCCCACCGCATGCGCCAAGACGAACGGGGGCGGAACTCACACCTAACTTATACCTAAACTATACCTAGTGAGCCGGTGAGGTGAACCCTGAAACCCTACGCACCTCCACCATATACAAGTCGGGCTACCCGCACTCAGGCAATTTAGAGGGGGTGCGCGACTTGCTGGGGGGCAGCTGGTTTGATTGACTCTCGTGACCCGGGAGCGAGGGAATATCAGGAATAAGACGGCCTAAGATTCTCTTGGTAGATGCTCTCACCAAAATAGCCGTCCTCCCTCAGGGCGCACACGTACACTTGGCCGTACACTCACCGACTGACGAGCTCGGGCCGAGCCCGGCAGTCGGTTGCCTCTGGTGTTCCGGAATAAGCAAGGGTTGTATTTTAGGTGTGGGGCGGGCGCGCGGGGCGTTGCCCGGCCGGGAGGCCGAGGCGACACTTTGCCGCCGCGACACGATTGTCTGCACGGAAAAAAGTAGGTTCGCTGCAATAGCGAACCTTGGTTCGCTACCCCATTGTTCGCTACCAGAGCGATACTTGTCGCTGTTCCGCCGAACCGCTTCGCTGTCCCTCCTAAAGTGTGCCCGCTGGGACAGCAAACAAATTTCGATGAGGGACCGCGTCAATTAGTCTGCCGTAGCGATCCGTCTCGTTACATCATCAAACCGCTTTGCTGTCCTAACTAAAGCCCGTATGTTGTGATGACCATATCTATATTGCTGTTCTCGCGAAAGTGTTTGTTGGAGCGGGCATAGATTTTTGACGGGGGAAGTCGATCAACAGGATATTCCGCGGAATCCCAGAACGGAGGCAAGAAGTACTGAAAGAGTGTCAGGGGAAAGGGGGAAGAGGGGGCAACGGCGGTGCGATCGGTTCTGCTCTTCACTTCTTCCCCCCGACCCAGTGGAATACTCCATAGGCATTTCCAACGATGCTCAAGATCGGAAATGAAAGAACAAAAATAAGTCGCGGGCAGTATTCCCATTTGAGTGTCCCAATTTGCTCTCGTGTCGGCGCACTGCGCGGGGAGGGGGGTGGGGTGGCGGCGGCGGCGGCCGGCCGACACTGCATTGTTGTCGTGCGCCGCCCGAGCCGGGCTCGGCGGCGCGGCCGGGCGTGGCGCGGCTGGGCGGTGTGGCTAGCGAAGCGTCGCGCGCGCGCGTCAACTCCGCTCTGCGCTCAGTCTCTATCAGGCGCCCGTGGAGAGAGGACCGGTCGATCGTGCCAGTCGTGCGTGTAAGTTTTCGGTTTCGGTATGGAGGACGCATTGCGGGATGTGTTGTTCAGCGAGCGGTGGGCTGTCGACGGCCGTGTTGGCGAAGTCCTAATAGGTAAGTAGTGCGTTCTCTTGCTTTCGTCGCCTCTCCCTGTTGAGCGTCATTACGTTTCAAATAGTATTAGATCTGCGGTGCTGGTGCGCGTTAGTGTGCGTGGTCTTGTTCGGTTATCGACGCGTGTCTTTGATCATTTATTCGCTGCCAGCGAATGGCCCGCTTCCTGCCAGATCGACTAGCGAGCAGTGCCGGTCTGGCAACGAGCGAGACAGTCGCGGTCTGGGTGAGTGCGAGAGAGACGGGGTGCCTCATTTGACTGCGATAGTGCGAGAGAGATGCCTGGCCGCGGTCAGACCCGGTGGGGCATTTCTCTCGCACTATCGCAGTCAAATGAGGCACCCCGCCCCTCTCGAACTCACCCAGACCGCCACTGGAGCGGGAGAGTCCATTTGACTGTGCAGGTGCGAATGAGATACTAGGGCGGGATCTCCACCGTAGTATCTCTCTCGCACTTGTGCGCGGTAAAACCTCGTCGGTCCTTCCTCTCTCGGTCGACTGGCGCTGCTAGTGAGGCCGGTACAGCTGAGTTTCGGCAGCGCTTTCGTAGCTCTCTCGCACCCAGCCAGTCCGCCACTGGCAGGTAAGCGGGCGCCAGTAGGCGAAGGCTGAGCGGTGTTTCCGTAGTTCTGTCCCTCGCACTAGTGGGGCGTCCGAGAGGGTGAGAGACAGTTAAAATGGCAAAAGGGCGGAATACTGCTTTCCGAGCGCGTGTCCTGTCCAAGGGGGGAGGGGGGGATCTGCTTCACCACCCCCCTCTCCCTCACTGGGGGGGGGGGGGGGAATTGCCCCCCCTCCTCCTCTCCTCCACTCGGACACGCGCCAGAGCCTGTTACGCAGTGCCGTGGCCCTGCGTACGCCTACCTATCGTTCTGTAGTACATGGCACGCATGCTCGGTGCACTTAACAACTGTACTTTCTGTGTTCTAGAAAATTGCATCACGACTTTCGAGAGTTTTCTCGCACTCGATCTACACGATCTGAAAGAATTGGTGCCCCAGCTCGGGCTCCGGAAGCCTCTGCAAAATTGTTTGCTGGCTATGCAGAGGGATGCTGGAGAGGGGAGTCCTGATGAGAACGGTAATTCCAGCAAGAGAGGTAAGTGTACATGTACATACTATTTGTTATGGGACGATGTGGTCCCATGAATTGTTACGCTTTTGTGCGAAACACTGAGCTTAAATTAACTAAATATGGGACATTTTGCTCCTGGAATGATGCAATTTGTCCCATATTTACAATATTAATTGTACCAAGGTAGTGTTTTTCACAAAAACATAATGTTTTATGGTACAAAATTGTCCCATGAGCATTTAGAGTGTACTGTGCAAAGAAGCACAATCAGAATTGAAAAGCCAAAACCTTCCTTAGTTTGTAATACAAACAAAATTGCCGCAATACCTAGAGTTTCAGTTTGCATTACGGTGGCACAAAATGATTTGTATGCTACAAACTTGACGTTTGCAAGATGTTAACAGTGAACTCTTCAATGTTTAATTAGAGCTTTCTGTGGGCCCTGCCCAATTGCCTTCCAGACATTAAATGTTTTGCATTTTGTGACACATTTTAGGGCATTCTGTATATATTTACATTTGCAATGCAGCCTTCCTTAGCCTATAAACTTTCTATCATATCACGTGGCAATCATTTGAAAAGCATTTGGCATGTATATGCAGCATGAAGGCAAATGTGTCACATAAATGAACATATTTAATGAGGAAAGAATGTACTTTAAATTTATAGTATTGTGTTTAAACAGGCAGGTCCAACACCCCGAATACATCACAGGCCAGCTCTTCCCGAAGTCCACCGCAGTCCAGTTCTTCCCCAAGTCTACCGCAGTCCAGTTCTTCCCCAAGTCCACTGCAGCCCAGTTCTTCCCCAAATGCATCGCAGCTTGGCTTTTCACCAATTTCATCGCTACATAGTTATTCAACAAATTCATCGCAGCGTAGTTCTCCACCTAATTCGCTGCCTCTGCCAGGTCATGCCGACCTACCAAGAACTCATATGTAAGTTCACCTTTCTTTTTATTCTTCTTTCTGTTCTGCTGTGTGCACTGGAGAAGGTTTATTTTATGCCGCCTATTTACCTCCTTTAAAAATCCAAGCCTTTCTCTCACAACTGTATGTCTGAGGTGGTGAAGCTTTCATTAATTCTTGAACTTCTTGTTTTTGGGGAGAGCAATTGAGGCCAGATTGTAAAGATTAACTAGAAAGTAATGTGTGTGATTATGTTTCTGAAGTACTTCATTCCTCATAAATACTCTTGATTTGCCACATTCCTCAGAACTTGTAGGATATTCAGGACACTGATTTGCAACCCTCAATATTGGTTGTTAATGCTTTTTCTGGATCAGGAAATTTATGTGTCAAGATTTGATAGTGGCGAGGAATGGAATGGTGGTGGTATTTTTCTGCATTGATTCTACTGGGAAACCTAAGTGCTACGATCAATCATGAACTTCATGGCGTTAATAGGACCTGCATAATATAGGAACCCCTTCATGAGGTTCATTTATTTTTATTCAATAATTATTTTTGTAAATAGTTATACCATGAGTCATAAGGCATGTAACAAGGTTGCCTTATTCGCGCTAAGAGTACGATTAAATAAAGTAGACTAAACACTTCAGAAATTCGATCATAAGTGGTAGAAGAAAATTTCTTTTCCGAACAGCTTATTCCTTTAAATTTTGGTGTCTTGGATTCTATTCTATTTATTTTGCTATTATGAGCCCATGCTGTCATTTTTCCTTAACACATCTGTTGTCATTGTAGTGCTTTTTTCTACTGTTATCTTCTTCTTTGCCTGGTTTTTTCAGGATCTAGAAGAAGTTCTGAACCAGACCCCTAAGGGGAAACAGGTGATGGCTCACTACAAGAAGCATGACTCCCTCACACAGTGTCTACGAGGGTACTTAGCAGAATGTATTGTGTTGCATGACATGAAGTCCAATATTAATAACAGGTACAGCATGTCACATTTTGTGGGTGGTGGTTCAGAATGCCTGGTGATGTTAAGTGAGAGGCTGGTAGACATTCTATTCTTGTTGTTTTCTTTTGCTATCTATAATTTGTTTCATTTTCATTGGAAGCCGTGGCTTACGCTTTTCTGAATCTGTTCCAGGTTTTCTACTGAAAGAGCGAAATTGATCGCCCATAAAATTGTGGAACTATTTCCCAATGAAGTCATTGTATGTATCTGTGTTTCTATTTTGTTGTATCACACATTGTAATTTTCTTGTTTTACTATGAATGTGTTTTGTTTGCATTGCAGACTGTTTGGTATCGATTTGTGCCGAGACACTCAGGCAAACACAAAGTTGCAAAAGGACGCCTATTGACAAGGTTCTACAAGTATCGTCGTGACATGAAGAAGGTGGGAATGATCGATGATGGTAGTATTTGTAACAGTGACAGTGAGGACAATGACTTTGAAAGTGAGTCTAGGTTTGTGTATTCAACATTGGGAAAGAGTGTAACATGTACTTTTCTAAAATTTTATTTTTTGTTTTCATAGATTTGGATGAAGATGATCCAGACAACTGTCATGAATCATTGTTGTGGTTGAAAGGTAGGAACTTAACTCCTTGGCCAAAAGTCTTGAATGCGTGGACTGCTACCAGCAAGTACCGACGGCTAACGTTGCATCGTGGAGAATCTGATGATGGTCCCAACAATGGAAAGCAAAGAAGCACTCGTGGTAATGGCAAGAGGACCAAGCAGGCTCTTGAAAATATTGCAGAGTACATGGAGAAATACCCACAGCTCAAAAGCCCTGAAGGTTGGACTCTGGTAAGTCTAAGTGTGTTATATTTATAAGTAGTCATAATTGATGACTTACTGCTGAAATTTTTGATTGCAGCTTGAGCTAGATTTTGAAAACTATAAGGCAGAATCCAGCATGAGTTTGACGAGGGAGTTAGAAAAATTGCAAAAATTTGTCATCTACAAACTGAAGGGGAAAGATTCTGTTTTTGATGATGATATGAGTGATGGTGAGTTCTGAGACTTGTCTAGTCCACATATTTCAGAATGTTAGTAGTGGTGAAGAGTTGTAAATCTATATATGCTATTCTGGCTTTTTTAGATACTCGTGTGCTCCATGTGTTCCTCTCACTGCCTCATCTGATGTCAGTGTGCACTCTCTCCAATCCAACCAAGGAAGCAGCAGAGATGGCGAAGGCACTGAAGAGGAAAAGCGCTCCATGCTGGCGACCTAGTCGTCAGGAAATGAGGGATGCATTCTTGTTGAACGTACCGGTGAGGGTGAGTGGTCACTGTAATATTTTTTTACGGGTCATATCCTACTTGATTATATCCTCCCAGTAGTAGTAAACAACTGAATTTTGTCAGTAATAAATTCAACTAGGAAAATATTTCTCTAGATTTAGACAAATTTACACAAATAGATGTATTTGCATTGATACTTCTGTTACAAGTTCTGAGTTTCATTACATCGAAGTAGTGAAGTTCGGATGTGCTGGCTGACAATGTTTTAGTCCGTACTACTTTAAACACTTGCTCTAGTTTTTTTCCTGGTCTCACTTTTTTTTATCTTCATGATTCTGTTAATCCACCATTGGTGTGAATAAATTGTAACACATTTTTATGGAGTTTGTAAGGTATCTAATATTTAAAAATGTTAGGCCTTTAAAGCTGTCATGGGACCAAATCCCTATTTTAAAATCAGGAAAGTACCAAAGAAACTTTCAAGGCCTGACAGTAGGAATTGTAGAAAAATTAACTAGGCATATTTTTTTTCGATTTTTGACCATTTATTTTTATTTTACATGGCTCCCACCTTGATTCTAGTTTTTGTGTTGCAGACTTTTGGTGATCTGAAGCCCATTTTGAAGGAGAGAGCCAGGAGATTGGGAGAATATGGTCTCACCAACCAGCCCCTTGCAGCTGTGGTTGGATCGGTGGAGAATATCATTTCTAGCCATGTCATAGTTGACACTGTTCAATACAATTTGGAAACGCCTACTAAGGCTATTGACATTGTTTTCAAAGCCTATCATGCGTTGCATGCATCTTACCCCCCAGAGAGTGAATCTTTGTGGCTCTTTCTTCAAAGAGCTACTTATGGGTTTAGCACCAAATGGGATCGGTCATTCCCTAAAGTTGATGTACTGGTTTCTCAATATGAGAAGTTCTCAGCTGATTAATCTCACTGTGTAGTCAGTATTCTCCTGTTCTTTCCCATTCCAAGTTGATGTATTCTTCAATATGAGGCGGAATACTCCTGTTCTTTTCCATTATTGAGCCATTTTTAAAGTTGTTCCTTTTTAGCATCCAGTAATTTTTGTGGTTCCTTCATCTTTTTAAATGTTTCTCTTAAATTTGTGCTATAGTCTTTCTTAATAGAAGTTCTTGGCCGACTAATGTTGCCCTGTACTGTTCAGTCAGTTTTCTTGTTCTTTTTAATTCATTTTCTTAACGAGCCATGCAATATGCAAGGCTGCGTTTTTTTAGCATTTCAAGTATGTGTTGCTGTTAGTGTTTAGCAATTCTTATTGTGTTACCTTATCAGTATAAATGTTTTTCTTTAATGGGTGCTGAAATTTATGTATTACTTTCCTGATATAAGTTTTTGGCCACATAATGTTGCCCTGTACTGTTGTCAGTATTCTTGTTCTTTTCAATTCATCTCCACATTGAGCCTTGCCTTATGCAGTGTTGTGTATTGCGGTTACTGTTCAGCTCTTTTTGAATTCTTTTTGATTGAGTGGTTCTAATTTTCACTTATTATTTTGTGTTGGCAGGCTATTTATTTTGTGAGGTATTACAGTAACCCTGATGAGGATTCGGACGAGCTACGGACGCAATTCTCGTCCAAAATCACGTCCGGGCGGATCCGCCGTCCGCGATCGGTCCAAATACGACCGCACGGAGTCCAAAAGTCGTCCAAAGCTGTCCGCCGTCCGCATCCTGTCCATAATTGTCCGTAGAGGAACGTCCGTAGCCGTCCTGCCCCGTCCGCCCCCAGTCCGTCGCCGTCCTCGGCCTCCCGTCCGCCTGCGTCCGCTGCCGTCCAGGGTCCGGGACTCGTCCGCCAATGTCCATGGCCCCCGTCCACACTCGTCCCGCCTCGTCCGCCGTCCGCCCCCAGTCCGTCGCCGCCCTCGGCCTCCCGTCCGCCTGCGTCCGCCTGCGTCCGCTGCCGTCCAGGGTCCGGGACTCGTCCGCCAATGTCCACGGCCCCCGTCCGCCCCCAGTCCGTCGCCGCCCTCGGCCTCCCGTCCGCCCGCGTCCGCTGCCGTCCAGGATCCGGGACTCGTCCGCCAATGTCCATGGCCCCCGTCCACACTCGTCCCGCCCCGTCCGCCGTCCGCCCCCAGTCCGTCGCCGTCCTCGGCCTCCCGTCCGCCTGCGTCCGCTGCCGTCCAGGATCCGGGACTCGTCCGCCAATGTCCACGGCCCCCGTCCGCCCCCAGTCCGTCGCCGTCCTCGGCCTCCCGTCCGCCCGCGTCCGCCTGCGTCCGCTGCCGTCCAGGGTCCGGGACTCGTCCGCCAATGTCCACGGCCCCCGTCCGCCCCCAGTCCGTCGCCGCCCTCGGCCTCCCGTCCGCCTGCGTCCGCTGCTGTCCAGGGTCCGGGACTCGTCCGCCAATGTCCCCGGCCCCCGTCCGCCGTGTATTGTTTTTGGTAACAAGTGGATGTTGTGGGGGGGGGGGGGGGGGGGGGGGGGGGAGGTAGTGTGCGGCCCACAGTGCAGTCGTGCGGTTCGTAACTTCGGATTGTTTTTCTTCGTGGCGTGTTTTTGGGGTGTCCTTGTATTGGTCTATTATGACGCCGGGTAGTCCTGGTGCTGCTGGTCCCAAGTTTGTTATGCAGTTGCTACTGCTGCCAGTATGCGGAGTGATGCGTTGTCTGTGCATTCGGAAGGAGAGTTGAGGTTATGTCGCCCTCGGGTGTGCTTGCAAAGTGATTGATGGCAACAAATTTAACGCGGGTTGTATTTGAGCATTATTTTGGACCGGAGATTTCTGCAGGTTAGTAATTCAAAAGGAATGTTTTCGAACTTTTGGCTTATACCATGTGTGATTCCCCTGACCTCGTCATTTTATCTTCTTACAGTAATGTGCATTTGAAACTATTCGCCCTACCTGTGGTCTCACACATCATGTATATGTGTTTTCACTTCGGGTCGTACTGGTACATAAATGAAGCACCTATTACTATAAACGTATTGTATCGGAGCTGCGAATCAGTTTAATTTTTGTATGCCTTTATTTATTGGTTTATCTTGAGTGAACACATCTACTAACATTGTTGTTTGTTTCAAATTCTATTTTACCCAGGGCAACTGATTCAACAAATTACGCTGTGCTTTTATCTGTGACACTTAAATGTGGTCTCCGAAGAATTGATCCTGGTGAGCACCAAGACATCTGTTGGGTAAGATCGAAGAACCGTATTGTTTTCAATTTCCAATCATGTGATTGGCAATAACCAACTTGAGATTAATTTTATGTAGTCATTGGTCAGTTTTTAATGTCCAGCAATATGTGGGATTTGTTGTGATAGCCGTAGGACATTGAATTTATTAATAATATTCATAATAATATAATATGAAAATATAATATAATAATATTCATAATAATATTCAACTATAATTATACTCGCTTCATAAACTGCAATTGGTATGACAAGTGCAGTGTTAGACTAACTTACAATACATATTTTACTATTTTACTGTGGTATGGAAAGAATTATTCATGCACATCGAACGGGTTCGGACTCATGAGAGACAGAAGTTGCGCACTCGTGCATGTCAGTTTGAAAACTTAATTGTGTGAGGGAAAACTTCTTCATAGTGATCTTTCCTCATTTTTTTCAGTATGTTTTCGATTAATCCTGAGTTTTTCTCTTCATCGTAGATGAATGCCTGAAAGTATAGACATGAAAGGTCTGTGTAGTTTCTGATATATACAATTTGTAAAAGTTAATGGATTATGTAAGATGAAACTCACAAGGTCTGGATCTTCTTGGTCAAGGAACATGTGAGGGCAGTAATCAAACACTGCCCCAGCAAGCTCGTACTTTGCCACCCTTGAAGGACACCTGAGCGGGCAATTGTAACCTCTTAGTAATTGCATCACAAACTGTACATCATGGCATTGAACCTCAGAAGTGTGAAAGGCAAAGATGCACCTCAGATTTTTGTACTCACAAATTTTGGAAAACTCGTGGGATGAGATATGTTAGTAGTCTCGTGAACATGTCCAAAGCAGTCACCCCAATGCTTGGCTCCCAGAATGCGTTCCGGATGGCCCGCCCCTCTGCCGTCTCGGAGAGCAGCTTCACTATCACTTCGTCCGTTATTGGCGGGTTCATGCAGTTTCTGACAGACATGGTCGGATAAGATGTTTCGAGAATGAAAGTAAGGAATGCGGGGACGATACTACACCAGAAGAGGGGGCGTGAGAAGGGGCAATGGCGACAGGGATGGGATGGGGGGGGGGGGGTCGGGTTTGTGTTGCCTACCCGACGGGCGCTGCAGGCCGTGTGTGTGTGTGTGGAGAAAAGGGGGGGGCACACCCGGGGGATGGTTTCCGCATCACTTACTTAGGCGTCGTCCAGTAAGTACCTGCGAATTTTGCGCGCCCTAAGCCCGCGGCCGTGGGCGAGCGCCTGTGCGTGCAGGGGTAGGCCAGCCCACACGACTCGTGTGTGCTGCACGCGTCCCTATTGCCTACCCACCAGGCGCCATTCACGCGAACTAGCCGGCCTTGTCTACTGGGCTACCACGGCCGTCCTTAATGAATGGTCCCTTAGGGTAGGCACGTGTACAGGTTGGTCTGTCCGGCATTTCGTATCTCGCCTTCCTCATCTCCCACTGGGTTGCAGGGATGAAGAACGGAGAAATCGTACTCCGCCCCACCAAGAAGTGCCCCAGGCCACGCTTCCAGGGTCTCACGCGCACGGCCGTCATTGCAGCCTCAGCACCCCGATGGCGCCTGTTGGCGTGCATGGAGGAGACCGAGGACAGCTTGGTGGTCACGGCACGGCGCCGGCCCAGCCGCGTGTCGCCACCAAGCACCTCCCCGACGACGGCTTGCATGACCTTGTCGTGGGACGCCGCCATGGCCGTGCGGCGACCTACACGTCAGCGGGTGCTCGTCCTCGCCGGGGACGCCGGAGACGTCCATGGCATGCTCCGGCACTGCGCCTCGGCCGCATCCTCTCTGCTGCAGCGCATCGCTGAACAGCGCGGGGTAAGTAATCCCCCTGGCGCCTATGGCGGCACACTACTGGCAGCCCCACGGTGCTGCTCCGGAGGCCCTGCTATGCGGACTGGCACCGTTCATGGACTTGAATTTGTATTTATGTTAGTTTAATGATGTTACAGTACTGTCTTGACTGTTGGTGGACGCTGAAGTGCGGATAAGATTGCTATTCCACAGCAATATGTGCCCATCAATAGGAAGGATGTTGGTGTCATTTCCTCAGCTAATTCCTGCAAGAACCATTAGGTGAGTTGAAAAGAGGGGGAAGGCAAAGAGGAGGAACAGTATTGGAAGCATTGGCCGTGGAAAATTAATTAGACAATTTCTTCTTGCACTAATAACAACCTGAATTTTCATCGTTTAAAGGTATTTAACACTATTAAATCTATGCTGTAAACAATGACAGTGACGCAATTTTAGGAAGTTCTTTTCTTTTTGAAAAATATAGCGTTCACACAAAACAAAATTCAGATTCAAAAATTTAATGTTTAATTTAATGTTTCTTGTGCCAAATTGACACAAAACATATGTTTTTAAAATGTCAAAGGGGGGGAAAGGAGACGTATGTAACTGTGCGCTACTAAGTTACTAAAATGTTAGTTTGTAGTTTTTTTGCAGTTTGGATTTTAATTTAACCCTGCAGGTCAATGTAGTGTATAAAGTAATGTGGGTTTACTTTCTTGGAAAAAAAAGTTCTGAGCTTAGAGACAAAATGTGCTTTTAAATCACTGGTCAGAACAAAAGGAGCTGTGTTGAGAAGGAGACATGGAAAAGATTGAAACTACCTCCTGTTGACAGATTGCTGTTTCATTCATTACTTTATATTTTTTGTTGTGAAATGCGGTCTGAAACAGGTGAATGTATTGTATTTACGTAGTATTTAGTGGTAATCTAGGACGTCTCATGTTATGATTCTAAATAATTTATTCTGACACCGTAACAGTAGTGTGTAATTAAATAATGGCACCCACCCACTACTCCTCTTTTTAAAAAGTTGGAGACTGTGTAAGGAATAACCTGTGTGGTAATAATTTCTTTTTTCTTGCAGGTTTGCCGTGGGAATGTAGCATGTTACCAGTTTCATCTTCCGTATTATGGCTGATTCTAAACTACAGATTACTTTGATATTGTGAGTTTGGCACAGCTTGGTCATCAAGTGCATATAAATTTTTGTTTGTCATAAATTCTTTAGTATTAATGGTAGAACTAAAGACCAGCTTGAATTGTGTGTCAATCGGGTGAACTTGTATCGATTTGTACTGTGCTCTTGGCACCCTTACCGGAATAAACCGCTTACAAGCAGTACCCCTACCTTAATGAAACCCTAAAAGCCACCTCCTGTTCTACCAACGATTTGGACCCTGTCCCAAGTGGATTACTTAATGTTAATATTAATAAATTTTCATGTGATTGAAAGAGAGTGGAAGTACTTGATTTACAGGCAGGGATAGGTTGACTACACACTAGGTTTTGAATGTGAAAACATAAGAGGCACGGGACAGGGGCAGGCAGATTGTGTAGTAAATTATGTTATATAGTTCAAACTATCACTAGGGTTCGAAGATGTAAGTGGATATACAGAGCGGGATAAATACAGACAATGTGCACAGCACTAAGTCTTGACAGGAAGCGAGGACTCTTTATTTTTCTCCAGGATGCAGTTGTGCAGTACTATAATCGGCAATTAAATTAGCCGAATGCAACATATCACTCACAATAAATACAATTTAAGTACAGTGATAGTGAAAAGACACAAATTTCAGGCAGGAATAGGCATCAACAATTGTGAAAAAATTGAGTAACAGTGTTGTTTAAATTTTGCCTGAATTACTCGTACATGTCAGCTTTCTAAAAAGGTATTCTGCGGGTAGATGTAAATGACCATTGTCAGCAGAAAAGTAAATGAAAAACTGAAGGTCCACCAATAACATGAAAAAATGCAATAGGAAAACACTGACCAACTCAAACACTAATCAATTTCATGTTGATTTGCCATGGGTGAAATATACCATTGATCAAGGACATTCATCTTCAAAGCAAGGTTGCGGATGTCATTAACTTTAAAGAACAGGAAGCCATCATCATCATTAACAATAGGAACAATATGAGACACATCGAGAACAGGATCACCTGTTTCATACAAACTAACAATTACCCCGCCCACTGGATTGTCAGATTCTAAAACTACAATACTTTGCACTACACCAAAATCGTCATCAGTTGTGTATACAAATGAATTTTGAGACTGAAGGTCACCTCCATAGTGAACGGAACGGCACTCAAAGCCAGACACTTTCACTTGATGATATTCCGTTACACGTTCTACATTGTAACCTGCCAGCGGTTCTTGCTCCCTCTCCGTCAAATCCCTTTCCATTGATTCTCCAAAGAAGTGGGCTCCATCCACGTCTCGTACACCTCTCAATTTTGACTTCATAATCCTTTCCTGAATGAATTCTTTAATTTCTTGAGATATTTCAGGGTCCTCGGAAACTCCATCTACCATCCTCTTCATCAAGAATCGTATGGCCACTTGATCAATTGCACCTCTTGGTGATGATACGAAATTGCCAATGTGATGATTCCATGACTCAAAAGGCATCGTTCCATGGGCAAAAAGAGGCCCCCAAGATCGTACACACTGGACTAGATGAGAAAGGATATGAATGTTAAATCTCATGCTCTGTGGACCATAAAGTTCTTGAAATTGTTGGAGGTACTGTTCTATGCATCTTCTTGCTTCACGTAGGTGATGTTCTTGAATAACATCTCTGGTGAGAAGAAAAACAGCCTTCGATAACAGAGCCAGCACCCTGAGGTACCTCTCTGGAACGATGCCTTGCAGACATGGAATAGCATAAAAAAGAAGCCAGTTCCGCCATTCTGATCCTTTCCACATAGCCATAAGGTCGACAGACCGTGGTTTTCTCGATATGTGGGTAGGAGTCACGGTTTTCAAGAGTCGAGAGGTGATGATAGCTTTTTCATTCCTCCCAATACTATAAACACCTTCGACACCCTCAAATAAAAGTTCAGTGTGGTACTTGGCCACACCTAGATATAAAGGGTGGAGGTCATCGGTTGAAAACCCAATGCCAAGATCAAAATGAGACAGCAGCATCACTTGGGCAGGTCCTAGCACTCCACGAATTCTGCGCATTTGGGGATCCTCAGCAACCTGCTGCATGAGCATTTTTATACTTTCATCAGTTCTAAGTGGAGCTGGCTGAATTTCCACCACTTCATTGTATTCCTCTCCCGCATACACTCTGACTCTGTTAACTACAGTTCCTGGGATCGGGTACTTCATGGCTCCCTCAAGTTTTATTCCCTGATGTTCGCAGAACGTACATCCATAAAAACCAGAGTTCTGTGCCATGCAGAGAATACCCGCTCTTGCCTTGGCATCAACTGCACAGCAAATAGGCACAAAACAAATGACGATCGGGCCCTTTGCGAGGCTAGCACTTACCCAGCACTCACGAAACTAAATCACCTTTATTTCCTTCGACATGAAGTTTTCAATGATGTTTGAAAATATTTTTCTTTTTCTTTAATGGACAATTTTTAAGAAAATCTTTTTAATTGGTCACAGCAACAGATTTTAAATCGTGCTATGCTAAGGCAGGTTGTGGGATTTTTCATACTGCCCGTTCAAACCGCCGGGTGACCGTTAATACAAACGCGGTCGAAGATCGGTACAACTGAGTTAGGCGCGCAGTGGTCGTGTCTACCAGTATTCCCCCTGAGTGCGAAAGCTTCCTAAGGTTTTAGTGAATAGCTTTTCTGGTAGTCGATCTGTGGATCAAGATGTTCGCTTTTTGCGAGAACTATTTAACCAAAAAGAAGATCATAGTTCATGTTGGAAAATTTTTTGAGGTAACCGGGGATAACACGAGAGTGAAATTCAACTGTGAGACTCATGATCCAAGAAAGAAATATCACATTTTGGAAGACGGGAAATTGCAGCGCTGCGTTGTTTATGCTTACGCAGGTAATGTCGTAATTTCAGAGGTATAATCATGCCTATTCTGAGGTTATGCCAATAGTACTAAGATGTGTTGATCTGGTTCTCTTCCCCTACCACCCCCACTCTCTGTCGGGGTTAACGTTTTGGTAGCTACCCTCCTCCCTTCTGGTGTAAGACATTTATATCGTTTTCATTTTCAGATACCAAGGCGGAGTTAAACGCCAGTGTGGGTTCTGTGAAGGGAGGAACTCGTGCCTTTAGAAAGCCGCAGAGACATTCAGACGGACCACTTTCTTTGGACGCCAAGGCATACTTCAGGAAGAAAAAAGCAACACTAAAAATGAAGTGGTTTGTATCATCTTAAATCAAATAATATTCATACCTGAAGGCTTGCGTTACCATAATTTTTCTTCTCAGGTTGACAAAATTTTGTCAAAGAGAAAGGTGGCTGGCACTGACTCTTCTGATATCAGTAAGAAATTCAAGGCAAAAGATTCAGAAAAAGCTGCTATGGGCAAAGTGCTGCCCCCACCAATAGCAGCCACTTCCACCAAAAAGGTATGATGACATTCAAACCGTTTACAGTAACATATATTCTCAGCTTTCTTCTTTATTTTGTACAGAAAATTGTGAAGAAGATGATGGTCACGGACATGGACCATACATCAGTACAAAAACAAAGTGTGGAAGTGAACAAAAAAATTTTGGATTCATATACCAAGAAAAAGAGTTCTAGGAAGGTAAGGTTCATCAAAGCTGTGGTGCAGTGTATTTCTTCAAAACTGTCATATGTTCTGTCCTTGTGCTTGAAACACATTTTTGAAAGGAATGAGTAATATTTGTGTGTACTGCATTGTGTTAACAGGAAGATGGAAGTCAGAGCAGCATGGTTGTCAACAATATTTTACCAAAAGTAAGTGACAGTGACGATTCTGAGAATGAAGCTGATGACATTCACAAGAAAGCTCCAACCTTCAAAGTAACAGTAAAAAGTGGAAACCTCAAGCAAGACAATTTTGGAAATGAGAGCGATGACATGTCCAAAAGTGATGGGGTACGTGTAATTTCGAAGGTGTGACCAAACTTTCTACTCGTGCCATTTTCTTTACGTGAGTTATTGTTTTTTGTAAATGTTACTTTGACAGGTGATTGCTTCTAATGGTGGCGATGAAGAAGATTTTACTAAAATTGAATTGTTCAGTGAAGTTGTATTGGAAAAAGAAAAGGTGAGGAAAGTTTGAAAGCCAACGAATATCTTAGAATATCTCAATTCCTGAACCAATTTCTGATGAAGGGTACTTATTGTTTTAGGAAGGATCTGGGACATCTAGTGAGGATGAGGAAGTAACAGCGTACGAAAAGGATACAGAAAATGAGGGAGATCAAGAAAAGGAAAGTGAGAAGGAAGCAGATAAACAGGAAAATGAGGAAGAAGTAAAACAAGATGACAGATTGGAAATGGATGAGGCAGTACGTACAAACAATGAAAACTTACAGGCAGTATGTATAATTCTGTTTTACTTATTTTAACTTACTCACCTACTGCAGCCTTCCTTTGAGTGTATAATTTTTACCTGCATTTTGTTTGGGATAGAAGATAGATCGATGCCCGGATCAAGTGTGCAGAACTCAGAAGCGGATGCTCATGCACCAAGTTCCGTACTTTGAAGAGCTAAGCGTCAAGTTTGAGGAGAAGTACTTGAAACAATTGGGAGAAATCAGTCAAGAACTTACTTCTATAAAGGGTAAATTTAATTCCAAGCTATTTGCATATATTAAAGTTATAAACCATGTGATAATTGTCATATTTTTTTTAGCATTACTGACCAAAAGAGGCGGGCATGTTGCCTATGCATCAACTTCAGCTTGCAAGCTGAAAGAGTTAAGCAACGTATCTTCTGATTCTGAAGTTGTTGAAGTTCCTGAAGGGAAGGTGTGGATTTTAAGTGTGGATATGCCTTTTTACTTATGAATATTTGCAATGCATCATAGTGTAGCTGTCTCTGCTGACGCAATTTTTTCATTGTCTGCTGTCTGATGTAATATTCTTTTGTTCCCAGGTTCACATAGGTGACAACAAGTTTATTGACAAGGTTGACATTGCCAAGTTGGAGAAAACCCATACTGGTTTGCGGCCGAGGCTTCTTGCATTGGCCAAACTGTTTTGGCCAGCGGACTCCCACAAAACTTATTCATTCAGGCCGACCCCCCAGAGAGAGAACAAAATCTCAACATCCAATGTTGATAGTATGATTGGTATGTTATATCTGTTGTATACTCTCTTCTTATGGATTTTGAGGGAAGCATAATGCATTAATGAAGGTTTTTCGTGGGGCTTGTATCAGATTGTTTGTCTGGTATATTTTCCAACCAAAAACATTGCCATGGCATCAATTGCATCTGTATCCCATGCATTCTAAATATCTTTGCAAGCATTTGCAATTCTTAGAACTCAGTAGCACAATGGTTGCAAATTACATTTCAATTTTATAAATTGCTGTGATTTTTGAGCAGATTATTCTACAGCATAAGAGCTCCTTTATCGCAATTGGCACCGTCTTGTTTGTTTCCTAGGATGGCCAATTTTATTCAAATGTTTTGTAACTGAGACGTTCCTCACAAATGGTTATCACAGACGGGATAGTCTCCAAAATTGATGCTGTGTGAAATGCTTTAACTGTAGTATTCTATTTTAAAACAATTTTAATTGATGATGTTATATTTTCAGGTATTTTAAAATGTCTTAGATGGACGACACATTTTAATGATGATTTTGAGCATGTAAAGAGAGAGCTAGGGAAGGCTATTTCAGAAGATATTTGCAATGCGTAGTGTAACTGTCTCTGCTGACACAATTTTTTCATTGTGTGCTTTCTTACGTTTTACAATATAAATGTGTTTGATGTCTTAATGTGTTTAGTGTCTTATTCTGTCAATAGACCTCTTTCTTTGTTTTCCAAATCATTGTCTGAAGAAAAAGAAGTCACTAAGTGAAGCTGGAGGAAGAAGGATGTAATACTCAGAGCATCAATGCAGAAGGCGACTTATAGCTTGACCTGCAAAACCAAAAGGATCTCGAAACAAAACATTTTATCTGGCGTCAACAGCCTTAGAGAATTGATACATAACAAACGCAAAGAAAGCTAGAGATTAAATCAGGAAGTAAATCATTTGTCATTGCTCGACCAGAGACTATCAGGCTGTATTTGTCTCCCAATTACTCTTTCTAGTCACCTAATTAAATGCCATCTTCAATATGTGTGTAAGGGACTGGCAGGACTGCGTCGGAAAGGAGGCCGGCCAACCGCGGGCGAAACCCGGATGCATGACGGCAGCAGGCGCGGGCGGACGGGAGGCCGAGGACGGCGACGGACTGGTGGCGGACGGGAGGCCGAGGACGGCGACGGACTGGTGGCGGACGGGAGGCCGAGGACGGCGACGGACTGGTGGCGGACGGGGACCGGGGACATTGGCGGACGAGTCCCGGACGCAGGACGGCAGCGGGCGCGGGCGGACGGAGGCCGATTACGGCGACGGACTGACGAACGTCCCGTGGACGTAAGGCGGACCGCGGACGGGACTGGACGTCGGCGGACAGCGTAGGGACGCTGGCGGACGTCCCGTGGACGTAGGGCGGACCGCGGACGGGACTGGACGTCGGCGGACAGCGTAGGGACGCTGGCGGACGTCCCGTGGACGTAGGGCGGACCGCGGACGGGACTGGACGTCGGCGGACAGCGTAGGGACGCTGGCGGACGTCCCGTGGACGTAGGGCGGACCGCGGACGGGACTGGACGTCGGCGGACAGCGTAGGGACGCTGCCGGACGTCCCGTGGACGTAGGGCGGACCGCGGACGGGACTGGACGTCGGCGGACAGCGTAGGGACGCTGCCGGACGTCCCGTGGACGTAGGGCGGACCGCGGACGGGACTGGACGTCGGCGGACAGCGTAGGGACGCTGCCGGACGTCCCGTGGACGTAGGGCGGACCGCGGACGGGACTGGACGTCGGCGGACAGCGTAGGGACGCTGCCGGACGTCCCGTGGACGTACTAATCTGGACGGGTGGTGGACGTCCTCTAGGACAATTTGGGACGAACCGTGGACGCGGCCGAGTTCGTCCAAAGTGTTTCAATTCCCGGACGAGCGAATATCACGTACATCCGTGGTCGTCCAGCAGCCCCATCAGGGAAGCGGCAGGTTCAGTCTACCTTAGTAAGTTAATTTAATTTTTCTTATTTTAATTTATATTGTGTAGGCATTTTTTGAAAGATTTTTCTGGATGTTATTTTGTTACAATGGTTAAATGTCATGTATGCAAGTGTAACTTATTAGGTGTTGACCTACTGAAAATACATTTAAAGAATGTTCATCATCCAAGCTGTGTTTTTGGAAAGTTTTTATGTGGGGAAGATAATTGTTCTCGAACGTATGACAATTGGAGGTCTTACAGAAAACACCTTGTTGTCTTCCATAAATGTTTGACAAATGCTGATGAACCTCAACCAGCCACTCTCTGTAGTGGTGGGAGTGGGCCACCAGACAATGATGTAGATAATGTTGAGATAATGGAGACTGAACCTACAGTTTGTGATGCTTTTCCTTGTACAACTTTAGATGATTTTGTCTCTAGTCTCGAAAAAACATCTGATATTCTAGTGGCCAAATTGTATCAGAAATCCATTATACCACGTAATCATGTGCAAACAGTCATAGATGACTTCACTGACTTCTTTTGTGGAGAGTTTCTTGAAGTATTACAGGGCAAAGTGTTAAGCCAACTTTCATTGCCTAAACCATCCAAAGATTCTGTGGATGAAACTCGTGATATGTTCAATGCTTTGAAAACCCCATTCAAGAAATTTTCCTCAGATTTTAAGCGTATGTCACACTTTAAGTCTAGTTCCTATTATGTGGCTCCTGAAACGTTTACAATTTGTGAAAACCGTTCTAAGACTTTTAAGACTGCTACTGGCTCGGTTGTCAGAACTGTTAAAACTACTGGTCAATTTGTTCCTCTCCGTTTTCTCTTGAAAAACCTGTTTGAATTGCCTGGTGCTCTTAAAGAAACACTTGACTTCATGAAAACCTCAAGGAATTCTACTGATCAGTGCTCTAATTGCACTCAGTGTGAAGTGTGGCTCACGAAACTTTCTAAGTTCAATGCTTCTGATATTGTGATGCCTGTGAACTTTTACTATGACGAAATTGAGGCCAATTCTCAGTTGGGAGGACACTCAGAAAAGTTGGGAGGAGGTTATGCAGAGCTTCCAGCCCTACCTCCTGCTTGCAAGTCGAAATTGGAAAATATTCTACTAGTACTGTTAATAGATGGAGATGACAGAAAAAGTGAAGAGATAGGAAGGATAAGTTATAACAAAGAGGTGTTTAGACTTGTTGTTCAAGAGTTCGACTATTTGGAAAGTGAAGGTGTAGTGTGTGAAACTGATGTTGGTGTTTTGAAAATTTACTTTGTACTTAGTCATGTTAATGGAGATAACCTAGGTGTTCATGGTGTTAATGGTTTTGCAGAGACTTTTACGTGTAATTATCCCTGCACTGTTTGTAAGGCACGTAAAGAGGACATGTGGTGTATGCTGGGAGAAGATGTCACATTGTTTCGTACCAGAGAAAATTATGCTGAAGATGTTGCTACAGATAATGTTACTTTGACAGGAATAAAGGAGGAATGTGTCTGCAATGAAGTGAAATCTTATCATGTAACTGAGAATCTTAGTCTAGATGTAATGCACGATTGGGCTGAGGGCATTAAGACATATATAACGCCATCCCGACTGACTGACTCACTCATGTAAATGTTTGGGTAGAAGGAGGCTAGATACAAGCTTTTGAGATAGAATCGACCCCCCCTTAAATGACCTCAACACTCCAGAAAAATCGTCAAAACTAACCCTTGGGTGCTGCTGCAGGTGTCAGTGGCCTACATGATGCCTACATCATGCCATGCATGGCCTCAAACTGGAACGACGACGATAACTCGAGAACCAACTGACATAGAGAGATGCGGTTCGCGGCATTCGTCTGGACATCGCAGGGTGGTGAAGAATAACATGACTACGACGCCTACCGGTCTCGAGACCCCGCACCCCGTCCTCGAGCGCCAACTTTCATCTCTTGAACGGAGAGGCCTATCGACATTCGGTTTTCGGCGTTGCCTTCTGCGGAGGCCGGCATTGTAAAACATGACCACTACGCACACCGGTCTCGAAACGTCGCACCCCGTCCTCGAGCGCCAACTTTCATCTTTTGAACGGAGAGGCCTAGCGACATTCGTTTTTCGGCGTTGCCCTTTGCGGAGGCCGGCAATGTAAATCATGGGCACTACGCCTACCGGTCTCAAAACCCCGCACCCCGTCCTCGAGAGCCAGCGTTTAACTTTTGAACGGAGTGGCCTAGCGACATGCGGTTTTCGGCATTGGAAATGGAGCGCCCGCAGGGCGCCAAGAACATGGTGGGCCCGCAGGGCCCACGTGGCGTGAGGGGACCTTGAGCGCAGCGAGAGGTCTCCTCACGCCACACGGGAGGGCCGAAGGCCCTCCAAACGAGCTTTCGAATGCGCGCGGAGCGCGCATGAGAAAGCGAGTTAGCCATTATGTGTTGATCCCTGTTCTCAAACATTTTTTGGATCAAAAGTTTTTTACCTTAGATAGACTGAACAGTCGCATGGCAATGTTTGATTATGGCCCCTCTGATAGTGATAACAAGCCCACTCTCATCAAAGATGATTTTCATTCTAAAGGAAAGTTGAAATTTACTGCATCAGAAATGCTTTGCTTTATTCGTTTGTTCGGGATCTTTGTTGGTGATTTAGTGCCTGAAGCAGATAAGTATTGGCAGTTATACAAGGTTCACAAGAACATAACTGAAATTTTGCAGGCCCGTAGTTTGCCTTTTGATATGAAGAGTGAAATTGATGTTCTAGTTAAAGAACATCATGAGTTGTACGTTAATTTGACAGGAAGGCTTTTAACGATTAAATTTCATAATGCGGTTCATTATGGTACTTTACTTCAAAAAGCAGGTCCACTGTGCCACTTTTCATCCATGAGAGGAAAGGCTAAACATAGGTTTTTTAGGAATTATGCCAGTTCTATTACTTCAAGGCGAAATCTTCCAAAATCTGCTGCCATAAAGCATCAGCTCAGTCAGTGCTATCGCTTTCTTGTGAGAAGTCCATTGGTTCCCGTAATAATGTATGGTCCTGTACTTAAGTTTAATATTGAAGAACATTATGACTACTTCAAATTTAAATTGTCCGTTCCTCATAATTTAAAACATGTTAACAGCACTAACTGGGTTGATTTTAAAGGTACGCGTTATGAAAAAGGCGTTGTTTTAGTTCTTGGAGCTGATGATGAGTGTGGCTACAGGTTTGGTAAAGTGTGTGATATTTTTATTGTTGAAAGTAAGCCTTTGTTTTTGTGTAACATTGTTAACAACTCAGGATATTCCGATCATGTTGGAGGCTTTGAAGTTACGGTTTCTAGCTCTTACCGTTGCATTTTCCACCAGGACCTTCTGGATCCTTTCCCTCTCTACATGTTTCAAGCCAGCTCAGGGGAAAGATTTGTTGTATTAAGGCATTATTTGTAATTCCATTCCTTATTGGTTTTGTTAAGTTAATCTTAGCTGTGTGAGTGAAACCCGCTTATAGCGTTACCCGCGTAGAACGTTCTCCCGGGTATAGCGTTGCGTTCGCGAATCACCGGCTCCATATAACTAATGTAAAATTTATCCGCGTATAACGTTTCCCGCATATAGCGTTGCGATCGCGTGCAAATGGACATGAACGTTATAAGCGGGTTTCACTGAAGCGCATTGTTCTTTAGTAATGCTTTATGTGAATTTGTTTTTATGTTTTGGGTAGTAGAAGTGAATAAAAACTACTTCCATTCTTAAATGCAGTTGACTCATTTATTGAAATTCTACTAGTTTCACCTGCCTGAGACAGCTCTAGAAAAGTGGAGGAAGGGGCGTAGTTTTCGCCCAGTAAATTGCGAACGCGCTCGAAGCCTGATCGAATTAAATCGCTGTGTCGACGAATTTTAGGTCCGCAAACCCAACGAACATTTTTCGCACCATAGCCGCCAAGGCTCGCTACCCTGGCGGAACATATGTTACCTACAACAGCAAAATTGTTTGTTATTGCAGCAAACATTATTTTAGCGAAAAATGTTCGCTGCTGCAGCACAGGTGTTTGCAGGCTCCATAGCAGCGAACAAATTTTGCTGCCCCAGCGCGCGATTCGCTGGCACAGCGATCACACTTTTTTCCGTGTGCACTCAAAAATTATAAAGATTAATTGCCAGGAGATCCTCATCGAGTTTTCCGGTTTTTCCAATTGTTGCAGGGTAGAGTTTCTAGGAACCGGCACACACGTTTGTACCCCTGCAGGGGCAGACAAGGTGACGACACGAAGAGCGCGTAACCTTTCCTTTCTAGTTTTTTTTTTACGTTTTCGGTCCTTTAATGCCATTGTTCCGGGTCGCCGCAGTCATTTTCGGAACCCCTGAGGCCACCGCTACCCACCCAGAGAAATTTTGAAGTAATTTTACCCATATCTTGGAATATGCCCCCACCCCCTCCAAAATTAAGGGTTTGTTCGGGAGGGTTGAAATTTGCTTAGCCGTACTGGCGGCGTTCGGTCCCACCCTACGGAGCTCCTCGGCTCGTTCTCGTGTCGCCGGCTGGATCGGCACCAAACCTACGCGGCCAGCACACAGCTTCATAAGGAGGTTGGGAGACGCCGGCACGCTGCCTCAGGGCTCCCCGCAGCCTGTCCTCGGTCTCCTATTGGACTGGACTGCGCGTGCTCGTAGGCGCGTCTGCACTGGAAAACGAAATGAAGAAGACCGCTTAACGACACTGCGCAGCTTTCCGATTGCATACGGGTGTGTCCAAGCGATCTTTGTCTCTGTCGCACTCATCGCCGCGCTGCCGATGCAGTCCCTTTCGGCATCAGCGGGTGAGCCGTAGCGTTCGACACAACCGGACGTGTGGGCGGCTAGGTGACGCAGGACCAGCGGCTGCCCCGCTCGAGCAGTAACGCAAGGGAGTGATTGGTGATAATGGAGACGAGGGGGACCGCGCTGTAGGAAGATGAAGGCGGGGGAAAGGGACCCCAGGCGTTTTCCTCTGTGGGTCTCCTCCTGTAGTGATCTGCGTACACTCTTTGTCCACCGCAGAGCCAAGTTGTGAAATGTTGAGCAGTACGCCTGTCATTGGCTTTCGAGCCGAGCGTGTCCCGCAGTGCGTTTGAGGGCCTGCTTGGTGTTGTCGAGCCCCATCTCGCCCCGCCGCCCCGCAGCTGCCTAGTGCTCCTCGCCTGTCTTCCTCGCCCACGCACCAAACCTCGGCCACCCCTCTCCCCCCTCTCCGGAGCTGGGGATCTGAATGGCAGCCCGTGCCGGCTACCTGCGTTACCGCGACCGAAAAGGTTCGTCTTTTGTCTCCGTCGCCTGCGTATTGAGCATGTGTATGAGAGAGATAGAGAGATACAAGACGAACAGGTTTCGTAACCACTTCCTACCACTGTACGGCCGAGGCGGGCTGCCATGTGGCTGGCCTGGCTGTGATACTAGGGGGTATCATTCCCGACATATTTTCGAATCTGATATTGGCACATGTCGGGATTTTTGCGTAAGGCCAACATAGAACCGGTAATTTTTTTTCAGATTTTTAAAATGGTCTAGCCAGGACCTCAAAGTTTCTAAAAACCAGTGTAGACGCGGTGCGTTATTTCTCACACCGGTATGGATCAGGCGCATTTGACATAGTCTGCAGGACATGTTCCTACACCATCAGGATTTTTTTTTTCGGCTCATAAGAACAATATCTTAGGGTGACGCCAGTCGATTTTATTACCGCCGCCCCTGGACGGATAGGCAACCCCCGTAATATTAAAAAGTCCATAAGACATTCAAACGCGAATAACATTGAGGCCGATGAAGGGACGGAGCTGCACAATGTCTCATTTTAATCGCGCTTCACTCCTCTTTCCACTGCGCTTTTCCGATTTTCAATAGCACCTCTGGTTTACTATTTCATTTTTAACAGTATTTCAACTTTCGCGAAAAATTATGTAAACTGATGTCGTGCTCGTCATCGTAAAAAGAGAAGGGAAGGGAGGGAGGTTACCAGATATTGCAGCCAAGACGCTGCATTGCATGCAATGTCTAAAAGGAAGGGGACGTGCTGGCACCCACGGGTAAAAACCTCGAGTGAATACGGTATGGAACGCGTGTGAATGTCGTCTGAACGGTTAGGTCGACATTAGGGTGTATCGAATGGCACACTTTTTCGAAATTGAAAGTGCCTGGGTCCGGCGATTGTTGTACTATATGATAGTAGTTCACCATAAAAATTTCAATTTTTTTCGACAATATCCTACGCCTCAAACTCGGCCTCAAAGTTTCGATTTTTCGTCTAAATAGGCAATCCCGCAATACACGGTTTCCGCGACTTGTGAATCGACCCTCATGCATCGCGGGTCACGAAATGACCCTCCAAGTACTAATAGACACTTCGAAATCGATTAAAAGTAATTTACACGCCTGTATTACGCTAATAAAAACACTGAAAATAGACGCATTTTCAAGTATTTAGTGAAAATCGCAACTACAGCTCTTAGTTATTTCCACAAGGTTTCTTGGGGAAATATCCAGGACCCATCGCGAGGAGATGGCTGCAGATCGGGTCCCACCCCCCACCCCTCCCATAAATTCCCCATGATTCCCCTATATATACAATAATTACAACTATTTACAAAGCTATTTACATCCAAAGTCAACACTTAAAGTCTGACTTTGTTCGAAATGCTGGCATTTCACTCCGTGACTTCAGAGTTTGGCGGATGAAGCCGTCACGCGCTTCCTCCCCACAGACAGCAGACGCGGCTTTCGTCACCAGCTTGACGGTTCGCTCTACTGCCTGTGTGTGGCAAGGGAGTTGCCAAATGTCCTCGAAAAGGGCAAACTTCTCTGGATCATCTACAGAAACCTGTAGCTCGGCGGCTGTAAATCTACGCAGAACTGGAGGAGCAGTCACGGACGCATTTGCCCAGTCAATGGCCTCGGTGTAGTCAGAGGCTTTGAAGTTGAGTTTGGGCACTCTGAATTCCCGTACACCTTGTCCGGCTACTTCTCTGGCGTCCAAGATCTTATTTACTGCCATAGATCTTACATCTCTGCGTTCGTCAAACAGCATTGCTACTAGGATATTTTCTGGGTGCAAAAAGTAAGCATTTGTCTGGATGACCTCGTCTACCTTTTTTCGGGCCGTAACAGGTAAGTACCTCGAGAATTTGACTGCATTCCACGTGTGGATGGCTCCATACTTGATTTGCCATTTTTTTTTTTAATGGCAAACCAAAGTTTGGCATAAACTCTAACTACATAGTTCGTAAGGATTGCCAGATTCTGACTTGGCCGAGGTGTGGCGGTGTACAGCCGAACAATGCGGTTTGCAGTTGTGAGCCATCTGGAATGTGACATTTCCCCAGGATCCGTATTGGCAAGATCGTCTGGTACGGTGCCGCTTGTGACCGCGGAACAAATCCGCAGAAGGTACTTTTGATCAGTACTGAGAATGCTTGGGTCAATATCTGAAAGGTCTGCTTCTAAATTGATTTTTTTGAACCTGACTACTTTTATTTGTTCACAGGTGCCGAGCTGTTTTCCAATAGGACCTTTAAAAGCGGACGGACCTGTTTTCTCTCCGTCCAGGAGCTTTACAAGATGGCGAAGAGGCAATTCATTAAAATGGAGGAGGCAGATGCACCATTGCAGATTTTTCTGCAAGCGCCGCTCTATTAAAGTGACGATTCCCCCAAGAGGACCAGTGTTTGTGGGTGTACCATCGCAACCAACTGCAGACAATTCACCGAGATCGTATTTGTCTTCGTCGGCAATGTGCGTAAGTATGCTGTCACTCTCGTGCTGTGCAGATGCAGACTTAGGGGTAACATGACCTATGTATTTCCCCCCCCCCCGGTTCTTGAACTAATGAGATATGTTCCTCCTTTTTATGTTCTTTATGATATTGAGACCCAATTTTTGTATTGACAATAGTTGTATCCTTTCTACCATCGAAATATAAGCCAATTAAAACTGTTCTGGTGTTCTCAGACTGGAGTTCTTGCCTCCCTTTCGCCCTACCCCTAGCAATTTTACTTCTACCTACTTTCATATTTTTGTTGTCATGTGAAACGAGGCCGACATCCACGAGAACTGATGAGGCAATTGCCGCAGCTGCGGTGTGACATACAGAAAATCTATCAGCAACTTTGCATGTTTCAGTTAGTGAGACCCTCATTTGAGCTACGGTCCGCGTCCGCGCAGAGATGGAGAAGGAAGGGTCAGACTTATCTGAGTTTGGCCCCTTTTCTTCAAAGTCCTCGGTTTCCGTATCGTCTTTGAAAAACATCAAAGATGAGGAAGAGGGCTCAGTGATTTTGTCTAAAGATATTTTTTTAGCTTCCTGCCCCTCGCGTTCTTGTTTCCTCTTAAGCATTTGTGAAACAGTCAAATCCACCCCTCCGATGACCATTACGCGGTCTCCCCTCTGGTCGATAAGAAAGGCATGCTCTCGTTTAGGTATTTTCGTGACACACTCACAGCGCTTCACGGCATGTGTATCTGCAAGCAAAGCCACGCTGCATTAATGTGGCTCGACTATGAATCACATAAACTGGGTAAAAAAATTTCTACTATTTACGCAGATAGAGAGATTTCTGTGCTCGGCCGTAGAGTAGATGGATATATTGAGATACATCTCCCACAGGATGGTGTGGAGCGTCGAATCTATCAATTCCATGGTGATTACTGGCACCAGTGCCCCCAGCATTTCCCACACAATGAGAACTCTACAGAAAACCGTTATCAGCAAACAGTAAGACTTACATCACTCTTCAGAAAAAATGGATTCAATGTCATTGAAAAATGGGAGTGTGAGTGGAATAGAGACCTAGACACTGACCCTATGGTAAAAGCTTTCTTTGAGGCAAACCCCACATCTAGAGAGACTCCCCTCGTTCTTCGAGACGCTCTCTGCGGCGGCCGTACCAGTGCACTTCGGTCATACCACAAAGCCGACCTAGAGATAGGCGAAAAGATCAGAATGGTCGACGTAGTTTCAGAATATCCGTCGGCTAATCTGCGAGGAGAGTACCCTGTGGAAATCGATATAAGGGACCGCGCAGGCCGATACGTGCCATTCGATCACGGAACGTTAACGCTGCTAGTGCACTTTAAACAGCTGTGATGGCTCCTCAGACGCAATACAACGACTATTACATGAATCAGGCGGGCGGTGGTGGTGGTGCTGGGAATTATTACGCCGGCGCCCCGTATCAGAAAGGCTACGGCATAGGCTCCTGGCTAGGCGGTCTATTTCGATCGGTTTTTCCTCTGTTCCGGAGCGGCGCGGCTGCAGTCGGTCGGGAGGCTGCCCGAGCCGGTAGTTCTGTTCTAGCTGACGACGCGGCTGGTCATAATTTAAAGGAGAGCATGAATAAACAAGTTCAAGAACTTGTTACTCAGTTGAAACGAAAGGCTGAGGACTGAAGGAATGAAGGCTGAGGAATGAAGGGGTCTGGGACTATAAAAAGGCTTAAGGCTAGACGTGGATCTCATTCTGCAACGAGAGGTCGTAAGAGAAAGACGTCAAGTATTCAAGATCTCCTATCGTAATGGCTTTCATGCATCCTCAGTCGAACGAGTGTCTCCGGTCAGAACTGGATTTGTGGTTGGTTCCACCCTCCCAAACCGTTTTCGAGGGAACACACTGGGTGCCTTACAAACCGCTCACGACACTCGATGCTGCAAACACCGTAGAATTTTCGATTCCCGGTGTGGGTCACGAATACATCGACCCCGCGCACACGATGTTGTATGTGAAAGCAAAAATTGTCAAGGCTGATGGCACAGATCTTGCTGAGTCAGATAACAGCGATGCAGCACCAGTTAATTATGCTCTCCACGCCCTCTGGAGTCAAGTTGACATCAGTCTTAATCAGAAAGTGATATCTCACTCCAGCATGACCTATCCTTACAGAGCTTACATCGAGTCTCTTCTAAATTACGATACAGCTGCAAAAAATTCTCACATGACACAGAGGCTGTGGTACGATGACACGCCTGGTCATTTCGATTCTCTGAATGACGAAGAAAACACAGACCTTGCCCAGAGGCGTGACCTCACAGCAAGAAGCCGTACGTTTGAGATGATGGGTCCCCTCCATATCGATTTTTTCAACCAAGACCATTTTCTTCTGAATAACGTCGAGCTCCGTATAAAACTGATCAGAAATCGTGATGCGTTCACACTCATGTCCACAGCTGGGACGGAGAAGATACGTCTCCTTGACGCTACACTGTACGTCCGGAAAGTCACTGTCTCCCCCTCTGTTCTGCTCGCACACGTGCAAGCCTTAGAGAAAGCTCCTGCCAAGTACCCCGTGAATAGAGTGGACATTAAAACAGTCACAATCACCCAAGGGCTGAGAGATAAAAATATCGATAATCTGTTCATGAATCAGATGCCCCAGAGAGTGATTATAGGGTTTGTGGACAATCGTGCGTTTAATGGCGATTTTGCACGGAATCCCTTCAACTTCCATCACTTGAATGTGAACTACCTCAGTCTGATGGTAGACGGTCACCCCGTCACATCACAGCCATTGACACCTGACTTTCCTAATGGGCTGTATATGGAAGCGTACAACACACTCTTCTGCGGGACAGGCATTCATTGGCAGGACGAGGGAAACAACGTCAGTTTTGCCGCTTACCCTGCTGGCAGTACTCTGTACTGTTTCGACCTCTCTCCCGATCTGTCCGCAAACGAACCCCACTGGAATCTCCAGAGACAAGGGACACTTCGTCTTGAAGTGAAGTTCGGAGCTCCTGTCGCTACACCAGTGAATTGCATTATTTATGCTGAGTTCCAGAACATGATCGAAATCGATAAAAATAGGAACGTTATTGTTGACTATAACGTCTGATCATGGACGAGGGCTTAGACGGTGGTACGTTAGACACGATGATGAGATCAGACACACACATCGCTCCTCTCTTTGAAGGTGTTTTTGCTGCAGACACATTGCCAAGACGTTTAGATAAACGCCCAGCATTACTCATATGTAACACAGATCCTATCTCAAAACCAGGGTCTCACTGGGTAGCTTTCTTTATCGATAAAAACGGGGCCGGAGAGTTCTGGGATTCATATGGTATGCCACCAATAGTATCATCGCAAGTTTATGGATAGAGTGTGTAAAAAGTGGACGTACAACCACACCAGTTTACAAGCAATCGATTCTAAAGTGTGTGGAGAGTATTGTGTTCTATACTTAGCGCATAGAACACATGGCTACACGTTGCACAAATTTGTAAAAACATTATTCACAGATGATGCAGAAAAAAATGATGCCTTAGTTCGGAAAATGTTTAAACACATGTACACTGCTCACTGTATACTCCCAAATAATAAATCACAAGTGTGTACTTCAAGAAAAAATTAATTCTGTAGTTTCTTTTTTTTAAAAAAAATCAGAAAAAACAAAAACAGAAAAAAATTTTCACAAAAAAAATAATTAAAAACAGAAAAAATCACAAAAAAAAATAAAACAAAAAAATTTCCCCAAAAAAGTACTTTATGTTTGCGGTTTTGTATAGGCCTACTGGGGATAGAATTTTCCGCACAAAAAATTCTAACGACTGCATCTAGCTTGCCTCAAGGGCGCAGTGGGAAACAGCTAGTATATTTCGTTATGACTGTTTTTTCACTCACCAGGTGCAGCTGTCACAGCATCGTCGGCGGCTCCCCCTGGGGACTATATGGACTCAGAAAAAAATATTATTCAGGGTTCGTGACGGGCCATTCAGAAAATATACGATTGAGTTAGCACGTAATCCTATATTTTGAAAAATGTCGTCCTCACCTAGGTTAGGTTATTCTAGGTTAGGTTGGGCTAGGTTAAGGACATGTCTGAAGGAACATCAAGATGACGGCCTAACTTAGGTTAGGTTGTGTTGGGTTAGGTTAGGTTAGGTTTGGGTTGGGTTACGTGCATGTACGTACACGTATCACGGACAGGTAACTTGGGGTAATGAAGATGGCGGCGGTTAGATTGGGTTACGTTTAGGCCATGTCCGAATGGGCTCGCTTGGGTTAGGTTGGGTTAGGTTGAGACCCTCCAAGAACAGGATTAAAAAAACAAAATGGCGACAGGTGACCTGGGGTCATCCTTGGGTTAGGTTACGTGCATGTACGTGCACGTATGACGGACAGGTGACTTGGGGTAATCAAGATGGCGGCGGGTGACTTGGGGTAATCTATACTACTCATGTGTAATCATTGGTGCACTGGGAACTGTTCTGCCTCCAGTCCATATCTGCCCTAGGAAAAAGTTTGTGCCTGACTTGCTGATTAATTGCTATCCTGGGGCCTTGGGTCTCGGCAACACTAAAGGATATATGACTAAAGAGTTATTTGTAGATGTTCTGAACCATTTTATAAGACATACAAGCTCTTCAAAGGAAAACCCTTCTTTATTGTTACTTGACAATGTGGATACTCATTTTTCTACAAAGTCTTTAGATCTTGCAAGAGAGCATGAGATTGTAATTTTTACATTCCCTCCCCACTGCACTCACAGGCTGCAGCCATTAGATGTAGGGTTCTTTGGCCCATTTAAGACCCATTACGATCAAGCTATCAACACTTACTTGGCCAATAATCCTGCAGTGCCTCCCACAATATACCGCGTTGCTGGGTTTGTTAAATATTCTCTCATCAAATGTGCAACCCCTCATAACATTATGAAGAGTTTTGAGAAACCAGGAATTGTGCCATTATATAGAGATATTTTTACTGAAGCTGATTTTATTATTACTAGTGTGACTGAGAGACCAGATCCTTCTGCAATAGAAAATCAGACTTCAGATGATCCAGATGACCCTGATCCAGGTGAAGATTCACAAGCAGAAATTAATCATAAAACTATTGATATCCCTGTGACAACTAATGCGAGATCAAATCCATCTGTTTGAGATTCTGAGCCGCCTTCTAAAAACTTGCAAGATAAAGGGCATATTGGACCATTGGCTATTAGAAGCCTTCCTAAAGCTAGACCTAGAGAAGTAACACGGAAACCGAGAAGAAAAGTAAAGTGTATGGTAGCAACAGATACACCCGAAAAACATGAAATAGACCAAAGGGAGGAGGATCAAGCAGTTAAAAAAAATAGGCTGAAGAAAGAAAAAGGAAGAGGGAAGAAAAAGCTGCAACCAAAGGTCAAGGGAAAGGAAATAAAAATAGAACAAAAACAAAAGCGTCAGGAAATACAAAAAAGAAGACTGCAGCCAGACAGCTTAGCTATGAAAGTGACAAATCGTTTTCAGCTGATGAAGTTGAAGAAATAATTTCTGGTTCTGATTCTCAAGTGATTTCAAGTGATTCTCAAGACTCAACTGTAGTTGATCAATTGATTTTTGATCCAGATGAGGGGGATTATGTGTTAGTGTCTTTTGTAACAGTGGGGAAGGATAATATTCATTATGTGGGCAAAATATTGGGGAAAAAAGATTCAGAAGGAGACTGTGAAATTTCCTATTTAAGGAGGAAAGTGAATGGCGATATTTTTTTGTCTTTTTCAGTGCCTCGTATTCCGGACATAAAAAGTGTGAGTGTTGGTGACATTCGAGCTATTTTGCCGTGTGCGGGCTTACCTCGAGGCTGATCATCGAGCCCATATACGCCGCCAGCAGCAGGAGGTCCATCGACAGCAGCGTGGTCGCCATACGGCACCTAACGGTAATAGCCGTTCATCTTTTTGTTGTAACGGCGCCGGCCGTCCATTTTCGTCCGGGAACGGCAACAGCCGTAGTACCTACCCACGTCGGTGTGGCAATTGCAGGGGAAGCCATCCTACTGGTTCTTGCCCTAGGGATCCACGGCCCACAGCCGTTCGCGCCATGCAACGAATCATTGACCGCATGCGTTAGCAAAATCTTTGAAATTGCTTTAAATTATTTTTAATTGCTGTTCATTATTGTGTCTTGTCTTGAGTATTTGTTTTCATCCATGACTGACCATTTGTATTGTTTTCTCCACGGCACATAAGAATTAAAAATATTATGCCGTTATTTTCGATTTTTATTCCCACTCCTCTCCTCCCCCACGGCATGACCGTCCCGGTATCCGACTTCACCCGAACCGAGCCGAACCGCCCCGAACTGACAATAATGCCCCCCCCCCCCCCCCCCGCGCCCCCGCTGGTAGCGACGACAACGCCCTCACTGCTCGCTCGCAGTCGCACTCCGACCTCCCGCCTGACTAGTGCCACACAGCTCTCCAGGCAAACTACGATGTCGCTCTTCGCCACTCTAATAACTGGCCTTATCATTATCAAAGACATATATAACGCCATCCCGACTGACTGACTGACTGATTAACTCACTCATGTAAATGTTTGGGTAGAAGGAGGCTAGATACAAACTTTTGAGATAGAATCGACCCCCCCTTAAATGACCTCAACACTCCAGAAAAATGGTCAAAACTAACCCTTGGGTGCTGCTGCAGGTGTCAGTGGCCTACATGATGCCTACATCATGCCATGCATGGCCTCAAACTGGAACGACGACAACTCGAGAACCAACTGACATAGAGAGATGCGGTTCGCGGCATTCGTCTGGACATCGCAGGGTGGTGAAGAAAAACTGATCAAACGAACCCCTAGGGTGCTGCTGCAGGTGTCAGTGGCCTACATCATGTCATGCATGGCCTCAAACTGGAACGACGGCGGTAACTCAAGAACAAATTGTAATGGAGCGATGCGGTTCGCGGCATTCGGCAGGGCATCGCAGGGCGGTAAAGGAAAACTGACCAAACTAACCCCCTGGGTGCTGCTGCAGGTGTCAGTGGCCTACGTAATGCCATGCATGGCCGCAAACGGGAACGAAGGCAGTAACTCTAGATCCAAGTGACATAGAGATGAGGTTTCTGGCACTGCATAGGGCATCGCAAAAGGCTTGCGAATTTTTTTTAAGCCAATAAAGAGCCACCGGGACCAGGAACCCCATCCAAAATTTTTCGACGACTCTTTTTTTGTCTTCTACAACGGATTAAGTATGCATCACACGCCCTAAATGGTTGGAGAATATAATCGTACTGACTAAGGTCCTACTTCTCATTTGACAGCCGCCGGTTGGCCAAAGCAGGTAAAATGCACGGAGTGACGGAATGGTGACTCATGGTGAGCGAAGTGTGTTATGCCGAAACCGAAACAACAGGGCGAAGCCCTGTACGGGGGTCTGGGGGCGGAGCCCCCAGCGAGCAAAGCGAGTCGCCTTTCTAATTCTACGAACCTTACGGCTCCGTTCGAAGCCGCGCCTCCCCCCGCACCCACCGCGTTGTATACCTGGAGGGAAACATCGGCGCCGGAAAGTCGACGCTTGCTCGCGGTCTCGCCAAAACGGCCAAATATGCCGTCGACATGGAACCTGTCAAAGAATGGCAAGACCTTGACGGCCACAACATGTTGCACAAGTTGTACACGGACAAAGACACCTGGATGTTTCCGTTTCAAGTGCTTGCTCTGACAACTCTAATCAAACGGTCTCTCTGCCGAGCACCACTCCTCCCACGCATTTGTGAACGGTCTGTAGAGTGCTCATACCATGTCTTCGCACAAGATGCGTTCAACACAGGCGCACTCACGGCCGCTCACATGGCCGCTCTCCGGAAGCTAAAAAGCCTGGGTCCGGACAATGTAACGGCGCACTATGTGTACGTCCGTACGCCACCCGCCATCACCCACGAGCGACTCCTGCGTCGGGGGCGGCAGGAGGAATTGAAGGTAACGGTAGAATACCTCCAGCGGCTTCACGAGCTCACAGACAACTGGCTTTTGCGTACGGAGAAACCGGAAAATGTAACAGTAATAGACGGCCTACGGTCCCCGCAAGAAGTTTTGCAAGAGGTCGAAAAATATCTCGACCGTCTTTTTCTCTCCACGGTTTAAGTTCCGTAAAACCGTTTCGACCGTCTCTTCCTCACCACGGCGTAAGTTTCCGTTTTACTTTCGTCGTTCCCAGAGCTGTATCCCGGTCCCACGGTCAGAGGGGGATGATGTGTAGAGTTTATAACACGGGCTGTACCGGGCCTCCGTCTCTCCGTCTTGACTCCGACGGTACACTCGACAAGTGTCGATTGTAGGCGGGCTCTAGGAGCAACCACGGCGGCCGAGCCGTCAGTCTTGAATAAACGCTCTTGCCGAGCAGACCTGTTCTACAGACTACTCTCCTTTTTCCCAAAACCTTCTAATAACTCCACAATACCATCATAGAACAACTGTGCAAAGTGGGAGCAAATGGTACCGAAGTGCAGTTTTCATCGGCTAAGTCAGCGGACTATCAAGGCCTCTGCGTCCGCCGCCTTTAAAGTCAAACCCTTCACGGCTGCCTAAGGACGCCGCACTGCCGCTACTGGCCGCCTGTAAGGTCACCGGCTGTGAAAACGTAACCGTTCACAAAAGAATCTCTATTTTAAATACACGAGAACATACTGTTGTGAAGTGAGCTCCTCACGTCGCTACACTATTAGACGGGTTTGCGCATCGCACCCTTGTTCCTATCACTTTGAATGTGCGCGGGCATTCGTGTCCGGCCAGGGATGTTAGACGTACGATAAAAGTCGTACATGTACGATATTTTGGCCCTTCGTACGACCAACGATCCTGTATGGACATCGTACGCTAAAGTACGATATTTTCGTCATGTGTACGACCTTGAACTCAAATACACCTAAAACATTCGAATTTTCCCCACGGATTGCATGCCGATTCATTATCTTGGCACCCTGCCTCCTACCACCGTACCGCTGCCGCACGTATAGTTGGCTGTGGCGCTGGTAGATGTCGTTAGTGCTACACCTGTCGTTAGTCGCTTGTTTAACTGCAGAGGGCCAATAGGAATGCGGTGCTGGCGTTCGCCGGCAGTAAACGTACATTTCGAAATTGTGTTTTTAAACAGGCGAGTTACTAGATATGCTATGTTTTCTCAGTTAGCTGGACTGGAACTGAGAGTGAGAAGTAAGATTGAGGTTATGTGTACACAGATTGTTTCTTAGATCGCTTCGTTTAACCGGTCATTTCGACATTTTCAATCGAAAGTATTTCAAAGCTATTTTGAGACTGTGCCATATGAATAATTTATTTAGTAATTATTTTGTTAGTTATTTATTATTTATTCTGCTCTTTGAAGCTGTGATTAGAACATTGAGCTGTGAATAAAATGTGTGGACACAGAGAGCGCATGTATTTAAAAACAGAGGTTTCACACACCAAATGCTTACGTACTATTTTGTACATAACTATGAACAGATATAAATCATCATAAGCTATGTACAAAATCGTCCATAATTATGCACAAAATTGTACATAGTTATGTACAAATAGTACGTAATTATGTATAAATAGTACATAATTGTGTACAAATTTGTACATAAGGTTTATATCTGTACATAATTATGTACAAAACTAGTACATAAGCATTTAGTGCGCACCCGCCTGCATTTAGTTGCCCACCCGCTCCAGAAATGGCAGCACTGTCCGGTCGGTGCTGTTGTGTGTGGGACCAGAAGCCCGCACCGTTGCAAATATTCGCGCCGCCGCGGCCACAGACGGATCACCGGCTCAGCCGCGAACCACCGTTATCATTTTCAAAAAAAAAAAATTGTTTTGAGTATATGAATCCTTCTTTTTGTAATTTTAAAATTGAGTCATCATGTGCTTGTAGCATGGTTAGAAAGTTCGAAAGTAATTTTTCTTCTTCACAGTGATCAAGCTTTGCCTTTTTTTATGAGCTTTAGTAAATGATGAATGCATGAGCATTTAATTTCTTGTGATGGTTGGTCACGATTTGGTTCATTTCAATGATTTAGGGAAAATGTGCTCGGTGCCTGCGCGTGGTCCGTAGCGTCGACCGCATGGCGCTCGCGACCTAGGGCCGCAGCCATCTTTGTCTAGCCTCGCGGATCTCGTAGTATGAAAATTGCGTCGGCCACCGCGTCGACCGCATGGTCACTACTACATGGGAGCGGCCATCTTGGACAGCGCTGCCGCAATGCAGCCCGGTGACGTCACAGTCAGTCTGGAGTATTGGACTCACAGCAAAAAAAAAAAAGGGAGAGAAAGTTTGTCTATGAAAAAAAGTAGTGCAATAATCTAAGGAATTGATGCCCGTAAAAAGAGAGTCGAGCATCCTACACTATCTTTTCACGGTTGTTGTTGTGCTGTATGGGAGGTGCAATACTGCCATATGGGAGGTGCGAATGCTGCCCTGTTGGATGGAGTATTCTGCCCTTATGGTTAAATGCAAGCGCTTTAAGGACGTAGTCTGGCAAACTGCTCCTTGCCTTTGCTTCTTTTCTGATTGATGTGAGATATTGATGCGGGATATTGATGTAGAATATTGGTATGAGATATTGATATGAGATATTGGTGTATAATATCGGTACGGGATATATCGATTAGAGACATTGATACGGGATATTGATCAAATATATTAATATGAGACATTGATATGGGCTATTGATATAAAATATTGATTCGAAATAAGGAGTGAATACAAAAGAAAATACTATTGTTGAATGTCAGTAGTACATACTGAGGATCGAGAATTAGAGGGAACGCCCAGAAAAATCGGTTCTTGTCTCAAGTGAATTGGCATTACTTTAAGACGAAAATGCTCTTGACTGCAGCAAGAGCCATTCGCGCTTGTTTTAAGAGCATTTGCTTTAAATCAATGGATTCTTACTTTGACATTTTGTAAGATTTAACTTGGTAAATGGCATTGACACCCCTGCTTTTAAATTAAGAATTTTGCTCTTGCTGAGGTCAAGAGCACAGTGGAATCCGATCAAGCCCAAACTGGGCCTAGGTCAAGACGAAACAGTGGAAGGGAAATGCAAGTGGATGGGAGAAAACAGACACCCCCGCCCCTGGCAGGCAGACAATAGGTCGGACGGGGGCGGTTCAGGGTCGGCTAACGCAGAAGTTATTGGTATTGCCTACGTATAGGAGTGTTTTGTTTCAAATTACCAACCCCGCACGGGGCGGGAAAGGGACTGCCCCCCCCCCCAGCCCAAAAAAGGAACCAAAACAAGAACACTTGTTCAAGAAATCACTGTAAGGGGCCAGTCGTATCGCATCCCCGTCGTCGGGGTAACACTTCGTCCCCTGCAGACACCGCAGTCCAAAATTATTTTGCGTTATTGTGTATGTGTCAAGTAGCCAACGCACTTAAATATATGTTAACAAACACTTCTCGGATTTGGAAATGAAATCCCAGTTAGTGTGTAAAATTCCGTGTATTTGGTTGCAATATATACAAAAATACATAGTGAAGCTCTATTTATTTGCTTATAGAGAGTGCCTCAGTGACACACATTTCTTGCCATCTAAGGGGCTTGTTCTACACCTTAGGGGGATGTGGTACAACAACTCATTGTGTTTCACACAAGCAATATCATCAGTATCGTCAACTATATATGTACATACATGTGAGCGATAATGCACAGTGGTTTTCAGCTTCAACACAAAAGTAACAAAAGATTTATCATGAACAATGTATAAAATTTCGCCAAATGTGGGAAACAAATCACCTACTTTAGTAACAACAAACATACCAACATGGTTCCAAAAATATAAACACCATTGGCTACATTTACTTCATACATAGGGTTTACATCAAAAAATTCATAGAATGATTGAAAATGGCTTAAAGATTGCAGTTTACAAAATTTGGACTTAACAAGTTTTTCAGATACAGTATCATATTTCATTAAACGAATACATAAGCTGAGTTGATACTTGACAGACACAGAGTATGGAAAATCTATTCTAGAATTACATGCTTTGGCATACATTTTACCTATACGGTTTTCAGAAGTTAAAGCTGAAAAAGAAGAAAGAGGACCATTCCGTTTAAGGAAGTCAGGGTAATGTAACATGAAGTGATGCTTCGGTTTTAAACTACCATACAAATTAACATAGGTCTGATGATGTTCAGAAATGAGAGTGCGCATGTAAATATCCATTCCTGGTTCAATGACAGGGCACATAATTAGCTCTAAAATATCATGAAGTACAAGATACAATTTCCAAGCCGAATTACCCTCGGGAATTAAGTCCCCTACCATCTCTCCCAGGTAACGGGTGAAACATAGCATTTCAGAAGAAGAGAGGTTTAAACTACAATTCAAAAAACGATCAACAGAGAAGTGACAAGTTGGAGGCTTGTTGCCTTGTTCTAATGGACCATAATTAAACCCATTCACCCGCTCACAAAGGGTTGACACAGAAAAATACCCTCTGTCATGAATCAGAGAGTGCAAAATTTTACAAATATCATATTTTAGTACACCCTCAAATAGATCATGCATAATATCACAGTTGGCATTACTAACACAATGGTAGCTTGGGATTTCATTCCACACACACAACTCCTCAATACCAGTAAGAGATACATTGTTAGTATTAACATCATCCCTGTAGTTCTCAACAGTTCTCAATAGATTGTTAGGCACACTGAAACAAAAGCGTTTACAGTCATCCCTAAACATTTTACAAAATCTACAGTAAAATCTTGCTGTGAAACATTCAACAAAGCCCTCAATACTATGGCAACCAGCATTATCAGCACGAATCACACACATACGAAAGTATACTTGTCTTGTTATACCATCAATATTTATGGTAATGCCTTCACTTTCAAGGAACTTCATTTCTGATACAACAGGAGCAAACACAACTGAATTGCTATTTTCTCTTTTTCTATATTTAGATTCATATAGAAGGAATAAGAACATATTCCGAATAGAAGACTGCACATCAGGTGGCAAACAAGCCAAACTAGCGTATAAAGCTCCAAAAGAATGGACACCATGGTGGGAGCCAATAGCATTATCAGGGTCATAGTCATCATAGTGCAAGTCAATTGGTAGAAAAAGTTTTCCATCATCCTTTGATGAGAGTTGTTGCCACAACCCTCCCTGAAGAAAATGCGAAATACCACTCCTATTACGGAGTTTAGACATAAATCTAGTAATAGATGAAAACATACCAGGCAATTCTAGAAACTTAACCAACACTTTCCTGAGTGGAATAAAGTATTCATAAACGGGAGCCCTGATTAGTTCTACCGTTTTCTCCCTATTAACATACTTGTCCTCGTGACAAACTAACACAGGTTCTGGTTTGATAAATTTTCCAGTCTCGCCCAAGTTACAAAGACGTTTGAAATCACTCATCATCCCATCAAAAGGACTCTGCAGGACATTAAACGTTGAATTGAGTTTGGCACATTCATGTGGAAAATTCTCATCCCCAGTACAATTTGATAGCACTTTAAAAACATTTTGTTTGAGAATGGTTATTGTCGATGTTAAAATATCACTAGTACTTTGTATCACAGAATGGACCAACTTACGACTAGAATTTGGATGGGCATAAAGACTAGCAGCAAAAAACTCAGTATTCTTAAAGAAATTATTTACAAAGTATTCTATAGAGTATCGATCCTCGTCTTGAACATCTACATCTTCATCAAAGTCAACAAACTCATTATCAACAATAACGTCCTCCACATCCTGTATTTCCTCGTGTACTTCCCCCTCTTCAAAATTCACAACAGGCAATTCACGAGCGGCATATCTTTTGATATGTCGAACAAACCCTGCCCAAGAATAACACACACTACCATTACAACAGTTTTCCTGTTTACAGCGAAAACTTTTTTTGAAAAAGTCAAAGTGAAACAACCGAACATGTGCACTAAGTTCATGGACGGTTTGAAAACTTGCATTTGCACAACCCGGACATAACAACATTTTGAATGCACTAGTTTCAAACAAAACAAAAATTAGAAAAAATAATTATGGACACTAGATTAGAATCCTTGTTGGAAATCAAATAAACAAAGCTAGAAAATACAAAAACAGTAGAAATAGCACTAACACTCAATTCTTATAATGATTAATCCACGAGTGGAGGATGTTCGATGAATGATCCCATTCAGTTTCAAACTTATAAATAGCCCTCTGAAGGGTGGTCCAAATGTGGGCACTTTCTGGAGGGTATGGAATGTGAAGCGCATGGAAACTTTTGAAAAAAAAAACATCCACCGCCTCCAGGACTCCGTCTGTCTTGTACAGGTAATCTGCTATCGAGACATACGATGCTTCGACAGAGGAAAGAGAGGCACCCACAAGAACAATTAGAGGTTGGCCACCTCCGTCTTCATCTACTTCGGACAGAAGGACAGCCCGCCTATCTTTTAGAGATTTTGTGATGGCACTTGCAGTCTGAAAGAAAGAACAAATAAAATTGTAGATAAATGAAGCATTCAGAACTAAAATTAATAATATAGATGTTTGCTTTTGAAGTTCATCAACCAAAAATGAAACTGAAACTAAAGCATTTTGAACCTCTTAAAATAGTATCAAGAACAGAAAATTGAGCCGCGGCCTAAAAATTTACACATCCCAATAAAAAATTAATTCTTCAAATTGTGAGATATACCAAAGATCAAATAAAGTGACCGTGTATGTAAAAGTCTAAAACTAAGCTGAATTTTCAACCTTGTGAATTGGAAGTGACTATTGTATGAAAAAAATATGAGAAATTGAAGAAGAGGTCAAACCAAGATATAAAAACTAAGCTTTGTATCTGATTAACCCAAGTAACCCACTTCACACGTATGTTCCAGTAAAGCAATCTGCTGTGAAAAATTACTGCAAAATAAGCCTCAAAGTGTGCGTGAGAAATCAGTCCTACACTTTCATGACTGCACATGTAAATCTGATATCTCAATGTAAAAATGGTGTGCATGAGTATGCATGAAGTGGTACTAGACTTTTGTCAGCAAGGGAAAAAAAGCTATGAACATTTAAGTTTCAGACAACTTGAAAACTACTGGTTGACTTACATGAACATGCACCAAATAACTGTCTGTGGCACGATCTACACTGATCTTCTCAGTCACACGAGCACCAGAAGTAGGATTAGTAGTTGTCACAGTGTGAGAGGCTCTGATTCCTGGGAAAATCTTGAGCAGCAGACTCACTCGAGCATCTAGATGGGCAGAGAAAGACGTTAAGACTGAGCAAGGCCTAATTTTAAATTTCATTGCAAATAAGAGAGCAGCTTACTTTGGTCAAGACTTGTTTTATACTCCTCTGTCAACAGAGTTTTGAGACCTTTGTCCTTCACGTCTTTCCTTGCAATTGATATGGTTCTATTCTCAAAATGCGCAAAGAAACTAAAAATTGATTCTGCCTTCGGGTACAGTAAATCAAAATCAATCAAAATCTGAGGAGAGACAGATGCTTATATTTCTTTAAAAGCAATCACAACAAGAAAATAAGTAAAAAAAACAACAACAACATACCCGCTCATTCCCAGACGGATGAGCCAACACAGGCCAGTTCTTTAAATAGGTGTTGATGAACTTTTCACCAGAGCAAAAAATTTCCCTGAACCTCTTGGGAGCAGATGCCATCCACTTCTCACGCACCATAGGCCACTGCCTGCCTTTCTCCAGCCATTCGCAAGCCCCACTAACCTCGGGTGAAATAGCTGCAAATAAAGTGGTACTGTGAAAATCCAATTAAAATGGAAATTAAAATAGAAATAAAAACAACAGAACAACTTACGTTTACTGAGAATGGTCGATAGATTATTGGTGATCCTGCTGATTTGAGAGGCTGAAGGCCCCACTGTGGCTTTTTGCCCTGAGAGAGCTAGGTTCCTCTCTCTGGTCTGCTCATATCGGAACTTGTCCGGAAACTTTCCTTTTGGGTGGACTTGCTTTTCACTCTCAGTTTTTGGTGCCACATAGTAGGTTTCCTAAATGAAGGAGAGCAAAACGTTAGCAATTTCCTTTTTAAAATGAGAAGATGAAGTCAAGTTTTGGATACTGCAAAAGACTCACTTCAACCTCTGTGGGAAAGAGCTCCACCACTTTGGCAGCCAGGCGAGAAAAGAGGCGGTGGTCTGGCCGTGTAAGTTTGGTCCTTAGATGTTTTACAATTATTTCCACAACAACATCACGGTGGATTTTACCTAGGGCTGGAGGTTCTGTCTCATTCCCAGAGTCATTTTCATAGTTATTCACTGCATCCTTGTAATATCGAAGTACTTGTTGACCATTGCAGTCAGTTGCCAGCAGTTCTTCTATGTCCTAACACAAAATGCAACCATGATTAGGAAAAATTTAACATAATAAAGCACTGAAGTGTGGCAAAACTTACAAGAGCATCAATTATTTTCTCATCATTAAAGAATAAATTTTTTTTAGCTGCTGGATGATTTGGGGGCATAGAAGTTCCACGCTTCCTGCTGGAAGGACCTGATGCCTGTTAATAAAAGGAAAATGACACAATAAAGTTAGTCTCACACAATAACACAAAACAATCTGACAATACAAATAAATAAACACCATGCAAACAGCACTACCACTACTAACCGACTTTTCATTGGTACCATCTAAATTGGAAGAGGAAGTGGAAGGCACAGGAACTTCCGCATCTCTGTTAGCTGTACCACCACTGTTCCGTGCCTGGACAACACCACTGTTCTGCGCCTGAATAAACAAATTAAACAAGCATCAACATCGACTATTCTTATAGTTCATTACATTTAATAACAAAGAATACACAATAGAGAATAACAAACAGGCAAAAAGTGATGCCTGAAAATTCAAATAAACGGAATGCCGCAAGAGTATTCTGAGTTAACAAAATTTTAAAAGAAGAGTCAGGGAGGTTACAACTGTTGTAAACTGTGATAGATTAATGTGTCCAGACTTCTAAACTTGAAACCAAACCCTCAAAAATTAGCAGTAACTAACATTGCTGACTACCCAGAGATATAGAAAATATAGCAATAAAATGTTTATTGATTATGTAAATACTTTTTCTACAGAGCTCACCTGGCATAGTCCAACAAGTTTGTATAAATGTCCATAACAAAATCTTGATATGCACTGGGATGATGCATGAGATTTAGTTAAATGATAAACATTAAAAAATTTAACAAGAAACTACAATGCCATCAGGTAATAGTAATACCACAAAGCAAATTTAATGTAATGTGTTTCAGTTTCGACGCATTTAAGACCATAAGCTACATCTCTACATAATTATGTAGATTCCCAATACATGAAAAATAAAAATAAATAAATTCTCACGAGAAGTTACCACACGCGGTTCTACAGCCTTGCCAGCACACTCAAAACTCACCTGTTTGAACTCACGAACGCGCTTCAACAAAAGCAGCTGCTCCCCAGGAAAATTGGTAACCAAAGACACAGTAGAAACATCTAGCTCCAGAATCGCCTCCAAGGAAAATCTCTTATCTGAAATTAAAAATAAAAACGAGTTACTCGAAGTTCAAAACGAACCAAACAATGGACGCTAAAGTTCAGAGGGCGCTGAGCTGGAAGTTCTGCTTCAGCTTCCGCTTCTGAGCCTCGTTGGAAACCTCTATTACTCCCCTACAGCCAGGGAGGCCCCCCCCCCTCGACTCGACTTCAGAGGGGAAATGACCGCCCTCCTTGTCACCCTGCCGGCGAACATAAGACGTTTTCACTCCTTTCAGAGCAGGTACTATTGCCGATATCTAAGGGGCCATCCATAATGTACGTCGACAGAAATAGGCCACTTTTTGACCCCCTCCCCCCCCTCCCCTAGTGTTTCCAATCGGGCCGGCAAGCCCGGCGCGTCTTGACCGAGCTGCGTGCGAAACGTTGACCAAGCGTTGACCGACCAGCGTCGGAGATAGGGTCGGTCAAGATTCGGTCAAGGTTTCGTACGCAGCCGGTCAGAGCGCGCTCGGCTTGCCGGCCCGATTGGAAACACTACCCTCCCCCCACGTCGACTTTCGACTGTGGCGCCCCCCCCCCCCCCCCCATTTTCGACGTCAACAATGACTTTTTTTTCGAAAACGATGGAAATGCGATATTAAGAAGTGTTTGAGGCTACGTTTATGTAATTGAAGACGGATTTCATGTTTTGAAAACTGGACTGACTGACTGGCAGCACACGGCATGGCCCGGCGGCGACGTGGCTCGGCCGGCCGGCAGGGCCCGGCTAGGGCGGCACGGCACGGCCCGGGCACGGCACGGCCCGCCGCCGGGGCGAACGGACAGAACGCCGCTGCGGCAGCGGCGCGGGCGGCATTGCCGCCACGTACTGCGCCTCGCCTACCAATCGAGGTGTCGTCGTAAACAAACAATTTACCCCCCCCCCCCCCCACGTCGACACTCGTCGACAAACGAAGGACTCCCCCTCCCCCCCTCTCTTCGTGTCGACGTAGATTATGGATGGCCCCTAAAGCAGCCGATAGGTGAGACGGACAGAAGATTCGACAGCACGTTGTGGCAACAACAAACTGGGGCCGATACGCATTTCGTTCATAACACCTACCCACACTCCAAACAAAGTGATATTGAAAATAGCGATGCATCTAAACTACACGTCCTTACCTCTGCACGCTGCAATCAAATGTGGCAGACCCCAGTCTTCCAGGGCCTGCACGAGGGCTTTATCCATGGTGTCGGAGCGGAGCTGTTGTCGCTTCGAAGGACTGCGGCGGAATGAGAACGAAACAGGCGAGGCGAGGGGCGGAGTCAGCGCGCAGCGGGCTCGTTCGGTTCGGCTCGGCAGCGGCTCGGCAGCGAAGACCCGGACTGGCCAAGTCGCCCGACGCGACGTCGTGCCAGCCTCGGCCGGGCTCAACGCCGGACAGGAGCGCGCTCGACTCGTCTCATACACCCAAGATAACTCTCTCGAAGCGCAGCTCGAGAGGCGGTCCCGTAGCCGAGTGGCTAGACCACTGAGCTTGGGCGCCGCTCAGCAATGGTGCTGCGGGTTCGATTCCTGCCCCACGCTATATTTTTCTAATGACTTTTAGATACCGGAGATGTCAAGAGCAAATGCTCTTGAAACAAAAGTAATGGTCTTGAATCAAGAGCATTGGTCAAGAGCAAGCATCAAGCTCAGCTCTGCTCTTACGACAAGAACGGCCTTTTCTGGGTGAACACTCTGTTCCCGAACGTGCAGTACTATCAGGCGGCACCGGCCGCGGTCAGCGCTGCCAGCGCGCCGCCGCCGGACGTTATTCACCCTGTGGAAGTCCCATCAGGGTTGTTCCGTTACCCTAGTACTGTTATGGAAAAGGATTTCCGTCTTACTAAATACGCTGGTAAAGTAATACGGATAGGCCTTGATGTAGTGGATTTTTCACCTTATATTATTTTCATGGCGGAAGCTACGCAGAAAGTCATGAATAAATGGGTGAGAATGACCGTGACTGAATTTGAGAAAATCATTTCATATGAATTTCACAGTCATGTGGAAAATGAGCTTAGAAGTGAAGAAAAAATGGAGCCCCTTGTAGCTGGAGGGCTAGACATTACAGTGATACCTATGAAGAGTTCTAGGAAAAATGCATCTAATAGTGTATGCATTCAACGTAGAAGTTCTACTGTATCCATTACTATGGCAAGCAGTTCATGGAAAAATATTATGCGTTGCAAAAAACTCATGCTTCGCAAACTACATGATATCCAAGCAATGTGTATGGACGCTAATCTTACTTGGACAAGTAGTCTACAAAAATGTAAGGACTATCTTGTACAGAAAGGTTACACTAATAAAAACTCTATGCTGTCACTTGCGACGGATCATGTAGAAAATTTGCTTGCAAATGGGCTCAGTACTTCTGACGATAATTTTCCAGCAGAGTTGAGAGATGAATTATTATGCTATCACTGTGACTTTCTTCGCAAGAAAGTGTTTGAATTCATGTGATTTCTTTTTTAAAAAAGAAATGCGGTTTTAAAATCGGTCTACCGGAGAAGGATTTCCGCACAAAAAATTCCTAACGTCTGCACTAGTCATGCCTCATGGGCGCAGGTGGAAATGGCTTTAAAAAAACGTGGGCCCCGACCGGGATTCGAACCCCCGATCGTCTTGGCCCCGCGCACCTCTCCCGGCCGCGGTACTCCTGGACCTACGGAGACATGTCTGATAGTGTAGCGACGGCTGGGGAACACGAGGCGCTCGCGCCGCAGTGCGGCGCAGCGCGCACACACTGTCTCTCCCCTCCCTTCCCCCCGCTCTACTCCTTACACTGCTGTCAATACCCCTACCGGTATGAGACATTTTAATTCTTTTCCACCCTCTCTTCAACTGTGCAGTTGATATATCTGAAGTTTTAAATAGTCCAAATTTAATACTGAGAGTGCAAGCTATGCTTTGAGGCACTTGGCTTTAAAGTCACAATGCCATCACTTAAATAAAATACTTTGTCTCATGCTGTCAGCCATGCACGGCTTTCTATCTTGATTTAAGGCACATTGCTTTTGGGTGTGAAATGTCACAAAAAAGTTTGACGAGAAACGCCATGATAAAGAAAATTCTGATGACGAGAAATGTCATCGTAAATAAATCAGCCTTGAACTTCGTGTTAAGGGTAAAAGGAGTTGTACAGTGAAAACACATAGGGTACTTTTAAAACTTTAAAGTTTTATTAATTAAAAAAGACAGAGAGACACAGAAGAGAGAGAGACAGACACTAGACAGAGACAGAGAGGGAGTTAAAAAAAATAAAAAAAAGTTTGATTAAAAATTCCTAAAAACTAAATAACAAAAAAAAATAAAACTTCACGTCCTTCCACCACTCTGGTGAGGTTGATGCAGGGTTCTGAAAATAAAAGAATCGTGTTAGTATCACATCTACACAGCAAAATAAACAGAGGGAAAAATAATTCTACTTACAGGGATGGGGGAAAAGTCAGGGGATGACGTGATATCGTCGAAGAATGTGCAGGGCACTGTTTCTGCCTGGAACAAAAACGCGACATGTAATACACGATACTATAGAAAAAAATTTAAAACAGTAAAAAAATGCAACTTACATCATAAATGTCCGGGGGGCTCCCTGGTGGTAGGGGTGGAAGGGCGGGCGGGGGCGTGTCAGGCAGGGGTGGCGAGATGTTTCGTCCGCTGGCCTAGAATTCCCCCGTTGCTTGTCCAAATAGATCCAGCTGTAAAGAGAAAAATAAATGTGAGAGAATGTCATAGAGAAAAAAAAGCATGCACTAAAACATGCACATGCGTACTATCCGGTGACGTATGCCCGCGCGCGCGCTACCTATGGCTGTACGGTACACAGCACCCTCCCCCGTTCCGCTCGCGTCACCCCCCCGCGCCGGCAGGGGCTGGCTCCTTCTGAGCGATCGTCCCCGTACAAGATGACCGCGTACGTCGTCACCGCCGCGCGCCGCACCGCGCCGCCCGACGTGCGCTGGAGCACCGCACCGCGCCGCCCAGGTGTACACCCCCGGCATGACGACCGAGGCCGTCGGCCTGTACGCCTCCGTTCGGTCCCCGCCGCCCGTCACGGTAAAGCCCACGCCGCGGCGCGTCGCGCCGCTCGGGTGCACGGCCCGGCACACCCCCGCCAGCTACCGCCGGCACGGCGCCTACCCTGGACTCCGCCCAGGGCGTCTCGCTGGACGCACAGTGCCGCGCCAGCACCGCGTCGGCCTGGCGCGCGCCACACGAACTGCCTCCGGCACGCCGGTCTCGGACACCGCCCTGAGCGCATCCGCCTCTCTTCCCATCTCCGCAAAGCCCCCGCCGCGCAGCTCGCTGCACGCCGCGATTCGTCGCACTCACCGACCCCCTCCGCAGCGCCGCGCCGCTCGTGCGCACGGCCCGGCACACCCCGTCAGCTACCGCCGACACGGTGGCCTCGTCCACCACCCTGGACATGTACATCGCCGTGCCCGTGGGCGCGGCGTCGCACCCCGACCACCGCGCCGCTCCGGCCCTCCCTGCGTCCGCTCTCCCTTCCCCGCCTCACCCCCGCAACGCCCCGCCGATGCGTCCGCGCTCCCTGCCCCGCCTCACCCCTCGTGAGGCCCGTAACGGCCGCCGCTACCTCCCCCGCCTCACCCCTCACCCTGTAACGACCGTCGGTTCCCACGGTCCTCCGCGCGTCGGATGGGTGCTTTTAGCATAGCGAAATACATGCAGAAAGAACAAGCAGAAAGCCACAGAGTACAGAGAGCAAGGCACACACACACAAGCAGTTACATACTCACGACTGGGATTTTTAAAAAATCGGCAGTATGAGATGTTTAATACGATACCAAATTTGGAGTTGAAACCATAGGAACGTGATGATGAAACGCTACAAATGAATAAAAAAATATTTTTAGGCCTTGAACGAGACCCACGCTGGAAAAGAAACGGTTAGGATTTTTTAAATTTCTAACCCCTTGCATACGCCGCCATGTTGGAACACACTAACGCAGAGCCCCCCAAAGGGGCCCCGCGCGGTCCGGAACATGTACTTAAGGGGGTAAAAACTTAGCAATCGCATGTAAAGAAATACCCCGCAGGGTGGGTACTTACGAAAACATCCCCCTCCTTCGCCTCGAAGAGCGGGCCAAGTAGCTCGCGCTGATCGTCCTCCGTGATTGTGATGTCGATCACGTCTTCGTCCTTGTCACGCATCTTCCTCTCGGACTCCTTACACTCCTCCTGAATCCTCTTCACTTCTTGCTCTTCCTCTTCTTCCTCCGACGCTGGCCACTCTACCTGTACTTTCTTCAGGTCTTTCACAAACCGTCCACGCCCGCACTCCATTTTCACTTTTCACTCAGACCGTACACAACGAACTCAACTCACCCAACTGACCGACCGTTGCCGCCGCAGCTCGTCCTCCCCGCCGTAGGCGTTGGGGTAGGTCACGTGATGCTCCCGCCACTAGCGCTGCGTAGGCGCTGATTGGGCTAATTAATCACGTGACGTGATAATCGTCGTTAATTGGTTGAAGGTCACGATAATTATCTCGCGTTTGAGGGTTTTCACACGGGAAATCTGAACGTAGCATGAACTTTTTATTAAAATAACGAATTTTAAAATTATAAGATTTACCAGGCGATCGCCTTTCGCTTCGTTTCGCTCACCCCTCTTCCCCTCCCCTCTCCCGGCGCGGCGGCCGGGAGAGGGGAGGGCAGTGCGGCGGCGGCAGGGCGGGTGCGGCGGCAGAGCAGGGGGTGGGGGCGGCGGCGGTGTTCACGCTGCAGCGTTCGCACCGCTCTCGGCAGATGTCGCTGCATGCGCAGCTCCGGCCCGGCGCGTCACGGCCCGGCTCTCCCTCGCCGCGCGGCGCGGCAGATTCAAACGGCTCTCGTATAACTTGCGCGTCACCGCTCTCGCGCGCGGCTCTGTGCACAGATCCGGAGGGTCCGAGTGCAAACATGGCTAGCGCTACGTGCGATGTTCAGTGTCTCCGCGGCAAGGATGGCGAACTCGTTGTGAAGGAATTCGCGTTGTACGAGGCGGCGGCCTCAAAGAATTACTTGACTATCGTTTTGTTTGCACCACCGTACGACGAAAACCTCATACCCGAAAAGTATCGACGTACAAATGCATACGTGGAGTACAACATGCACAACATGGAGTGGTCTGCGGGCGATGTTCCCTACCACCGCCTCACAGCCACACTGATGGAACAGTGTCTCACTTATAAGACACTCTTTGTGAAAGGCGAAGAGAAACGGCGTTTAATTCAAGGCCTTGTTCAGCACGCCGTCGTTATTAACGCCGAGGATTTGGGCTGTCCAGCACTAGCACGGCTCCCACAAATTAAAATACCCTGTCATGATAAGCACTGCTATGATAAGGCATGGGTGTGCGCGGCTGCTAATGCGCAAAGAGTGGGCTTGTGGCTCAAACATAGTGTATCTACGTAAACACGTATAAAGCGGTTTTTAAAATAGGCCTCCTGGGGAACAGAATTAAAACATTAAAAAAAATTCTAACGACGGTTAGGTGTACCTCTTGGGTCCGTTAGAAAGCACTGTAAAAATTTTCGTGAGAGACCATTCAGGAAATATAGGATTGGGCTATAATCCTATATTTTGGTGAATGTCGTCCTCACTAAACTTAGGTTGGTTTGGGTTAGGTTGGGTTAGGTTTAGGTTGGGTTGGGTTCGGTTGGGTTAGGTTTAGGTTGGGTTGGGTTAGGTTTAGGTGGGGTTGGGTTAGGTTACAGCACGTTTCGACACGTGATGTCCGAATAGGGGAGCAAGATGGCGGCCTGTCCGAATAGGGGAGCTATACTACTTAGAAGATATCGGGGATTGTGACCTAGCCAAGGAAGCGTGGGATATTCTGGCTAAAATTCATTCCTCGTTCACGCTAATTCAGTGCCTCGAGAAGTTAAAAGAGATGATGAATGTTGTGAAGACGGATGACATGCCTATGGCGGAATACATGTCCAAGATTCAGGACTAAACCGAGTTGTGAAGAATGCAGGATATGGATTGGAATTAATAGACAAGCAGCTTGCTGGAGTATTTTTGCTGGGCTTACCAAAGCAGAAATACAGAGTGACAATTTCTATGCTGGGAAAGGAACCAGGAGAAAGGTGCAATACTCAAATGGTGAAATCAGCACTGCTTTCAGAAAAGGATGTGGAAGATTCGGAGACTAATAGTGGTGCCTTTGCATCAAGTTCAAGAGGAGGACATTCTAGAGGCGGAGGAAATCGTGGTCGCGGAGGCCGCGGTGGTTTCCGTGGAGGAGGAAAGGACATAAACGCCAACGACACCAAAGCATCAAGTCAAGAGTTTAAGTGTTTCAATTGCAATCAAAGTGGTCATTCCAAGAAGTTTTGTCCAAGTATTAAGTGTCATAAGTGTAATAAACTTGGCCATTTAGCAATTAACTGTCAAGGAGAAGTGCAAAATACAGAAAATAGTGATAATCTGTCAAATCAGAAGCCAAAGTTTAGAGCCTGTGTTAGTTCTTCAAAAGCTATGTTGTCGAGTGGGAGTCAAAGTGGTTTCTGTGAATTTCTTGTGGACAGTGCAGCTACGGACCATATTTGTAATGATAGGTCTCTGTTTTCAGACTTGAGAGCTTCTAGTGGAGAGATTACTATGGGAAAAGGAAGTGTAGCTGTCCTAGGCGAAGGGAAAATAGAGCTTCAAATATCTGATGAATGTGGTGGATGGAAATTGCAAGTGTCTCATGTGTTGTATGCACCGGACTATAATTTCAATTTGTTATCTACATCGAAGCTTGCCAAGAAGGACATTTTCTGTACTTCTGAACGTGAGAAACTTGTAGCTAGGGATGCTGCAGATAACATGGAGGTTGTGTTTACAGCTCCAGAAATAGAAGGTCTTTATGTGTTGAAAGTGAAGGTAGATAATAATAACCAACGTGCCAAAGTAGGATGTGCGAGTGATGTGAGTGTTAATGAGATAAATGTGAATAATGCTGTTGCTTTGCGGAGTGCTATTGAGTGGCATTCCAAACTAGGACATCTTCATGAGGAGGCGATAAAGAAAATCCCTGTTATTGACTGCCATGGTAAAATAGATGAAAAATGTGATGTTTGTGCCAAAGGAAAGGCTACTAGAATAGGTTTTCCAGTGAAGAGTGAGCGGAAGAGTGAGAAACTCCTTGAGTTGATACACACAGATGTTATGGGAAAATTAGCTACATCTGTTCGTGGCTCCAGATATGCTGTTACCTTTATTGATGATTATTCTCGACATGTCAGTGTTTTTTATTTGTCTAGGAAAGATCAAGTATTTAATGTTTTCAAAGAGTATAAAACCAAAGTGGAAGTGTTGCATGAATCTAGAATTAAAGCCTTGCAGTCAGATGGAGGAGGGGAGTATATGGATGCAGAGTTCCAAAGATTTTTAAGAGAAAATGGAATTGTTCAGAGGAGGACTGTTAGAGATTCTCCAGAACAGAATGGGATTGCTGAGAGGCAAAACAGGACACTAGCAAATGCTGTGAGATGTATGTTAATTGAGTCGGGTCCTCCTGTTTCTTTTTGGGCGGAAGCTATGAGTGTTGCATGTTATCTAAGGAACTTGTCCCCATCAAGAGCTATAAATAATCGAATTCCTGTTGTACTGTGGAGTAATAAAGAAGTGAGGGCAGAGACATATAAGAGATTGTTACCCTTTGGGTGTAAAGGCTGGATTTACAAGAAGGATGGGAAATTCGAGCAGAGGGCTCATGATTGTGTGTTTGTAGGATATGGGGACAATATGATGGGAAGTTCTGAGGTTAAGGGCTATAGAGTGTGGGTACCATCTGTGAGAAAATTCATTGTAGCTCATGATGTTAAGTTTGATGTAAAAGTGTTCCCTTATAAGATTAAGAATTCAAAAAATGTGTGGACTGTGCCAGATGTACCTATTGTTCCTGATAATGATAATGTAATTGAAACTTGTTTGTATTTTGAAGAGAATTTGGGAGAGGGGGAAGATGATGATATGATTGAGAACCTTCAAGTGGCTGGTGAAGTTTATCATGGTGAAGAGAATGTTATTTTACAAGATTATGCTGAGTTAAACGTTGAGCCAGAGCCTGAGATGGAAATAGTTTTGCCACGTAGATCTGAGAGAATTATCAAACAAAAAATGTGTATACTTGATTGTTGTAAAGGTGAAAATAGTAACCATACAAGTTTAATGAGTATTTTAAGATCTGCTGTGTGTACATGTTGTTGTGTTTCTATGTTCATTGAGGAATGTGACTGTGTCGAAACTATGATTATGGAACCTAAAAATATTTATATGGCTTTAAATGGGAAGTACGGTGATGAGTGGAGGAGTGCTATGAGTGAAGAATTGTTAGCTCTTGAAGCGAAGCATGTTTTTGAAATAGTAGATAGGCCAAAATGTGTGAAGGTACTGTCATGTAAATGGGTATTTAAGATCAAACAGCACCAAGATGGCTCTATTGAAAGATTTCGTGCAAGACTTGTTGCACGAGGGTTTGATCAAATTAAAGGGGTGAATTATCATAAAACTGATTCACCAGTTATCAAAAAGAAGACAGTACGCCTATTGTTAGCTATTGCTGTACAAAAGAATTGGGTAGTTCATCACCTGGGTGTGTTGTCGGCCTATCTAAACAGCCCACTAGAAGAAGAGGTATATGTAGAAATTCCTGATGGAATAGAGAGTGATAGGAGTAAAGTGTGGAAACTCAATAAGAGTCTTTATGGGCTAAAACAGAGTGCAAGAGAGTGGCATAAGAGGATAGATTCTATGTTAAGAGATCTAGGATTAGAAAGTCTAAAGAAAGACAGGTGTCTCTATGTTAACAAGAAGAAAAATTTGTTTGTGGGGTTGTATGTTGATGATTTGGGGTTTTGGGGAGAGTTAGAAGAGGTTGAATTTGTTAAGAGGCATTTGTCTTCCATGATTGAAGTAAGAGATATAGGGAAAATGGAAAATTTTCTTTCTATGCATATTGTTCAAGAAAATGATTGTATTAGTATTGATCAAAAAAAAAATACATTGAAGAGATTGTGGATGAGTTTCATCTAGGTCAAGCTAAAGGAAGAAATGCCCCACTCCCTTCTAGTATAGAGGATAATACTAAGAGAGCAGAATTACCTTATGATGTCAAGATGTATCAACATGCTGTGGGAAAGTTGAATTATTTACCAAATTGTACTAGGCCAGATTTAAGTTTTGCTTTGAGTAAAGTAAGCCAACATATGATTAATCCAAAGTTTAAGCACTGGAATGAGGTGGCCCATGTATTAAAATATGTTAAAGAAACCAAAGATTTGAAAATTGTGTATTCAAAGTCAAGTGAATGTGAGCAACTGTGTAAGATTTATTGTGATGCTGACTTTAATAATACTAAAGGAGAGAGAAAATCTGTGTCAGGGTATGTAGTTGTAATAAGTCCTATTATTTGGAGTTCAAAGAAACAAAGTATCACAGCTGTATCAGTAATGGATGCTGAATTTATTGCAATGAGTGAAGCTGTTCGAGAAGTTATGTGGTTGTCAATGATACTGAAAGAGATAGGTTTGTGTAATATAACTCCAGAACCAATAGAGATTTTATGTGACAATCAGGGTGCTATGTCTTTGAGTGAAACTGGTTTGGACTCGGATCGGTCCAAACATATTGATATAAAGTATTGTTTTGTTCAGGATTATGTAAAACAGGGGAAGGTTGTTTTTAAGTATGTGCCATCTAAATATAATCTAGCTGATTTGTTTACCAAAGGAGTAAGCGGTAAGAAGACAGCAGAGTTTGTGACCTTAATGGGTCTTAAGTGATCGTTCTGTTTTTGTTTCATCATTTTAGTTTGTATATATGTTTATTAAAAAAATAATAATTTTAATCTTCATTGTTGTCATAAAACAAAGTCTGATGGGAAGTGTAGTAAGGTGGTAACAGTTTGTAGTTGCTATCCGTGCAGCCATTTGTTTTGTTCTTCTTCTGCACTAGTGAGTCAGTAGTCAGTAGTAGTATAGGTGCCCCATTCTGACGGGTCGTCACCTAACCCAACCCCGCCGCCATCTTGTGCCCCATTCTGACGGGTCGTCACCTAACCCAACCTAACCCGCCGCTATCCTGGTGGCCCATTCTGACGGGTCGTCACCTAACCCAACCTAACCCTCTGCCATCTTGGTGCCCCATTCTGACGGGTAGCCGTGTAACCTAACCCAACCTAACCGCCGCCATCTTGCCCCCCTAGGTCACCTGACCTAACCCAACCTAACCCAACCCCGCCGCCATCTTGCCCCCCTAGGTCACCTGACCTAACCCAACCCCGCCGCCATCTTGTGCCCCATTCTGACGGATAGCCGTGTAACGGGTAGCCGTGTAACCTAACCCAACCTAGCCCTCCGCCATCTTGGCCCCCCAGGTCACCTAACCTAACCCGGTGAGGGTTAAGGACGACATTCACTAAAATAAAAGATTATAGCCCAATCTTTTATTTTCTGAATCGTCCTTCCCTAACCTAACCCGACCCGCCGCCATCTAAACCTAACCTAAACGAGGGGCTTGCCTAGGACGACATGCACCAAAAAATAAGATTATAGCCCAATCTTTTTTTTCTGAATGGTCTCTCAAGCCCTAGACGTTTAGGCAACATGCAGGTTTAAACACGCCTCACCGCAACCTATAGCCGAAACACGTAACGACACTCGTGTTCCGCGCCGACGTTTGAATTCTCGCGCCATCCGCGCCGGGGCAGCCCGGGCTGTGGTTTCGCGTAGCGCTGGCTTCGGGGAGCCTTTGTCGGGACGGTTCTCGGCTCGGCGTCGGCGTCCCCCTCTCCTACGCGGCCGCGGCAGCGGGGAGGGGAGCGGGTAGGGACGCGGGGGGAACAGGCCGCGGCGACGCCGCGCGCCCCGCGCCGTTGCCTCAGACGTGAAGAGAGCTTCGAGAGCAATGGACGCCTCGAAGATGCAGCAGCTTCGTGAGGAGCTCGAGCTCAGCAGCTCCATGAGCGAACTGGAGATTTCCCTGGACGTGAGTGGGGCGCTCTACCAAGAGGTAAGTACAGTGTTTGCTATCACGTAATTTTTCTACGGCTAGTTACTGCCTTCTCCTCTGCGTGAACGCGCACTATTTTCAGTCCCTTCCTCTGCGTCGGTGAGCTCCTTTGCTAGTGTGTTACGTGGTTCTTTGTCTTAACCCTGGGGGACGGCTGTGTACGTGGGTGTAAGGGCTGTGTCGTCTGTGTGTGTTTGACCGCGTCCTCGGCGAGGGCGGCTGCTCAAGCTTTTTGCTCGTAGTGCATGCACATGCTCTTCTTCTAGGAGGAGCAGAACCAGGCACCGCCTCTGCGCCACATGCACGAGCAGGTGCCCTGGCCGACGCGCCGGAGGCGGGCGCGCTTCGTGCCGGAGCCGGTATGTTTTTTATTTTCCTCACTAACAACGTCTTAAGCGCAGCGACTCCACGACCAGTTACGGGGTTTAAGCCGGGCATCACCGCTGACGCCGTCGCGTCGCACGGCGACGCGATTGTTGGCGCTCCACGCCACGCCACGCCAGTGAAGCGTGACGGCAGGCCCACCGAGCTCGTCGCGGTACGGATGGACTATTCCCTCCGCGCGCAGACCGTCTCTCTCTCTCTCTCTCTCTCTCTCTCTCTCTCTCTCTCTCTCTCTCTCTCTCTCTCCCCTTCTCTCCCTCCCCGCGCGTCTGCCGTGAACTTGCCATGGCACCCCATCTGGGCCGCACGCTCTCTGTCGCGGCGTGGTCATGGCGTGCAGTGCATAGCGCCTGCCGGGCACGCGTGCCTAGCGAAACGGCGCACCCATGCTGCTGTACCCTCGTCTAGATTCGCCTCTCCGGGGCTCGAACCTGAGTCCTCGCGTCACCCCTTCCGACATAATCGGCAACCGTCGTCGTCCTCGTCTCAACATGCGTAAGTGACATCGCGCCACAGTCTCAAAAAATGCGTTTTCCTTTCGCGTGGCTGAAGGTCGTCGCACTGTCTCGTGTTTTTGCGCTTTTGCGTTAAAACATGATACGATGCGACCGCCTTGTTACGCCGCGGTTCGTTCTCTTCACTCATCAGCTGTTTTTACGTATCGTAATGACAGCTGCTGGGTTGTAAGAACGAATTTCCCTAGCAAGCTCATATCTAATAGTTTACGCTTTAATTTCAGCTGCCGTGCTCGAGCCCCCCGCCGCCGGCTGAGGTGTGCGAGCCCCCAGGCCCCGGCAGCCCATTTAAGCCAGCTCACACCAGCACGCCGCGGCGTGCTAGCCACCCCGCGCCGAGGGTAAGTTTCACTCATCGCAGGCTTCGCAGAGCGCCTGATGGGTAGGCAATCGCGACGTGTGCAAGGCATGCGTAGTGTGCGGGTTGGTCCACCCCAACCTGTGCAGGCGTTCTATTATATGTGACGTTTGTTGACAGGTGCTGTTCAAGGAGGCCCCGCCGGCAGTTGTGCCGCGCAAACTGGACTTCGAATGCCCAACCGCGGCTGCTCCACCCCTCCCTCCAATCGCGGCGGCTCCCGTGGCGGCACCCGTGGCGGTGGTGCGCCCACAGCGGCCCCAAAGAGTTGTACGTTTTCTCACCCCTATTATTTAATGCATGTCTTAATGACATGTTTATTAATCGGGTGCTTCCTGTCTTGTTACAGCCTGTCCATCAGCGCCTCGGGCCCTTGCCGGCGGCGCGTGGCCGCGGCCGCGGTTGGGCGCTGGAGGCGGCGTATGCGCGCCCGCCCGCCTCCTTCATCAGACCGGCCTTCGTCCGGGCCACTTTCGCGCCACCACCAAGGGCGCAACTTGCGCCCCGGCCCTGGGGTGTTCGGGCCCCCCCCCAGCTCCCTGGGAGCGGACGGCGCGAGGGCGCCCATTCTGCCCCCCCTAGGTAGTAGTGCTTTTATAGCATACTTCACAAGACTGTGAAAATCTGTTTCTGTTTTTAAATACTATTTTTGACTAGGTGAAAGGTGAAGTTTTTCTAATTCTGTACTTTCACCAAAATACATTTTTTTAAAAATTGAGATTGTCTTTCTTAAATAAAAACATTATTGTTTTCATCTGTAAACTGTTGTATTTAATTTAATTTCCTTTCACTACTTCAAACTTTTCAGTCGTTTTATATCGCAAAATGTCAGTTTTTAAATTTGTGTAAAGAACGCTCACTAAATTTTGCTAGCTATTTCCAACTGCGCCCATGAGGCAAGCTAGCTACAGTCGTTAGGATTTTTTAAGGAAATCCTTCCCCCGTAGGCCTACACAAAACCAACCATTTTTATTTCTTTTTAAAATATTATATTAGTTTTTATTTTATTTTTATTCTGATTTCACAACTCTTTAATACAGTTGCACATTTGCAGCACCTAACTTGAAGGTGAGCCACAGAGCAACACGCTTTGCGTTCTTTAGAGCACAGGAGTAATTAGAGTGTGTATCGTGAACCTCACTGTTACACACAGCATCTAATTTTGGCAGGGAATCTAATTTGGGGCATTCCAGTGATTCTACGTTTATAATCTGAAGTGAAGGCAATATACTTGAAAGCACATATTTCTTTTCTTCGCCTTTAACATAAACACATCTGAATTCCCTAGTTATATCGTAAAGTGTCTCACTTAATTTATTAAATTCAACGTCACCTTCAAACCACTCCAAACCATGAATATTAGCCGTGACAAAACTATTGTGTCTCCTAACATTTTTCGGCAAATAAAATTGCTCATAAGCGCCTTGAAAATTACAACAGAAAACACATCACCACTCATGGTAGGTGAGTACACTGCAAACTCCTTTACTATTAGCTGGCCGTCCTGGTCTCTCAACATCTGCATATCACACACTGCGTAAGCCATGGCTGAGTTAGTTAGCGTTCACCACAACTGAACTGATGACACTCCCGCCCGCTGCCGTCTGTTTTATACGCGGGAGCTTAGTTCTGGAACTCACCGCTAGGTGGCAGCACCTCCTGGGCGTCACCACAGTTGCCGGCCAATCAGAACACTCGAATCACGTCAGCGGACAAGAGTAAACACGTCAAGACACGTTTAGCGCGAAGCGTACGGGTGTACGTAGGCGAAAACAAGATAAAACATGTCTTACGCGTGGTGACGGCGCAATGCTGCGCTCTGATTGGCCGGCAGCGCAGCGCCACCCAGGAGGTGCTGCGCTCTAACGGCGGCACTCGGAACTAATACCACCGCATAAAAGCGCAGCCCGCTGCCCACACGGCATCACTTTTACCGTTGTCGTCAAGTGCAGTACTGCCTTACGCATCGTCCTCTCTGAGTTCTCAGCTGTCTTTCTCAAGACAAAATAATAAAGAGCTGCGTAGTGGAAACATTTCTGTCTCTTCAAGACCTTTTATATATTTAAAATGGAGTATCTTGTAATAGATATTTTGAATGAATGGGAAGGTGGCTGCTTTTATAACGATGAATTTCTATCGGAGGCTTATACTGAGTTTCTCACGGCTCTCTTTGATACTCCCGCGGAAATACTGCAAGACAAGCGTATTCCTGCATTTTTAAAGGCCGGCTTCGAGGCCTACCTCCGGGAACAAGACGGATCGGATAAACAGGCCGCTCTGACGTACCGCATGGCTCTGGCGATGGTCGGCGGAGGTGCTGAGGCCGAGGGTGACTCACCCCTTCACACTTCCCCGCCACGCCCCGCCACGCGTCTTTTCCGGCCGTGGGAGTCTCCGCGACGCTCTGCGTCTCCAGAGGGCGGCCCTTCTCAGACGGCGGCGGTGTCACCCCGGCCTGGCCCGTCCGGGGTCGGCAAGAGGCCGCGAGAGGAGGACGCGGACAGCCCTCAGCCCACGATAGAGTTAATACAGTCTACGGAACGCGAACTCAAGCGGTTCAAAACTAAGTTCCGCGAGGAAGTATTTGTGATTAAAGGGCTTGGCGACGCGGTGCCCTCCGGGGACGCTATGGAGGGTCTCTTTGAAACCCTGCTGCAAAGGCAGCGGGAGGCCGTCCAAGCCAAGGACGATGATCGAGTAGTTCTCGAAATACAAAATTCAGAGAACACAGAAAATCCTCTGTGGTTCAGCCTGAGACGTACGGACCAAATTAACGGGAAAGTCGTACTCGATAAATTGGCTCGCGTACTCAACTCGAATCAGAGTTTTATGTCCGAAGGACAGCTTAAAGTGAGTTATATCCACATACCCACTCCCCAGGCAGGAGGACGGCGCACTGATCGTGTTGTTAATGAGAGTATCGAGCAATGGGTGGAGAGAAAAATTAAATCTAAATCTCTTTACTCTCCACAGAATGTGAATGACGCGATGTGCCTAACACGGAGTGTGGCCGTGGCTACGGCCAAAGCAAGTGGTATGCACTACCAAGCCTTTGCCCGTCTGAAAAAGCCAAACTCAGTCATACAGCGCTAAGAGGCTGAGAAATTATGAGAAATGGCGCAAATTAACCCCACACAGCCATGTGGTCTAGATGAGGTCCGTAAATTGCAAGACAAAATGACAGAGTATAGGTTATGTGTCTTTACGGACAAAAAAGGACAGGGGTGTGTTTTTAAAGGGGAGTATAGAGCAGGGCGTAAAAATATTTATCTTCTGCTTCACAGAGAACATTTTTACGCTATATTGTATCCCTGCCAGGCATTTGAGACTCACTTTAGTTGTGAGAAATGTATTAAATTCTATAATCACAAGGAAGATCATCGGTGTGAGGGTACGTGCTGGCGTTGCATGGGCCCTCAGCCACACGATGACCCTGCAGTACCCCTGACACGGTGTCCCCAGTGTTTCCATCAGTTTTCCGGGGCTGAGTGCTTTGAAGCACACAGAACTGTTCTTTTGCCTCATAGTAAATTCACAAAGTGTGAAAGCTATAAGTTTTGTCCAAGATGTGAGCAAAGTTACTCCGTACTCAGAGGTAAAAAGCACGAATGTGGATTTGTGTACTGTAAGTATTGTAAGTCTAACGTGATGGAAAATCACTTGTGCTATATGCAGCCGTGGGAGGAAAGAGAAAAGAAACCTAAATGGAATTATCTTACGGTGTATTACGACATTGAGACTACTCAGTGTGACCCTGTAGAGGGCAAGGTAGATACTTTTGAACATAAACCTAACCTCTTAGTGTGTCAGACAGTGTGTGACACATGTTCTGATATTCCTCAGAACGATTTTTTCTGCACGGTGTGCAAAAATAGACAGCACATATTTCATAACTTGGACGACCCTAACCTCAGTGTCATGGGACAGTTCCTTGACTATTTACAGTCTTTCCCGGCTAAGACAGAAATTTTGCTTTTGGCACATAATGCAAAGTCTTTTGACGGTATTTTTGTGTTACAAGAAGTCTTAGCTCGTAAATTAAAACCAGAGCTTGTATTACAAGGGGCTAAAATTATTTGTATGAAAGTGGGAAACTGGAAGTTTATCGACTCCCTTATGTTCCTCACTATGCCCCTTAGTTCATTGCCCATGTCATTCGGCTTAACCGAACTTAAAAAAGGCTATTGGCCTTTCTTGGCTAACAAGCCAGAGAATTATACTTACGAAGGGCCCCTTCTGGACAGAGACTTGTATTGCCCTTCAGGCATGAGAGCTAAGGCTGCGGCCGCATTCCACTCTTGGTACGACGATCTTGTCGCCAAGAACTACGTGTTTAATTTTAGACGAGAGCTCATAGAGTACTGCATCTCAGATGTCACTATTTTAAGAATGGCATGTCATGCGTTCCGCAAACTTTTTGCTGAGTATACGGGTTTCGACCCGATGTTTAATTGCATCACACTTAGCTCAGCTTGCATGGCGGCTTTCCGCCGTAACTGCCTACCTCAGGATAAAATTGGCATCGTCCCTCCCGGGGGCTATCATGGGAGAGGGAAACAAATCCATATTGCCTTGAAATGGCTGGACTACGAGTCCCACAAGTTAGGGCAAAAAATAAGTACGATATACACAGACCGTGAGGTCTCTGTGCTTGGGCGCAGAGTCGATGGCTACGTGGAGATACGTCAGCCAGATGCGAGTGTGGAGAAACGCATCTACCAGTTTCACGGTGATTATTGGCACCAGTGCCCAACACATTTCCCCCCTAATGCCGAGTCAGGCGAAAATCGGTATGAGAATACTGTGCGTCTCACGTCTATTTTCCGGAAAGCCGGATACACAGTGATAGAAAAATGGGAATGTGAGTTTCAGAAAGACCTTGAGTGACCCCGATACAAAGGCCTTCTTCGAGGCACACGCTACTACACGCGTCCCACCTCTTGTCCTTCGGGACGGTCTGACAGGCGGGCGCACCAGTGCTTTGCGCTGGGCGTACAAGGCCGATCTAGCCAAGGGAGAAAAAATTAAAATGGCAGATGTGGTATCGGAATACCCTAATGCTAACTTGAGGGGGGCGTACCCTTATGGACACCCGACCATCTATCTTGAGGGTGACCCTCAAATGCCATCCGCCGATCAGTGGAACGGCATGGTGAAGTGTACGGTCATTCCTCCACGTGATCTCTTTATTCCCGTTCTTCCGTATAAATGTAATGGGAAACTTATGTTCCCACTCTGCCGCACATGTGTAGAGTCGGAAAGTACGTGTCTTGACGAGGAAGACGGAGAGCAGTGGTGTCGTCACGACGATGGCGAGCGCCAACTGTGTGACACATGGTGTGCTCCTGAACTTCTCCTAGCCATAGCCAAGGGCTACAAAATCAGTCAAGTGCATGAAGTGTACCAGTACCCTGGTACGATGCAGTACAACCCCGAAAGTGGTGAAGATGGGTTACTATCTGCTTATGTCAGATGCTTCCTAGCACTCAAAATTCAGGCTAGTGGGTGGCCTTCTGACTGTGACACGGATGAAAAAAAGCAAAAATTTGTGGAAGACACTAAAAAATTTGATGGTATTACTATAGATCCTGAGAAGATGGAGTACAACCCTGGGATCCGTACGCTCTCTAAGGCCATGGCAAACTCGTTTTGGGGTAAGCTCGGAGAAAAAACACTCCGTTCCAAGTCTCAGTTTGTTTATGATTATGGCGAGTTAATGAGTATTATCACAGACCCAGCAAAAGAAGTGAGTGGATTTATACCTTTAGGAGAAGACTGTCTCCAAGTCACTTATAAACCCGTGGAGGACAGTGACGAATCACTCCCTACTTCTTCTCTCATACTAGCTGCTTTTACGACTTGTTTTGGGCGCCTTCAGCTCTACAAGTACCTTGACATCGTCAAGAAAAGGGCCTTGTACCACGACACTGATAGTGTGGCTTACATCAGTCGGCCTGGCGAGCCAGACTTGCCTCTGGGCACCCACCTCGGTGATCTCACCGATCAGATCGAGGAGGAGTATGGGCCTGGCTCTTATATAACAGAGTTCTGTGCGGGCGGGCCTAAAAATTATGCCTATAAAGTGGCCGTAGGCGGTGTATAGATGGCCCATTGTAACGGGCAGCCATCTTGATGGCCCATTGTAACGGGTAGCATGTAACGGGTCGTCACCTAACCCACCCTAACCGCCGCCATCTTGATGCCCCATTGTAACGGGTAGCATGTAACCTAACCCAACCTAACCCGCCGCCATCTTGGTGGCCCATTGTAACGGGTAGCATGTAACCTAACCCAACCTAACCCGCCGCCATCTTGGTGGCCCATTGTAACGGGTCGTCACCTAACCCAACCTAACCCAACCCCGCCGCCATCTTGGTGGCCCATTCTGACGGGTCGTCACCTAACCCAACCTAACCGCCGCCATCTTGGCCCCCCAGGTCACCCGCCGCCATCTTGGCCCCCCCAGGTCACCCGCCGCCATTTTGGCCCCCAGGTCACCCGTCACCTCAAAAAGCTAAACCTAAGCCGCCGCCATCTAAACCTAACCTAAACGAGGGGCTTGTCTAGGACGACATTCACCAAAAAATAAGATTATAGCCCAATCTTTTTTTCTGAATGGTCTCTCAAGCCCTAGACGTTTAGGCAACATGCAGGTTTAAACACGCCTCATAGCCGAAACACGTAACGACACTCGTGTTCCGCGCCGACGTTTGAATTCTCGCGCCATCCGCGGCGGGGCAGCCCGGGCTGTGGTTTCGCGTAGCGCTGGCTTCGGGGAGCCTTTGTCGGGACGGTTCTCGGCTCGGCGTCGGCGTCCCCCTCTCCTACGCGGCCGCGGCAGCGGGGAGGGGAGCGGGTAGGGACGCGGGGGGAACAGGCCGCGGCGACGCCGCGCGCCCCGCGCCGATGCCTCAGACGTGGAGAGACTTCCAACCGGGACGGTGTGTAAGTGTGTATTACCAACTGTCAGGTAAGAAATATCCCTAGCTGTTTCCCACTGCGCCCTAGAGGCAAGCTAGATGCAGTCGTTAGAACTTTTTTGTGCGGAAAATTCTATCCCCAGTAGGCCTATACAAAACCGCAATCATTTTTTTTCTGTTTTAAATTTTTTTGGTGAAAACTTTTTCTGTTTAAAATTTTTTGTTTTAAAAAAATTGTTTCAAATTTTTTTTTGTTTTAAAAAATTGTTTTAAATTTTTTTAAAAATGGTTTTAAATTTTTTTTGTGAATTTTTTTCTGTTTTAAATTTTTTTGTGAATTTTTTTCTGTTTTAATTTTTTTGTGAAAATATTTTTTCTGTTTTATAATTTTTTTAAAAAGAAACTAAAGAATTATTTTTTTCTTGAAGTACACCCTTGTGATTTATTATTTGGGAGTATACAGTGAGCAGTGTACATGTGCTTGAACATTTTCCTGACTAAGGCATCATTTTTTTCTGCATTTTCTGTGAATAATGTTTTCACAAATTTGTGCAGCGTGTAACCGTGTGCTCTGTGTGCTAAGTATAGGGCGCAATACTCTCCACACACTTTAGAATCGATTGCTTGTAAACTGGTGTGGTTGTACGTCCACTTTTTACACACTCTATCCATAAACTTGCGATGCTGTGATACTATTGGTGGCATACCATATGAATCCCAGAACTCTCCTGCTCCGTTCTTATCGATAAAGAAAGCTACCCAGTGAGACCCTGGTTTTGAGATAGGATCTGTGTTACATATGAGTAATGCTGGTCGTTTGTCTAATCGTCTTGGCAACGTGTCTGCCGCGAAAACACCTTCAAAGAGAGGAGCGATGTGTTTGTCCGTTCGCATCATCGTGTCTAACGTACCACCGTCTAAGCCCTCGTCCATGATCAGACGTTATAGTCAACAATCACGTTCCTATTTTTATCGATTTCGATCAAGTTCTGGAACTCGGCATAAATAATGCAGTTCACTGGTGCAGCGATAGGAGCTCCGAACTTCACTTCAAGACGAAGTGTCCCTTGTCTCTGGAGATTCCAGTGGGGTTCGTTTGCGGACAGATCTGGAGAGAGGTCGAAACAGTACAGAGCACTCCCGCCAGGGTAAGCGGCAAAACTGACGTTATTGCCTTCGTCCTTCCAATGAATGCCTGTCCCACAGAAGAGTGTGTTGTACGCTTCCATGTACAGTCCGTTAGGAAAGTCAGGTGTCAGTGGCTGAGCCGTGACGGGATGACCGTCTACCATCAGACTGAGGTAGTTCACATTTAAGTGCTGGAAGTTAAAGGGATTCCGTGCAAAATCTCCATTAAAAGCACGATTGTCCACAAACCCTATAATCACTCTCTGGGGCATCTGATTCATGAACAGATTATCGATATTTTTATCTCTCAGCCCTTGGGTGATTGTGACTGTTTTAATGTCCACTCTATTCACGGGGTACTTGGCAGGAGCTTTCTCTAAGGCTTGCACGTGTGCGAGCAGAACAGAGGGGGAGACAGTGACTTTCCGGACGTACAGTGTAGCGTCAAGGAGACGTATCTTCTCCGTCCCAGCTGTGGACATGAGTGTGAACGCATCACGATTTCTGATCAGTTTTATACGGAGCTCTACGTTATTCAGCAGAAAATGGTCTTGGTTGAAAAAATCGATATGAAGGGGACCCATCATCTCAAACGTACGGCTTCTTGCTGTGAGGTCACGCCTCTGGGCAAGGCCTGCGTTTTCTTCGTCATTCAGAGAGTCGAAATGATCAGGCGTGTCATCGTACCACAGTCTCTGTGTCATGTGAGAATTTTTTGCAGCTGTATCGTAATTTAGAAGCGACTCGATGTAAGCTCTGTAAGGATAGGTCATGCTGGAGTGAGATATCACTTTCTGGTTAAGACTGATGTCCACTTGACTCCAGAGGGCATGGAGAGCGTAATTAACCGGTGCAGCATCGCTGTTGTCAGCAGCTGCGATGTCTGTGCCATCAGCCTTGACTATTTTTGCTTTCACATACAGCATCGTGTGGGCTGGGTCGATGTATTCATGACCCACACCAGGAATCGAAAATTCTACGGTGTTTGCAGCATCGAGTGTCGTGAGTGGTTTGTAAGGCACCCAGTGTGTTCCCTCGAGAACGGTTTGGGTGGGTGGAACCAACCACAAATCCAGTTCTGAGCGGAGACACTCATGAGACTGGGGGTGCATGAAAGCCATTACTTATCGAATTCGTCCTTGCCTTCTGACGTGTTTCTCTTACGACCGCTAGCGGTAGAATGGTTCGCTTTGCGTGGTCTGCCCCTTTTTATAGTCCCTGCCCCCTTCATAGAGGCCTCTGCCTTTCGCTTTAGCTGATTTATCATCTCCTGCATCTGTTTATTCATGCTATCGTTCAGATTTTGACCGGCCGCGACGTCGTTGAGAATCGCACCTCCGGCCCGCGCCGCCTCCCGACCGACAGCAGCCGCGCCGCTCCGGAACAGCGGAAAAACCGATCGAAATAGACCGCCGAGCCAGGAGCCTATGCCGTAGCCTTTCTGATACGGGGCGCCCGCGTAATAGTTCCCGGCAGCGCCGCCGCCCGCCTGATTGACGTAATAGTCGTTGTAGTGCGTCTGAGGAGCCATCACAGCTGTTTAAAGTGCACTAGCAGCGTCAACGTTCCGTGGTCGAATGGCAAGTATCGGCCTGCGTGGTCCCTTATATCTATTTCCAGGGTGTCGAAAGACTTTGTCTTCAACTCGAAGTAGATGGGGTGCTCACAGTGAAATATCGACATGCTACCGTACGTCGTATTTATACTAAGGGGTACCGTCCGCAGGAGTGGTGCCCTTGTGTGCCCCACGATCTGATCTGACAAGATGTCCAAGTACACGAACATCTGAGAGGGGATGCCCAGAGAGATATCGACGGGCTTAGCTGCGTGCAGACGCTCGTTCGCAGGATAGGGGCCTGGATGCTCCAGTCCAAGCTGAAGTGCCAGCCGTGGCGAAAAAGTGACCGTCGCCTTGGCATCCTGAGTGAAAGCGTCAAACACCAGGCGCCTGTCGGGTGTCTCCTCGAAAGGATTTTTCCCATGAATGTCGTTATCGAACGTCCTTAAGGCCTGATGAATAGCCACAAGAAATTCCTCCTTGTTCGGATACGTCCCTGGCTGTACATACACGGTGTCGACGATATGATCAGACTGGATAGTGATCTCGTTTTCACCTTCAAGGACTTGTGCTACGGTGTTAGGATAATGGAGCTCGATGAGAGCGGCCTGCCATCTCCCGTGCAATTCCATTCTCTTAGAGAGTTCGATTTTAAAATGGGATGTTTTGTTGTCAGGATAAACATCGGGACTAGCATTGCTAGGAAGATAAGCATAGAAATCCATCTTAGCTCGTGATGAGGTCGCTGTCGAGAATCCAAGACCGAGATTTCTCAGGATAACCTCTCCAGTGAACAAGGTGTTTGCGAATGCCTTTCTCAGTCTTCGACCGCACTATATATTCTATTTGGAAGGCCTCGGGCTTCGTGACCTTCTGAAGCTCCTGCTCATAAAACGTGCCCTCAATCTTATCCTGATCGAGATCCTCCAACCGGTACACCGGCAAGTCATGAGGAATGACCTGAGAGATCTTATAAATCTCCTCGCTCCAGTACCAGTTGTATCCTTTTTCGAATCTTTGCTTTTCTCTACTGATTCTGACGAAGTCCCCGACTCTGAACTTCGGCTTCTTTGTTTCTTTTTCCCCGCCATAGAGGTTATTGTACACTTCTAAGACGCGATCAGCTGTCACATCCACGGGTCTCATTTTAAGGGACCTGTGAAAAGTGTGATTATAGGCCTTGACTGTATCATCCAACAAACCATCTACGTAGCAGTAGTTGCCAGTAGCAGTAAACCTCTTAAATAATTTCGTTTTTAGTGTTCTCTGCCAGCGTTCGACTACAGAACACTTCGTCTCAGGGTCATAAGTGTGGAAATACTTTATGTCCAGATCTTTCAGATACTTCTGGAAGACTTTATTCCTGTACTCCTTGCCGTTGTCAGAGAAAAGACGTGTGGGACGACGTGTCGTGCCCTCAAATATTTTTTCGAAACCACGCACAATCGACTTTGCTGACTTGTCCTTGATAGGCACAGCCCAGGCAAACTTAGAGAAAACATCGATCACACATAAAATATAGGCGTAGTCGTGATTATCTTCCCTCAAGGACTGGAAATCAGTCAGGTCAGTCTGCCAACAGTCATCTATATTATCAGCATAGGTGACATTACGAGGAAAATGGCGCCTTGCGGGCTTGTGTAAGGTATAAGCATCTTCCCCCTGTAAGAAGGTGTCTACCTTTTCTTTCTTTTCGCCAGTGGCACGCCACAGCTTCCACGGGGTACTGTAGGACGCAGGATCGGCTGGTGTGTGAAACACTTTACCAAGCGTTCCATCCCCCTGTCTGTTGTTTTTTTGGAGGCCTTTTGGCTCTCTGGCAAGGTTTTTTGAGCGCGGGTCGCTGACGCGCTTTGACTGTCGTGTCGACACCATGACCACCTCCTGACTGTTTCGCCTGATGAATGGCGTGTCTCCTCTTTTCGTTGCCTATTAATTCCAGGGGAATGTTCATGTGAGCCAAAGCCAGTATGAATTTTCCTACACCGATAGGTTCTATATTTTTTCGAAATCGTGTAAGATCACTGATCAGATCGATAATATTTGAGTGGGCTTGCTTTGCACCATCGATCGCCACGGTCCCTGTCGGGTCCCATGTGACTCTTGAGCCGGTCTGAGACAAATAATCGTAAATCCTCAGTGCCTGCTCTTTATATGTCTTTGGCACCACGGAACCGAGCTGAGCACGCATGGGCGATTCGCTTTCCTCCTCTGTTTTCCCATCGACCGACTCTAACTGTATCGAGATCGGTTTCCGAGACTCGTTAGAGAAGTGGAGATAACGCTGAAGGGCCTCATTGTACCTCTTCCATTTTTCAGAGTCGTCCGCATACTGCTTGTTTAAAATGTGACTCATTTCCGTGTCCAGAGAACTCATCTGGATCTGCGGACTGGAAGTGGGCGCATCGTGCATTCGTGCCACACTATCGTGGGGCACGAGAATCATTTTTTTCACATGATTCATGATAGTAGCGAAGGCAGCACGGAGCTGACAACAGCGAGCAGCAGGGGGAGAAAAGCACCGCCCTTCTGAAGGACTGTCTCTCTCTTATCCTGTACTTTTATACCACCTCCTCTCTGTGCAAGTGCACGTATCTGGTGGCGATGTTTCCGCAGCTTATTTCTCTGCTCGTCTGAGAGCTTTATATTTCCGATGAGGAGATTCTCACAGATCTCACAAATGGCAAAAATTAGTGCCTTGTCAGCTTTCTCAAGAATCGCTTTACGCAGGGCTGGCTTAGCTGTCTGAAGAGCTTGCAGCAGAGCCTTGTGCGTCTTCACGTTCTGAGACATCGTCAACGAATGGCTTATCTAGTGCTCGTGCACTCCCCTTTTATACTTTCCCTTGGGGATGTAGACCACTCCAGTTTCGTCAGGAAAGATGTGTGTGCGTATACGCAGATGGTCTAGCTGTTTAGGCTTAAAATCAAACAGAATGTAGCTATGTCCGACCTGGGTAGCGTCCTCGTAAGCCTCAAGGAGAGCACGCCAGTGCTGAGGATCCACTTGCAAGCAGAAGGTTCGTATCTGACTTAAGTCACGGCTTGATTTAAAAAGCACAATATAGTGTGTATTAAGACTGATCTGTCTTAACCCCTCAGGAAACAAACACTGACTCAGGAAGAATATAGAGAGATTTCGGTGGTGTGAGCCCTTGATGAAGAATTTCAAGATTTCTTTACTGTGCTGCTTAATTTCATCCATAAAATCATCGATAATAATCAACTTAGGACCCTGGCCGTGCGGGTGGTCGTCGAGCAAAGGAAGCTCTTGTCTGAAATCGACCTCGTGCTTCGAAGACAACTCCTCGTACAGAGGCTGCCACTCTGAATAATACACAATAATACGGTCGAAGGCCGTATTAAACACATCCTTTCTGTGCTCAATCACACGTTTCATGAAATAGGTCTTTCCGGCTCCTGTACCTCCAATAATGAGAGCCGTACACGGATGCTGGAATCTGAGATCCATCTTGCTACGAAGCTTGAACGAGACTATCGACCAGTCTGCTAGACAGCTTGTATTTATACCAGCGTTTCCAACTGCGCCCATGAGGCACGCTGTTTGCAGTCGTTAGGATTTTTTAAGGAAATCCTTCCCCCGTAGGCCTATACAAAACCATCCATTTTTATTTCTCTTTAAATATTATATTAGTTTTTTTGTTCTTTCGGATTTTTTTAACAACATTTTTCAACCACTCTACGAGTCAGCGAGGGCGTCCAAAGCCTCTAAGAATTCCTGGTCAGCCAAATCGTCCTGATACCACTCGTTATAGCCATGGGCTACCGTGTTCTCTACGTCTACACGACGGCGTTTAGTATTTTTAGCCTGCCAATTTTTAGACGCTGGCTGGGTCACCACAGACCACTGTGTAGTCCTTGCAATTTGGCGAGGAATAGCCACATTTACTTTCTCTCTCTCGCCCATGACCATGGCCTTTAAATTCTCAAAAGTCACGATGTCATCACATGACTTGTTAATACTAATTCCGCGGACTTTAATACACACTTTCACGCTTTCTACGTCACCGCCTACGGCCACTTTATAGGCATAATTTTTAGGCCCGCCCGCACAGAACTCTGTTATATAAGAGCCAGGCCCATACTCCTCCTCGATCTGATCGGTGAGATCACCGAGGTGGGTGCCCAGAGGCAAGTCTGGCTCGCCAGGCCGACTGATGTAAGCCACACTATCAGTGTCGTGGTACAAGGCCCTTTTCTTGACGATGTCAAGGTACTTGTAGAGCTGAAGGCGCCCAAAACAAGTCGTAAAAGCAGCTAGTATGAGAGAAGAAGTAGGGAGTGATTCGTCACTGTCCTCCACGGGTTTATAAGTGACTTGGAGACAGTCTTCTCCTAAAGGTATAAATCCACTCACTTCTTTTGCTGGGTCTGTGATAATACTCATTAACTCGCCATAATCATAAACAAACTGAGACTTGGAACGGAGTGTTTTTTCTCCGAGCTTACCCCAAAACGAGTTTGCCATGGCCTTAGAGAGCGTACGGATCCCAGGGTTGTACTCCATCTTCTCAGGATCTATAGTAATACCATCAAATTTTTTAGTGTCTTCCACAAATTTTTGCTTTTTTTCATCCGTGTCACAGTCAGAAGGCCACCCACTAGCCTGAATTTTGAGTGCTAGGAAGCATCTGACATAAGCAGATAGTAACCCATCTTCACCACTTTCGGGGTTGTACTGCATCGTACCAGGGTACTGGTACACTTCATGCACTTGACTGATTTTGTAGCCCTTGGCTATGGCTAGGAGAAGTTCAGGAGCACACCATGTGTCACACAGTTGGCGCTCGCCATCGTCGTGACGACACCACTGCTCTCCGTCTTCCTCGTCAAGACACGTACTTTCCGACTCTACACATGTGCGGCAGAGTGGGAACATAAGTTTCCCATTACATTTATACGGAAGAACGGGAATAAAGAGATCACGTGGAGGAATGACCGTACACTTCACCATGCCGTTCCACTGATCGGCGGATGGCATTTGAGGGTCACCCTCAAGATAGATGGTCGGGTGTCCATAAGGGTACGCCCCCCTCAAGTTAGCATTAGGGTATTCTGATACCACATCTGCCATTTTAATTTTTTCTCCCTTGGCTAGATCGGCCTTGTACGCCCAGCGCAAAGCACTGGTGCGCCCGCCTGTCAGACCGTCCCGAAGGACAAGAGGTGGGACGCGTGTAGTAGCGTGTGCCTCGAAGAAGGCCTTTGTATCGGGGTCACTCTCAAGGTCTTTCTGAAACTCACATTCCCATTTTTCTATCACTGTGTATCCGGCTTTCCGGAAAATAGACGTGAGACGCACAGTATTCTCATACCGATTTTCGCCTGACTCGGCATTAGGGGGGAAATGTGTTGGACACTGGTGCCAATAATCACCGTGAAACTGGTAGATGCGTTTCTCCACACTCGCATCTGGCTGACGTATCTCCACGTAGCCATCGACTCTGCGCGCCCAAGCACAGAGACCTCACGGTCTGTGTATATCGTACTTATTTTTTGCCCTAACTTGTGGGACTCGTAGTCCAGCCATTTCAAGGCAATATGGCTTTGTTTCCCTCTCCCATGATAGCCCCCGGGAGGGACGATGCCAATTTTATCCTGAGGTAGGAAGTTACGGCGGAAAGCCGCCATGCAAGCTGAGCTAAGTGTGATGCAATTAAACATCGGGTCGAAACCCGTATACTCAGCAAAAAGTTTGCGGAACGCATGACATGCCATTCTTAAAATAGTGACATCTGAGATGCAGTACTCTATGAGCTCTCGTCTAAAATTAAACACGTAGTTCTTGGCGACAAGATCGTCGTACCAAGAGTGGAATGCGGCCGCAGCCTTAGCTCTCATGCCTGAAGGGCAATACAAGTCTCTGTCCAGAAGGGGCCCTTCGTAAGTATAATTCTCTGGCTTGTTAGCCAAGAAAGGCCAATAGCCTTTTTTAAGTTCGGTTAAGCCGAATGACTTGGGCAATGCACTAAGGGGCATAGTGAGGAACATAAGGGAGTCGATAAACTTCCAGTTTCCCACTTTCATACAAATAATTTTAGCCCCTTGTAATACAAGCTCTGGTTTTAATTTACGAGCTAAGACTTCTTGTAGCACAAAAATACCGTCAAAAGACTTGGCATTATGTGCCAAAAGCAAAATTTCTGTCTTGGCAGGAAAAGACTGCAAATAGTCAAGGAACTGAGCCATAACACTGAGGTTAGGGTCGTCCAAGTTATGAAATACGTGCTGTCTGTTTTTGCACACTGTGCAGAAATAATCGTTCTGAGGAATATCAGAACACGTGTCACACACTGTCTGACACACTAAGAGGTTAGGTTTATGTTCAAAAGTATCTACCTTGCCCTCTACAGGGTCACACTGAGTAGTCTCAATGTCGTAATACACCGTAAGATAATTCCATTTAGGTTTCTTTTCTCTTTCCTCCCACGGCTGCATATAGCACAAGTGATTTTCCATCACGTTAGACTTACAATACTTACAGTACACAAATCCACATTCGTGCTTTTTACCTCTGAGTACAGAGTAACTTTGCTCGCATCTTGGGCAAAACTTATAGCTTTCACACTTTGTGAATTTACTATGAGGCAAAAGAACAGTTCTGTGTGCTTCAAAGCAGTCAGCCCCGGAAAACTGATGGAAACACTGGGGACACCGTGTCAGGGGTACTGCAGGGTCATCGTGTGGCTGAGGGCCCATGCAGCGCCAACACGTACCCTCACACCGATGATCTTCCTTGTGATTATAGAATTTTATACATTTCTCACATAGATATTCTGTTTCAAATGCCTGGCAGGGATACAATATAGCGTAAAAATGTTCTCTGTGAAGCAGAAGATAAATATTTTTACGTCCTGCACTATACTCCCCTTTAAAAACACACTCCTGTCCTTTTTTGTCCGTAAAGACACATAACCTATACTCCGTCATTTTGTCTTGCAATTTACGGACCTCATCTAGACCACATGGCTGAGTGGGGTTAATTCCAGCCATTTCACACAATGTCTCAGCCTCTTTGCGCTGTATGACGGAGTTTGTTTGTTTCATACGATAGAAAGCCTGTCTATGCATGCCGGATGCTTTCGCAGCGGCAACGGCCACACTTCGTGTTAGGCACATCGCGTCATTCACATTCTGTGGAGAGTAAAGAGATTTAGATTTAATTTTTCTCTCCACCCATTGCTCGATACTCTCATTAACAACACGATCAGTGCGCCGTCCTCCTGCCTGGGGAGTGGGTATGTGGATATAACTCACTTTAAGCTGTCCTTCGGACATAAAACTCTGATTCGAGTTGAGTACGCGAGCCAATTTATCGAGTACGACTTTCCCGTTAATTTGGTCCGTACGTCTCAGACTGAACCACAGAGGATTTTCCGTGTTCTCTGAATTTTGTATTTCGAGAACCACTCGATCATCGTCCTTGGCTTGGACGGCCTCCCGCTGCCTTTGCAGCAGGGTGTCAAAGAGACCCTCCATAGCGTCCCCGGTGGGCACCGCGTCTCCAAGCCCTTTAATCACAAATACTTCCTCGCGGAACTTAGTTTTGAACCGTTTGAGTTCGCGTTCCGTAGACTGTATTAACTCTATCGTGGGCTGCGGGCTGTCCGCGTCCTCCTCTCGCGGCCTCTTGCCGACCCCCGACGGGCCAGGCCGGGGTGACACCGCCGCCGTCTGAGAAGGGCCGCCCTCTGGAGACGCAGAGCGTCGCGGAGACTCCCACGGCCGGAAAAGACGCGTGGCGGGGCGTGGCGGGGAAGTGTGAGGGGGTGAGTCACCCTCGGCCTCAGCACCTCCGCCGACCATCGCCAGAGCCATGCGGTACGTCAGAGCGGCCTGCTTGTCTTGTCCGCCTTGTTCCCGGAGATAAGCTTCAAATCCGGCCTTTAAAAATGCAGGAATACGCTTGTCTTGCAGTATTTCCGCGGGAGTATCAAAGAGAGCCGTGAGAAACTCAGTATAAGCCTCCGATAGAAATTCATCATTATAAAAACAGCCGCCTTCCCATTCATTCAAAATATCTATTACAAGATACTCCATTTTAAAATGTCTTGAAGAGACAGAAATGTTTCCACTACGCAGCTCTTTATTATTTTGTCTTGAGAAAGACAGCTGAGAACTCAGAGAGGACGATGCGTAAGGCAGTACTGCACTTGACGACAACGGTAAAAGTGATGCCGTGTGGGCAGCGGGCTGCGCTTTTATGCGGTGGTATTAGTTCCGAGTGCCGCCGTTAGAGCGCAGCACCTCCTGGGTGGCGCTGCGCTGCCGGCCAATCAGAGCGCAGCATTGCGCCGTCACCACGCGTAAGACATGTTTTATCTTGTTTTCGCCTACGTACACCCGTACGCTTCGCGCTAAACGTGTCTTGACGTGTTTACTCTTGTCCGCTGACGTGATTCGAGTGTTCTGATTGGCCGGCAACCGTGGCAGCGCCCAGGAGGTGCTGTCACCTAGCGGTGAGTTCCACAACTAACCTCCCACGTATAAAACATACGGCAACGGCCGGGAGTGTCATCAGTTCAGTTGTGGTGAACGCTAACTAACTCAGCCATGGCTTACGCAGTGTGTGATATGCAGATGTTGAGAGATCAGGACGGCCAGCTAATAGTAAAGGAGTTTGCAGTGTACTCACCTAGCATGAGTGGTGATGTGTTTTCTGTTGTAATTTTCAAGGCGCCTTATGAGCAGTTTTATTTGCCGAAAAATGTTAGGAGACACAATAGTTTTGTCACGGCTAATATTCATGGCTTAGAGTGGTATGAAGGTGACGTTGAATTTAATAAATTAAGTGAGACACTTTACGATATGACTAGGGAATTCACATGTGTTTATGTTAAAGGCGAAGAAAAGAAATATGTGCTTTCAACTATTTTGCCTTCACTTCAGATAGTAAACGTAGAATCACTGGAATGCCCCAAATTAGATTCCCTGCCAAAATTAGATGCTGCGTGTAACAGTGAGGTTCACGATAGACACTCTAATTACTCCTGTGCTCTAAAGAACGCCAAGCGTGTTGCTCTGTGGCTCGCCTTCAAGTTAGGTGCTGCAAATGTGCAACTGTATTAAAGAGTTGTGAAATCAGAATAAAAATAAAATAAAAACTAATATAATATTTTAAAAAGAAATAAAAATGGTTGGTTTTGTATAGGCCTACGGGGGAAGGATTTCCTTAAAAAATCCTAACGACTGTAGCTAGCTTGCCTCATGGGCGCAGTAGGAAATAGCTAGTGAGCGTTCTTTACACAAATTTAAAAACTGACATGTTGCGATATAAAATGACTGAGGAGGTAGTGAAAGGAAAATTAAATAAAACAGTTTCAGATGAAAACAGTTTTCATCTGATGAAAATTTATGGTAAAAATAGTGTTTTAAAAAAGAAACATATTTTCACAGTCTTGTGAATTAAGCTTTAAAAAAAAAAGCACTACTGCCTAGGGGGGCAGTATGGCCCGCCCGCCCCTTGCCGTTCCGCTCCCAGGGCCGCGGGGGCTCGAACGCCCCAGGGCCGGGGCGCAAATTGCGCCCTTGGTGGTGGGCGCGAAAGTGGCCCGGACCATGGCCGGCCTGATGAAGGCGGCGGGCGGGCGCGCATGCGCCGCCTCCAACGCCCAACCGCGGCCGCGGCCACGCCCCGCCGGCAAGGGCCCCAGACCTCTGGAAGACAGGCTGTAACAAGACAGGAAGCACGATTAATAAACATATAGTTAAGACATGCATTAAATAATAGAGGTGTAAAAACTTACAACTCTCTGCCGCACCTGCGGCCTCACCACCGCCACGGGAGGGCAGGGCTACAGGGGCATGGCGCAGGGCGAGCACACGGGGCGGAGGCAGGCGCAGGCACTATGGCCGGGCGCCAGGACAGCCTCCCTGCACCATCTGTCAACAAACGTCACATATAGTCGAGCGCCTGCACAGGTGGGGGTAGGCCAACCCGCACAGCACGCATGTGTTGCACAGGTCGCAATTGCCTACCCATCAGGCGCTCTGCGAAGCCTGCGATGAGTGAAACTTACCCTCGGGGCGGGGTGGCTCGCACGCCGCGGCGTGCTGGTGCAGACCGGGGCAAAGTCAGAAGGGGGCGTCTCCGCCCTCTCAGCCGGCGGCGGGGGGCTCGAGCACGGCAGCTGAAATGAAAGCGTAAACTATTAGATATGAGCTTGCTAGGGAAATTCGTTCTTTGAACCCAGCAGCTGTCAATACGATACGTAAAAACAACTGATGAGTGGAGAGAACGAAACGCGACGTAACAAGGCGGTCGCATCGTATCATGTTTTAACGCAAAAGCGCAAAAACATGAGACAGTGCGACGACCTTCAGCCACGCGAAACGATAACGCATTTTTTGAGACTGTGGCGCGATGTCACTTACGCATGTTGAGACGAGGACGACGACGGTTGCCGATTATGTCGGAAGGGGTGACGCGAGGACTCAGGTTCGAGCCCCGGAGAGGCGAATCTAGACGAGGGTACAGCAGCATGGGTGCGCCGTTTCGCTAGGCACGCGTGCCCGGCAGGCGCTATGCACTGCACGCCATGACCACGCCGCGACAGAGAGCGTGCGGCCCAGATGGGGTGCCAAGGTCAAGTTCACGGCAGACGCGCGGGGAGGGGGAGAGAGAGGAGAGAGAGAGAGAGAGAGAGAGAGAGAGAGAGAGAGACGGTCTGCGCGCGGAGGGAATAGTCCATCCGTACCGCGACGAGCTCGGTGGGCCTGCCGTCACGCTTCACTGGCGTGGCGTGGCGCGGAGCGCCAACAATCGCGTCGCCGTGCGACGCGACGGCGTCAGCGGTGATGCCCGGCTTAAACCCCGTAACTGGTCGTGGAGTCGCTGCGCTTAAGACGTTGTTAGTGAGGAAAATAAAAAACATACCGGTTCCGGCACAAACCGCGCCCGCCGTCGCCTCGCCGGCCACGGCACCTGTTCATTCATCTGCAGGCACCACCGGCGGCGGCGCCTGGTTCTGCTCCTCCTAGAAGAAAAGCATGTAGATGCATTACGAGCAGAGCGACGCAATAAGCTTCACACACACGGGGCGGGGGGCGTTTTCACACGTGCAAGAAGGTACTTGCAGGACACTGCACTCACACAGCCGACGCCGAGAAAACCCTTACACACCCACTCACACAGCCGTTGTGACGTGTGACCGTTGTGACTTAACCCCAGGGTTAAGACAAAGAACCACGTAACACACTAGCAAAGGAGCTTACCGACGCAGGGGAAGGGACTGAAAATGGTGCGCGTTCACGCAGAGGACAAGGCAGTAACTAGCCGTACAAAAATTACGTGATAGCAAACACTGTACTTACCTCCTCATAGAGGGCCCCACTCACATCGATCCGCTGATGCTCAGCTCGCTCAGCGAGCTGCTCAGCTCAAGGTCTTGCCGTAGCTGGTCCATGGCTGGCAGTCCCACACGGCACGATAGCTCAACAACGTCTGAGGCATCGGCGCGGGGCGCGCGGCGTCGCCGCGGCCTGTTCCCCCCGCGTCCCTACCCGCTCCCCTCCCCGCTGCCGCGGCCGCGTAGGAGAGGGGGACGCCGACGCCGAGCCGAGAACCGTCCCGACAAAGGCTCCCCGAAGCCAGCGCTACGCGAAACCACAGCCCGGGCTGCCCCGCCGCGGATGGCGCGAGAATTCAAACGTCGGCGCGGAACACGAGTGTCGTTACGTGTTTCGGCTATGAGGCGTGTTTAAACCTGCATGTTGCCTAAACGTCTAGGGCTTGAGAGACCATTCAGAAAAAAAGATTGGGCTATAATCTTATTTTTTGGTGAATGTCGTCCTAGACAAGCCCCTCGTTTAGGTTAGGTTTAGATGGCGGCGGCTTAGGTTTAGCTTTTTGAGGTGACGGGTGACCTGGGGGCCAAAATGGCGGCGGGTGACCTGGCGGCGGGGGGGGGCCAAGATGGCGGCGGGTGACCTGGGGGGGCCAAGATGGCGGCGGTTAGGTTGGGTTAGGTGACGACCCGTCAGAATGGGCCACCAAGATGGCGGCGGGGTTGGGTTAGGTTGGGTTAGGTGACGACCCGTTACAATGGGCCACCAAGATGGCGGCGGGTTAGGTTGGGTTAGGTTACATGCTACCCGTTACAATGGGGCATCAAGATGGCGGCGGTTAGGGTGGGTTAGGTGACGACCCGTTACATGCTACCCGTTACAATGGGCCATCAAGATGGCTGCCCGTTACAATGGGGGCTAAAAATACTAAACGCCGTCGTGTAGACGTAGAGAACACGGTAGCCCATGGCTATAACGAGTGGTATCAGGACGATTTGGCTGACCAGGAATTCTTAGAGGCTTTGGACGCCCTCGCTGACTCGTAGAGTGGTTGAAAAATGTTGTTAAAAAAATCCGAAAGAACAAAAAAACTAATATAATATTTAAAGGCCGTATCACACAGCGGTTCGGAGGAGCGGTAGCCGCTGGTGGAGCCCCTGGGGGAGCCGCCCTGACCAATCACACTGTCCGCGGCTCCGCGCGGCTGGCGGCTGACTTCACCGCCTTGTCAAACAGAAATTAAAGGTTATGGGACGTTGTGATGGCCTTGAGCGAAGGCGGTGACGAGTATTGTTTGTGTTTTTGAAGCAGCCGACAGCCGACTGGGTGCTCTTGAAATGGTGAACGATGGATCCAAATTTTGAGTTTAAAGTGCGTCGGTGGCGAAAAAGAAGAAAAGCGTGTGTTGTAACAGTTCTTTTAATGATGGAAATGTACATGCGTCGATTTCCTGATCGTCGGGTGTGGATTCACCATTATATTGGGCGAAGAGCTGAACAAGGAGCGCACAATAATCTTTTTCTGGAGCTCCGAACAGAGAATCCAGATAAATATAAGAGGTGAATGGACATTATATGTGGATTTTATGAATTGAAACTATATCTGAATTACATTCAAACAATTGTTTTTGTTCAATAGGTGTTTACGTATGACTCCGCAGATGTTTGACTGGCTGACAGAGAAGGTTAGGCCGTTAATTCAAAAGCAGGACACTCACATGCGGCGCAGTATTCCTGTTGACGAGAGACTGTCAGTAACCCTGCGTCACTTAGCAACAGGTAACTTGCTTTAAAATTGCAAATATTTTAAAAACTGTGAACTATTTCTCTATTTTGTTATATCAGGAGAGACCCAAGAGTCTTTATCTTTGCTGTACAGAATAGGACAAAGCACAATATCTGGTATAATAAAAGAAACATGTGTAGCTATTTATGATGTTTTGAAAGGAACATATTTAAAATTTCCATCAACAGCAGAAGAATGGACGGTTGTTGCCAATGACTATGGTACACGTTGGAATTTCCATAACTGCATTGGAGCCATGGATGGCAAACATGTATTAATAGAACCGCCAATTCAATCAGGTTCACTGTACTACAATTATAAAGACACTTTCAGCATTGTACTTCTAGCAGTGGTTGATGCTCAGTTACGTTTTATTTATGTTGATGTTGGAACAAATGGGAGAATTTCTGACAAAGGTGTGTGGAACAAGTCATCACTGAGAAAGAAACTGGATGAGAACAGTGTAAAGATTCCACCTCCATCTCCTTTGCCTGGAATCAATAGACCATTTCCTTTTATTATTGTTGGTGATGAGGGTTTTACGCTGACTGATAGCGTTTTAATTCCATATCCCAAGGAGCAGCTTAGAAACAGACATGACCGAAGCATATTCAACTACAGGTTTGTTTCGTGTACATGTTTTTAAAACTAAGGTTTAAACACTTCCTTCCACTCAGTAAGTTTTGTGATTCCACAGGTTATCTCAAGCAAGAAGATGCTCAGAAAATGCTTTTGGTGTTATGTCCAATCGCTTCCAAATTTTCAGAGCACCACTCAGATATGACCCAGATAGTGCAAAAGACATTGTCAATGCAGTTTTATGTTTGCATAATTTATTGAGAAGTGATGTGGAAGGGAGGTTAATGTACACTCCTCCTACTATTCTAGACAGGGAAGATGAAATGACTGGCCACTTAGTCAGAGGGGAATGGCGAGACGCTCCAGCTACTGGACTGCAACCTATTGGTCAGGGTGGGAATCGGCATGGTGTAAATGCACTCATTCTGAGAGAGCAATGGACAGAGTATTTTAATGGTGTAGGTGCAGTTCCCTAGCAAGACAGAATGGTGAGGGTAAACTGAGTTGTGGCATGGTGTGCAAGAAGACTAGGGGTTAAAATATGTGATACTCATAGAAAAATATCAAAAATTTATTTCTGAAATAGCTGCAAGAAACAGTAATACAGACTGATATAGCTTGAGAATATAATACTGGTTTGAAGTGTAGATTCTAGGTTTTATTTTTAATAAAAAGAAACTTAATAAACTATTAATACTTGCTCATTTTCCTGTCCACTTCAACACACAGACAAAACAACAAAAATCTGCCACTCATTTGGAATAAAGCTAAAAATACTAACTAGCTTTGGAAGTAACAAAAAAATAAAAATAGCTTTGGCTGAAGTATCAAATCTTTGGAAATAATAACGGAATACTCTCAAATTTCAAACAAACATCAACACAAAATAGACATGAAACAATAAATTTCTAACAAACTATTTAGTACAATGTTGACAAACATTACAACGAAAATTAAAAAATTTCACAATTGTATCTTAAACCAAATGCAGTCAAAACATATTTTAATATTCATGAGCAACCCGTCTCAAAATTTCCTCAAGACATCCATCAACTCATTTTCACAGGCCTTTCGTGTTTCCTTGTCCATTTGTTTCAATCGTTGAGAAATAAAAAGTGCAAAGCCATCTAGTTGGACATCAGATTGCAATTGAACTGGTGGTGATGGGATGGGGGCAGGCTCATCAGCTATTTTCTCCAACACTTTGACAGCTTGTTGCAGAAACCCTACCTGACTCTTTTTAGATTCTCCTTTGCGATTGAAGAATACATCACTGGCAGCAGGACGTTTTATCGCAGGTGAAGATGAGCGTACACTTTCAGAGCTTAGAGGAGTAGCCACAGAACCCAATGAACTGGAAGAACTCAACGATTCAGGAGCTGGACTCTGAGGATTGCTCACAGATTTCACTGGTAGTGCAAATATATTTCCCCCCGGGTTTGGAGTGGGGTCAGAAGATGGTCCCTGAGGTACAAAAATACTGGACACAACACTAACTGGAGAATCTGGCTGGTCTTCACAATACCCGGAAGTATTGTCACTCGGAATAGTACAAAATTGCTGAAAAACACACACATTGTGCATTAGCATAAAATACAGAAACCTGATAAGATTGTCACATAGTTCAAAGAACAAAACAAGTCTATGCCACTCACCTGAAGGTTTTCATCAAAATACATAGTTTCAATTTGCACTGACTGGGAAGCTGGAGAGTCAATGTTTGAAACTGACTCAGCCTGCGCACAGGCCTTTTGTAGGTACAGCAGGTATTCATACACAGGCCATGTCGGCTTGTACATTTCATCTCTTCCGCTGCCACTGCACTTATTGTGGGCTTCTCTGACTTTGCGCAGGTTTTTGGAAAAGTTCTCTTTTAGATCTTTAAATTTCTTTTTAGCCAATTCACCTGCAGACAAAGACATAACCTCAACAGTAGGCGTTTGACCAAATAAGACAGAACCAAAGTTAACACTTTTCAAAAATAGCTTTCCAAATATTTCGGAACCAATTTGGCGCATTTTGACATGATTCTTACCTGTAAACTTTGCCGAGTTGTGGCGTAAATTAACGTTCGCTGCTACCTCATCCCAAACACTGGGTTTTAAATCTGCCCTTCTGTAGGACTGCAATGAAACATCCCACAAAATTGGATGTTTTTCCACTTCCTGGGCCAGACTTATGCTCACCGCGTTATTGATGGCCCGAGACATTTCGTTTTACAAAAATACGCCTACTTTTCTTCAACCTGCACCTGCACACCCACAAGCGAACTCCCGCGTGTCCATAACCAAAACAACGTCACGTGATCCGGTTCTCGCCTCTCATTGGCTGGCGGTGGTGGAGCAGCCGGGGCGCTGCTCCACAAAATAGAAGCGCGTCTAAACCGCGGCTGACCGCGCGGGCGGCCGACCGCTCGTCTCTGATTGGTCGAGAGGCAACCGCCAGCCGCCAGCAGCTCCGCCAGCCGCTCCGCCAGCCTTTGTGTGATACGGCCTTAAAGAGAAATAAAAATGGATGGTTTTGTATAGGCCTACGGGGGAAGGATTTCCTTAAAAAATCCTAACGACTGCAAACAGCGTGCCTCATGGGCGCAGTTGGAAACGCTGGTATAAATACAAGCTGTCTAGCAGACTGGTCGATAGTCTCGTTCAAGCTTCGTAGCAAGATGGATCTCAGATTCCAGCATCCGTGTACGGCTCTCATTATTGGAGGTACAGGAGCCGGAAAGACCTATTTCATGAAACGTGTGATTGAGCACAGAAAGGATGTGTTTAATACGGCCGTCGACCGTATTATTGTGTATTATTCAGAGTGGCAGCCTCTGTACGAGGAGTTGTCTTCGAAGCACGAGGTCGATTTCAGACAAGAGCTTCCTTTGCTCGACGACCACCCGCACGGCCAGGGTCCTAAGTTGATTATTATCGATGATTTTATGGATGAAATTAAGCAGCACAGTAAAGAAATCTTGAAATTCTTCATCAAGGGCTCACACCACCGAAATCTCTCTATATTCTTCCTGAGTCAGTGTTTGTTTCCTGAGGGGTTAAGACAGATCAGTCTTAATACACACTATATTGTGCTTTTTAAATCAAGCCGTGACTTAAGTCAGATACGAACCTTCTGCTTGCAAGTGGATCCTCAGCACTGGCGTGCTCTCCTTGAGGCTTACGAGGACGCTACCCAGGTCGGACATAGCTACATTCTGTTTGATTTTAAGCCTAAACAGCGAGACCATCTGCGTATACGCACACACATCTTTCCTGACGAAACTGGAGTGGTCTACATCCCCAAGGGAAAGTATAAAAGGGGAGTGCACGAGCACTAGATAAGCCATTCGTTGACGATGTCTCAGAACGTGAAGACGCACAAGGCTCTGCTGCAAGCTCTTCAGACAGCTAAGCCAGCCCTGCGTAAAGCGATTCTTGAGAAAGCTGACAAGGCACTAATTTTTGCCATTTGTGAGATCTGTGAGAATCTCCTCATCGGAAATATAAAGCTCTCAGACGAGCAGAGAAATAAGCTGCGGAAACATCGCCACCAGATACGTGCACTTGCACAGAGAGGAGGTGGTATAAAAGTACAGGATAAGAGAGAGACAGTCCTTCAGAAGGGCGGTGCTTTTCTCCCCCTGCTGCTCGCTGTTGTCAGCTCCGTGCTGCCTTCGCTACTATCATGAATCATGTGAAAAAAATGATTCTCGTGCCACACGATAGTGTGGCACGAATGCACGATGCACCCACTTCCAGTCCGCAGATCCAGATGAGTTCTCTGGACACGGAAATGAGTCACATTTTAAACAAGCAGTATGCGGACGACTCTGAAAAATGGAAGAGGTACAATGAGGCCCTTCGGCGTTATCTCCACTTCTCTAACGAGTCTCGGAAACCGATCTCGATACAGTTAGAGTCGGTCGATGGGAAAACAGAGGAGGAGAGCGAATCGCCCATGCGTACTCAGCTCAGTTCCGTGGTGCCAAAGACATATAAAGAGCAGGCACTGAGGATTTACGATTATTTGTCTCAGACCGGCTCACGAGTCACATGGGACACGACAGGCACCGTGGCGGTCGATGGTGCAAAGCAAGCCCACTCAAATATTATCGATCTGATCAGTGATCTCACACGATTTCGAAAAAATATAGAACCTATCGGTGTGGGGAAATTTATACTGGCTCTGGCTCACATGAACATTCCCCTGGAATTAATAGGCAACGAAAAGAGGAGACACGCCATTCATCAGGCGAAACAGTCAGGAGGTGGTCATGGTGTCGACACGACAGTCACAGCGCGTCAGCGACCCGCGCTCAAAAAACCTTGCCAGAGAGCCAAAAGGCCTCCAAAAAAACAACAGACATGGAACGCTTGGTAAAGTGTTTCACACACCAGCCGATCCTGCGTCCTACAGTACCCCGTGGAAGCTGTGGCGTGCCACTGGCGAAAAGAAAGAAAAGGTAGACACCTTCTTACAGGGGGAAGATGCTTATACCTTACACAAGCCCGCAAGGCGCCATTTTCCTCGTAATGTCACCTATGCTGATAATATAGATGACTGTTGGCAGACTGACCTGACTGATTTCCAGGGAAGATAGGGAAGATGAGGGAAGATAATCACGACTACGCCTATATTTTATGTGTGATCGATGTCTTCTCTAAGTTTGCCTGGGCTGTGCCTATCAAGGACAAGTCAGCAAAGTCGATTGTGCGTGGTTTCGAAAAAATATTTGAGGGCACGACACGTCGTCCCACACGTCTTTTCTCTGACAACGGCAAAGAGTACAGGAATAAAGTCTTCCAGAAGTATCTGAAAGATCTGGACATAAAGTATTTCCACACTTATGACCCTGAGACGAAGTGTTCTGTAGTCGAACGCTGGCAGAGAACACTGAAAACGAAATTATTTAAGAGGTTTACTGCTACTGGCAACTACTGCTACGTAGATGGTTTGTTGGATGATACAGTCAAGGCCTATAATCACACTTTTCACAGGTCCCTTAAAATGAGACCCGTGGATGTGACAGCTGATCGCGTCTTAGAAGTGTACAATAACCTCTATGGCGGGGAAAAAGAAACAAAGAAGCCGAAGTTCAGAGTCGGGGACTTCGTCAGAATCAGTAGAGAAAAGCAAAGATTCGAAAAAGGATACAACTGGTACTGGAGCGAGGAGATTTATAAGATCTCTCAGGTCATTCCTCATGACTTGCCGGTGTACCGGTTGGAGGATCTCGATCAGGATAAGATTGAGGGCACGTTTTATGAGCAGGAGCTTCAGAAGGTCACGAAGCCCGAGGCCTTCCAAATAGAATATATAGTGCGGTCGAAGACTGAGAAAGGCATTCGCAAACACCTTGTTCACTGGAGAGGTTATCCTGAGAAATCTCGGTCTTGGATTCTCGACAGCGACCTCATCACGAGCTAAGATGGATTTCTATGCTTATCTTCCTAGCAATGCTAGTCCCGATGTTTATCCTGACAACAAAACATCCCATTTTAAAATCGAACTCTCTAAGAGAATGGAATTGCACGGGAGATGGCAGGCCGCTCTCATCGAGCTCCATTATCCTAACACCGTAGCACAAGTCCTTGAAGGTGAAAACGAGATCACGATCAAGTCTGATCATATCGTCGACACCGTGTATGTACAGCCAGGGACGTATCCGAACAAGGAGGAATTTCTTGTGGCTATTCATCAGGCCTTAAGGACGTTCGATAACGACATTCATGGGAAAAATCCTTTCGAGGAGACACCCGACAGGCGCCTGGTGTTTGACGCTTTCACTCAGGATGCCAAGGCGACGGTCACTTTTTCGCCACGGCTGGCACTTCAGCTTGGACTGGAGCGTCCCGGCCCCTATCCTGCGAACGAGCGTCTGCACGCAGCTAAGCCCGTCGATATCTCTCTGGGCATCCCCTCTCAGATGTTCGTGTACTTGGACATCTTGTCAGATCAGATCGTGGGGCACACAAGGGCACCACTCCTGCGGACGGTAACCCTTAGTATAAATACGACGTACGGTAGCATGTCGATATTTCACTGTGAGCACCCCATCTACTTCGAGTTGAAGACAAAGTCTTTCGACACCCTGGAAATAGATGTAAGGGACCACGCAGGCCGATACTTGCCATTCGACCACGGAACGTTGACGCTGCTAGTGCACTTTAAACAGCTGTGATGGCTCCTCAGACGCACTACAACGACTATTACGTCAATCAGGCGGGCGGCGGCGCTGCCGGGAACTATTACGCGGGCGCCCCGTATCAGAAAGGCTACGGCATAGGCTCCTGGCTCGGCGGTCAATTTCGATCGGTTTTTCCGCTGTACCGGAGCGGCGCGGCTGCTGTCGGTCGGGAGGCGGCGCGGGCCGGAGGTGCGATTCTCAACGACGTCGCGGCCGGTCAAAATCTGAACGATAGCATGAATAAACAGATGCAGGAGATGATAAATCAGCTAAAGCGAAAGGCAGAGGCCTCTACGAAGGGGGCTGGGAGTATAAAAAGGGGGCAGACCACGCAAAGCGAACCATTCTACCGCTAGCGGTCGTGAGAGAAACACGTCAGAAGGCAAGGACGAATTCGATAAGTAATGGCTTTCATGCACCCCCAGTCTCATGAGTGTCTCCGCTCAGAACTAGATTTGTGGTTGGTTCCACCCACCCAAACCGTTCTCGAGGGAACACACTGGGTGCCTTACAAACCACTCACGACACTCGATGCTGCAAACACCGTAGAATTTTCGATTCCTGGTGTGGGTCATGAATACATCGACCCAGCCCACACGATGCTGTATGTGAAAGCAAAAATAGTCAAGGCTGATGGCACAGACATAGCAGCTGCTGACAACAGCGACGCTGCACCGGTTAATTACGCTCTCCATGCCCTCTGGAGTCAAGTGGACATCAGTCTTAACCAGAAAGTGATATCTCACTCCAGCATGACCTATCCTTACAGAGCTTACATCGAGTCGCTTCTAAATTACGATACAGCTGCAAAAAATTCTCACATGACACAGAGACTGTGGTACGATGACACGCCTGATCATTTCGACTCTCTGAATGACGAAGAAAACGCAGGCCTTGCCCAGAGGCGTGACCTCACAGCAAGAAGCCGTACGTTTGAGATGATGGGTCCCCTTCATATCGATTTTTTCAACCAAGACCATTTTCTGCTGAATAACGTAGAGCTCCGTATAAAACTGATCAGAAATCGTGATGCGTTCACACTCATGTCCACAGCTGGGACGGAGAAGATACGTCTCCTTGACGCTACACTGTACGTCCGGAAAGTCACTGTCTCCCCCTCTGTTCTGCTCGCACACGTGCAAGCCTTAGAGAAAGCTCCTGCCAAGTACCCCGTGAATAGAGTGGACATTAAAACAGTCACAATCACCCAAGGGCTGAGAGATAAAAATATCGATAATCTGTTCATGAATCAGATGCCCCAGAGAGTGATTATAGGGTTTGTGGACAATCGTGCTTTTAATGGAGATTTTGCACGGAATCCCTTTAACTTCCAGCACTTAAATGTGAACTACCTCAGTCTGATGGTAGACGGTCATCCCGTCACGGCTCAGCCACTGACACCTGACTTTCCTAACGGACTGTACATGGAAGCGTACAACACACTCTTCTGTGGGACAGGCATTCATTGGAAGGACGAAGGCAATAACGTCAGTTTTGCCGCTTACCCTGGCGGGAGTGCTCTGTACTGTTTCGACCTCTCTCCAGATCTGTCCGCAAACGAACCCCACTGGAATCTCCAGAGACAAGGGACACTTCGTCTTGAAGTGAAGTTCGGAGCTCCTATCGCTGCACCAGTGAACTGCATTATTTATGCTGAGTTCCAGAACTTGATCGATATCGATAAAAATAGGAATGTGATTGTTGACTATAACGTCTGATCATGGACGAGGGCTTAGACGGTGGTACGTTAGACACGATGATGCGAACGGACAAACACATCGCTCCTCTCTTTGAAGGTGTTTTCGCGGCAGACACGTTGCCAAGACGATTAGACAAACGACCAGCATTACTCATATGTAACACAGATCCTATCTCAAAACCAGGGTCTCACTGGGTAGCTTTCTTTATCGATAAGAACGGAACAGGAGAGTTCTGGGATTCATATGGTATGCCACCAATAGTATCACAGCATCGCAAGTTTATGGATAGAGTGTGTAAAAAGTGGACGTACAACCACACCAGTTTACAAGCAATCGATTCTAAAGTGTGTGGAGAGTATTGCGCCCTATACTTAGCACACAGAGCACACGGTTACATGCTGCACAAATTTGTGAAAACATTATTCACAGACAATGCAGAAAAAAATGATGCCTTGGTCAGGAAAATGTTCAAGCACATGTACACTGCTCACTGTATACTCCCAAATAATAAATCACAAGGGTGTACTTCAAGAAAAAAATAATTCTTTAGTTTCTTTTAAAAAATTATAAAACAGAAAAAATATTTTCAGAAAAAAAATTTAAAACAGAAAAAAATTCACAAAAAAATTTAAAACCATTTAAAAAAAATTTAAAACAATTTTTTAAAACAAAAAAATTTTGAAACAATTTTTTTAAAACAAAAAATTTTAAACAGAAAAAGTTTTCACCAAAAAATTTAAAACAGAAAAAAAATGATTGCGGTTTTTGTATAGGCCTACTGGGGATAGAATTTTCCGCACAGAAAAGTTCTAACGACTGTATCTAGCTTGCCTCTAGGGCGCAGTGGGAAACAGCTAGGGATATTTCTTACCTGACAGTTGGTAATACACACTTACACACCGTCCCGGTTGGAAGTCTCTCCACGTCTGAGGCAACGGCGCGGGCGCGGGGCGCGCGGCGTCGCCGCGGCCTGTTCCCCCCGCGTCCCTACCCGCTCCCCTCCCCGTTGCCGCGGCCGCGTAGGAGAGGGGGACGCCGACGCCGAGCCAAGAACCGTCCCGACAAAGGCTCCCCGAAGCCAGCGCTACGCGAAACCACAGCCCGGGCTGCCCCGGCGCGGATGGCGCGAGAATTCAAACGTCGGCGCGGAACACGAGTGTCGTTACGTGTTTCGGCTATAGGTTGCGGTGAGGCGTGTTTAAACCTGCATGTTGCCTAAACGTCTAGGGCTTGAGAGACCATTCAGAAAAAAAAGATTGGGCTATAATCTTATTTTTTGGTGAATGTCGTCCTAGGCAAGCCCCTCGGTTAGGTTAGGTTTAGATGGCGGCGGGTCGGGTTAGGTTAGGGAAGGACGATTCAGAAAATAAAAGATTGGGCTATAATCTTTTATTTTAGTGAATGTCGTCCTTAACCCTCACCGGGTTAGGTTAGGTGACCTGGGGGGCCAAGATGGCGGAGGGCTAGGTTGGGTTAGGTTACACGGCTACCCGTTACACGGCTATCCGTCAGGATGGGGCACAAGATGGCGGCGGGGTTGGGTTAGGTCAGGTGACCTAGGGGGGCAAGATGGCGGCGGTTAGGTTGGGTTAGGTTACACGACTACCCGTCAGAATGGGCCACCAAGATGGCAGAGGGTTAGGTTGGGTTAGGTGACGACCCGTCAGAATGGGCCACCAGGATAGCGGCGGGTTAGGTTGGGTTAGGTGACGACCCGTCAGAATGGGGCACAAGATGGCGGCGGGGTTGGGTTAGGTGACGACCCGTCAGAATGGGGCACCAAGATGGCGACCCGTCAGAATGGGGCACCTATACTACTGTCAGTTTTGTGAAGTGTTGAGTAGAGAGAGAGGATGTAAGAAGAGTTAAAGTGAAAGTAGTGAATAAAAGAAATTGAAGATTAACTCTAGTTATTCCCTACACTGCCTAACCTGAATAGAAAACTATAATACCGCCCGCGCGGGGCGCCTCGGCTCGCGGCGACTCACGACACGGACCGCACCGGCCGCGCATGCAACGCCTGGAGCCCGCGGTGCTGCGCGGCAGCGCAGCCCCGAGCGCCAGCGTGCTGCCAGCGCACCACCGCGAGGGATGCGACGCGGCGGCGGGGCACGATGGATGGCGGACTGCCGCGGCGGGGGCGCGCGCCCGACGCCCAACCCAGGCCCTTGTCCTTGTAGTGCCAGGCCCTTGGGACCATTTGAAAAACCGGAACAGGACCCGCCGTACCCGCGGCCATCCACTTGATCCGGCACCCGGCCGCTCCGGAGGGGGCCGCGGGGCGGACAAGTCCGCGGGACGGGTGCCGCACAGCAGCACCGACCCCGCTGTCCCGGACCCCGCACCGGGTCCGGCGACACGCGTGCGGGCTGAGCTGTGGAGGCATGTTCCATGTGCATTGCAGGACCTGCAGTGCAGTACTTTCGCCTCCGGAAATGGGGCTGGACACGGCGTAGCCACGCCGACGACGCCGTCCTCAGACGTGGCCGACGGAGGAGCTGGGGTCTCCGACGAGGGCCGGGAGGCGGAGGCCCGGGCCGCGTGCGCGTCGTATTCCGCGGGGGAGGTGGGAAGGGGGGGGGGGAGGTGCGGTGGGTGGGGGAGCACAGGACCGAGGACTGCCCCCTGGACGACAGTGCGACAACGTCGCTGAAACGTGGCATCACCGGTGGGCATAGACCAAACTGTGGCAGTGCAGGCCGGGCCCCCGCTCCGGAGGTAGGCAGCAGCCCGGGCCCTGACCTGTGCAGCCCATGAGCCCAGAGCTGCGAGCCGGCCCGGCCCAGCCCGAGCGGCCCCTCTGCGCCTCCATGCACAAGCTCTGCCCCCACCCCTCCTCCCCTCTCCGTCTTGCAGTGAGGACATGCAGACCTGCAAGGCAGGCGGCGGCGTAAGAGGGAGAGAGAGAGAGCCGGGCGCGACAGACAGAGCGGGGTAGAGGCGAGCGCATGAGAGAGAGAGAGAGACAGAGAGAGAGAAGGGAGAGGGAGAGAAAAGGGGGAAAGAGAAAGGGGACAGAGAAAGGGAGAGAGAAGGGGGAGAGAGAAAGGGAGATAGATGGATTTCATTTGATGTATTTTATTTATGGTACAGATCCAAGAAGGGCTTTTTCAGTCCCACTGTCGTACCCCTACCGCTCTCTTACAGAGAAGAGAGAGAGAGAGACGGAAAGAAAGGTGCGCGACAGACACTGAGATAGAAGGGGGTGGGGAGAGTGAGAGAGATAGCTGGAGAGGCGCGTGATAAGGGGAGAGAGACGATAGGCTCACGCACTTGAGTGGTGTAACGGGAAAAAGAAATGAAATCGTCCAAGACGACTTACCCCTGAGGTACCGGACTGCATTCGCGCCGCATTCCATGGTGATTCCGGGAGACTGCGCAGCAACATGCCGGTGGTAAGTGGCCGAGGCGCACGAAACGTCGTGGTACCTGCCAACGTACAGTACTGGTTGTAGTTTTAAAACCTCTCTTACTGGAATCGAAACGTTAAACAACAACCCAGCAATTCATGGCTTATATCATAGCCTCTCGGTATTTGAACGTGGTATTGGAACGTGGATCTGTGAACCTTGCCCAGCAGGCGAAGGTCGCTGCTCTCTTGGCAACCACACACGCCATATCGCACGATTTAGCACTTGCAATAGGCATGTCGGATGCGGTCCACGGCCGTTGCGGGGTCCTGGCGACAGAGACGTGTTTAAGGGTGTGCAATCGTACTTTTTTTTATTTTATAAATCGATAGTTTTGAATGCGCTGATTGTAATGGTATGTGTCTGTCCCTCCTAGCCCGTCTAGTTTTTGCTCTAGAACCGTCCAAACATTCGTTTTTTCCATTTTTTGAGCCAGTCAAACTCGAGAATTTAAAGTGGTATGGTGACGAGACTTCCCATAAACACAGTACTTTACTTGGACTATGTCTTGAAATAGTTTTCGTGTCAGTGCGATTTCCAGGAAGGCTCCTGGAATCAGTTGAAAGTGGACCGATACCAGAGAAGATTTTCAAGTGGAGGGCATCGAAAGACCAAGTCGAAATTATATTCTAAACATAGCCTCATACTTCCTCTACAAGATGAGACCAATACCATATTTGTAAGCCAACTGCAATTTGAGCTTGACAGGCTCAAGTGCAGGCCTTTTTCGAGTTTCAAGCATGAGTAGAGAGAGACAGGCTACACCTTCTCACTCGCACGTGGCGGGGTGAGGTGCGTGGTGCGGGGAGCCGTCCCTCCCCCTCCTCCCACCGCTGTGACAATGCGCGACGTCTGCCGGAGCACTGTTTACACCGGGTTCGAGGAGTAATACGAGTACTCTCGGGGCCGCGGACTGCTAGGCCTATGCCCCTAACGGCGAGGTAAAGGGGGCACTCAGAAGAATAGACTGGCTAGAATTAGCACTCTGTCCACTCCCTAGCAGGTTGGCGTGACTGTCCGCGTGCCTAGCTGGATCGAGACTGCCCGTCGCGCTGCTGCGCTGCGAGCTCTCGGCCGGCCAGCGGCGGGGCGCATGTTGATATTTTACAAACGGGTGGTGCCGTGAGCATGCCCCCCGGAGGACAAAATTGTGTCCTCAAAAATTAAGTATTGTTATAGCTTTGCCAACGTGCTGGGGAGAAGGTGACCACGAAGTTTTGGTTTATTCACAGTACGGTAGTATGGTACAGGATTGTCAATTGTAGTTGTTCGGCAGTGGAGTCTAGTAGATGTCAAAGTCGTCAACTTGAGTCCGGTGCCCTTCGTGGTCAGCTGGGGTGGTCAGTTAGCGTCCGTGCAGTCAGTACGGATGGCCGTAACATGGAACAGAGATCAATATTAGATATTGCAATGAGCGAGGGAGGAAAATAAAAAAGGGGGGGGGGGGTAGCCTTTGAGATATGGGTATGAAGTTATATAATACTACTAGATGAAACGCGGAGGACATCGGCTACTCAATCCACCGAGCCTGTACAGTAAAATCGAATTCCATACTCAAAGACCGGGAAACAAGGGGGGGGGGGGGGGATTTAGCGGCGGATGTAACAAGTGAGGAACAAGAAAATTAGGAGGAAGCCAAGGGAGCCAAGGCTAGAGAGTGGAAACAATGCATTAAAATATGTGGGAATGAGCTGTGGCGGATATTGCAGGATGTCGGCGAGGCCTGTTGACTGCACACCTCCGAATGTCCTTACGGCGACTCCTTCGTCCAGGCCGGAGCGTTTGTGCAGGAGAGACGTCCAGCTGAACTCTTCCGTGGTGTGGGTGTGGGTGATGGAGCTGGCGGACGGGAGAACTAGGTGCCGGGCGTGGAAAAGCTGTATTTTTGCCACGTCCGAATCCTTCCACACATGGCACTGGTCGTCGGAGTCCTTTGGAACGTAACGACCAGACAGGAAGATTTCTGATTCATTCTTGCGACAGTTGCTGTACTTGGAGGCATGAATCGGAGCCGGACGAGCTGTGAAGGTATCATAATTAAGAAAGTGGGTGGTGAATGATTGATGCCAAATTTGAGCGAGGTAATGATCATCTAGTTTGGCAAGGCTTAGTGTGGTATGGAACTGCACGCGTCTTAATTCTGATACAGCGTGTGATAGTACAGCGATGTTGAAAAGGTGAGCCTGGTAGAGGGTATGTAGGCGGTCCTGGAGGGCTTCTATGTCAGCGATGGAGGCAGGGTCGGTAGGCAGGGGCTCTCGCGGGGCGGTGGGTGGCGGTGATCCAGCAGGAAATCCAGGGCGGACGTGCCAGAAGACATTCGTCGTCTCGGCGTCCGTTGCTGCCAGATCCACATTGCGACGCTTGCGGAGTGAATCGTGAGCCGTGGCGACGTGGTGGGCGCCTCCGGTCGCCTTATGCCGTGACTGCATACGGACGAAGAATGCGGCCGGGAAGCGCCAGCAGTATGTGTTGTGACAGGTGATGATCGGGACCTGGCCTGACAAGTCGGTACCAGGAGGCGGGGGCTGGAAGCGGGCGAATCGACCACTAGCCTTGTCCAGGCAGGCTATTTCTTTGTCGCTGGAGAAGCAGTTGAGAGTGACGGGCTGCGTGAGCCGACGGGGAATGGCAGTGATGAGTAAGGCGTGGTTATCCTGAGAGTGATAATATCCTTCGGTGGCCGGAATTTTCGTGCCGGATGGTGAAATAATATATGACTCATTGGATTGAGTAATAAAGATGGGCAGAGATATGAGTTTGAAGCTTGCAGACCAGGAAAGAAAGCATGCCTGCCGAAACAGGTTAGAGGGGTAACATGAGTGGGTAATAGAAGAAGATTCTACAAACCGGCGTTCCTTCAGTTCGTTACCCGGGATGCAGTGGTCGTAATCGGAGCCCACTCCTGCTTTGATCTCGGGCCCAACAATCACCATTTTGTGACGAAGCATCTGTTCCATCTCAGATTTGGAAGGTGGCAAGGGGGTGATAGACTCGTCCATAGAGTTGTAAGTTGACACCAAGGAGGCGTAGCTGACGCACCTGTAGCATGAGCGGGAGGCGACAGCGACCGTCGCAGTGCCGTCGTGCGTGATGTAGTCAGCAGTTTGTGGGAAGTCCGTCGGGAGGTCGATGTCGGTAATTGCAGTGTGTTCCAGGCGGTACACGGCGATAGTAGTCGGCAGCAGTAGTATCATGAATGTCCAGGTCATTGTCCCGCCGTAGTCCATGTCAGTCCAGTAGGAAGGGCGCAGGGTCTGGAAAGTTAAAGTTAAACAAAGTGAGGACGGCGGACGTATGGAGCAATGTGGCGGATGTGGACAGGAAAAACGGATTTGCGGCCGTCACGAAGAGCTTTGACAAGGTAGACAACGGAGGACACGCGGGATACGATGCGGGCGAGGTTGTAGACAAACTTCTGCACTCCGAAGCGGCGTTTAAACTGGTAGACGCGCACTTGCTGTTGTGGGTAGTATCGCGGTTGTTGGCGACCCTTGTCAAACCGCTTCTTCCGGGTCCGGCTGCTGCGGGACCATGTGGACACGACATGCTTGCGGATGAGGTTCATCGATTCCTGGAGCTGGAGAAGCGTCATCTGTTTAGGCGGCATCATCTGGAGGTCAGCCGGCCAGAGGGGGTGCACGCCGTACATGGCCTTGAAGGGGGAGGTGCCAATGCTGTCTAGATGGCCACTGTTGACAAAGAAAATGCATAGGTCGAGGAAATACGACCAGTCAGATTCCTTAGAACAGTACCGGGCGAGTAGGGCTTTAAGCATGCCCACTCGTGACTCCACGATGCCGACGACCCAATGGGCGTAGCGTGGGGCCGAGATCTGGATGATGTTGTACGATGCCAGGAAGTCTCTGAATTCACGGGATGTGAAGTATGTTGCGTCGTCGTGGATGATGCGACGGCACAACCCTTTCTGCAAGAACAGTTTCTTCAGGCATTCGATTGTCTTGGCGGCGGTGGAGTTGGTGGTCTTGAAGGCATATGTGAAATGGCTGAAACAATCCGTTATTAAGAGGATGTAGCTGTACTGCTGCGGTCCAGAGGATGTGACAGGGCCACAGTAGTCAATAGCGAGGCAGTCGAAAGGATGCTGAGCTGACACAGATCGGAGGAGTCCTTGGGGTGGCCGAGACGGATGTTTGGTGAGCTGACATATCTCACACGACGAAACGTAGGTCTTGACGTCAGCGTGGAGGGTCTTCCACTCGAGGCCACGGTCCAGGATAGCCCGGAGCGTCTTGGGTTGTCCTTGATGTCCTGCGAGATCGTGGGCTGTAGCCAAAGCTTGGTAGTAAATGCAGCGTGGGGCTACGACGCGTCCGTTGTGGAATAAGACACCGTTCTGAAGATAGTAGCTGCGGGAGGTCCTGTTGGCAGACTGGGGTGACTCAAGAATTGAAATCAGGCTGCGTAAATCAGGATCGGTGAGCTGGAGGGCGCGGAAGGATTCCGGGAATGATGTAACCACGCCTCGGTCAGAGACAGACCACGGCGACAGGAGGGATGTCAGGTCTTCGAACGAGTACGTTGACTTAACCGTGTCTTGCAGGGCCTGCAGGGTCGGAGAGTCCTTTGTAGCATTCGAGGCAGGGTCATCCGTGCCGGCCGGGAGGTGGGGTTGGTCGGTCATTCCTGTCGCAGCACGGCTGCGCGTGAAGTACCGTCCAGAGGGCTGAGCTGCTGCAGAGAGAGAGGGCGGGCGCCCGGGAGGTAGGCAACCACTTTGACTCTGCTGCACCGCGGGCTGGTCTGCGGGACAGGCGCCAATGGCGCTGATGGGAAAGATGAGGTCTTCTGCTGCGACTTCAAAATCTTCTTTAGGCTCAGGCGTAGGGCACTGTCGGGAGAGAAGGTCAGCAATCACATTTTTTCTACCCTCAATCCACTTGATATCAAAATCATATTGAGAGAGGACGAGGCAGAACTTAGCTATGCGACCCTCGGGCTTCATTGTGGAGTACGCTGTCAGGGGCTTGGAATCCGTGAGTAGAGTGAACCGCTTTCCGAGAAGTAGGTGGCGGAAGTGACGGAGGGCTAGAGCAGCGGCGGCGAACTCCTTGTGGAAGATGGGCCAGTTTTTCTCACTCTTGGACCAGGTCCTGGAATAAAACTCAATCGGAACATGTTGGTGAAGATTCGGTCGTTTCTGGAACAGAGCCGCGCCGGCACTCTGATGACTTGCATCCGTGTATAGGAACGTAGGAAGGGCCGGGTCGTAGCTGTATAATGGCAAGTTGGCGGAGAGGACAGTCTTGAGATATTCAAAGGCCTTCTGATGTTCCTTGAGCCAGGTGAACTCACGGGGTCGTCCCAGAAGTACTAGTATTGGAGCAGCAATGTCCGAGTAGTGAGGCACAAAACGGCGGAGGTGGTTGAAAAATCCGCACACGGATTGCAGGGTCTTGTAGTCAGTAGGAGGCTGCAGCTGGCGAATCTTTTTAAGGCGGGATTCAGGAAGAGAAATTTTTCCGTCTTGTAGTTCGTAGCCCAGAAATTTGCATTTGCTGTAACCGAATGAGCATTTGAGTGCCGACAGGCTGATGCCATATTTGTCAACAAGGGACAAGAATTCCTTCAAGATTTTGGCCAGCTCTGGGATGGAGTTAGCGCAGATCAGGTTGTCGTCAAAGTACGTGAGAATTGGATACTTCTCACGCAGTTCGCCGAAGATGTAGTCCATGATGCACTGGAATAGCGCTGGAGCTGTCTTGGTGCCAATCGGGATGCCTTGAAACTCGTAAGTTCCGAGGCCCGGAATTTGGAAGGCGGTGAACTGGCGGGACTGCTTGTCAAGTGGGCGCTGCAAATAAGCGAGTTTGAGGTCAAGTACGGCGTAATATCTGTAACCATGAACCTTCTCGAGTAGCGCATCCATAGGGAGGGCGTCGTAGGGTTGATTTTCGAGAAGTTTGTTGAGCTTCCTGAAGTCCCAAACAGCCTTGTAGGAATTGTCAGACTTCCGGATGACGATGATTGGGTTCCGAAACAGGCTGGTCGTCCGGGCGATGAGTCCACCTTCTTCCAATCCTTTCATCTGGGTCTTGAGGAAGTCGAGTTCAGCGGGGGCGAGCTTGTATGGTGGTGTCCGGATAATCCTGTCTTCTGTGAGGCGTAACTTAGAGAGGGGAACATTCTTTAACAGACCAACCTCACTCTCTGATGTGACGAAACAGTGGCTGTAGCGGCGAAGGATCTGGTCAAGGAGTTGACGGTCAGCTTGGTCAAGCACAGGGTTGATGTCGAAAGCGAAATCCCGGTGGCGCTGTGGTTCCGAGGGTGGTTGTGGCGTCGGTGTGTCCGGAGCGGTGGTCGATTTCCCTATATTGCAGACGTGTAGTGGGTCCGCTGACGCTGGAAGGGGCTCGAAATCCGAAGACAACCAACCCAGTACCATGTTCAGCTCAATGGTGATCGGAGCAGCAGAAAAGTTTGTGACCGGCAAAAAATTTTGGTGGCGAGAGATAAGGCCTTCCTCCACACAAAGTCCACGGGGCAGTTTCAGATTGGGAGAAAAATGCAGAGAACGGCGCGAGGAAGGGGACGGAGGCAAAGAGAGCGGAATAAACTGCCTGTGAAAAGGCGGAACAGTGGTGGGTACCTTGGAGTAGAGAGGCGTGCGGTCCAGTAGCGTAGCGGTGGCAGCCGGTGGGTCCGTAGGGAAGTCCACAGTTTGGAGCCAAGAGTCGTCAGCAGGGCCGGGAGGTGGCGGGCTCTGGTGTGCGTCCGCCGAAGCTTGATGACAGCTGTCGTCTGGCGTCGGGTTGCAGAGTGCGGCCGGAGGTGTAGAATGCTGACGCGCGAATGTTGGCGCACCGCTCGCAGCACTGTCCGGGTGCCGGGCTGTCTGGCCTCGCTGGGCGGGTGCAGTGTCCGCGCCGCGGCCTTGCCGTTTCGACGCCTCCGCCTCGGGCTCGGAGCGCGCGCTCTCCGCCGAGATGAGTGCACTGATGTCGTCCGGACGGCCCGATGTATCACAACAAATCGGAGCGAGCTGTTGTGATGCACCGTTCACGTGTTGCAGTAGCGAGTTGTTGTAGAAACAGATGGTCAGTTTGAAGCGCCGGAAGAAATCTATGCCAAGGATAGCTGGGAACGGCAAGTGTTTCACAACAAAGAAGGCGTGGCGGCATTTGAACGAGCGGATAGAGAAGTCGAGGAACAGCACACCTGCGCACCGAAGGGGGGTGCCGTTGGCCGCGGTCAAGGTTAGTCTCGTCGGCTGGATTTTGGAGACAAAGCGCTGGGGCATAACAGAGAGATTAATGGCACTCACTGCTGCACCCGTGTCCAGTAGGGCCCGGTGATGTTGACCCACAATAAAAGGTTTGACATAACAAAGTGTTGGATCAGACGCTCTTACCGCGACGACAGGGACCAACCCAAAGCTTTTCATAAACCACTCTTCATAGCCGGCACGGGGAGGATGCTGCTGGGACACGGCGTTTACTCCCGGTAACGCCTGTCCTTGGAGTTTTTTGTCTGAGTGGAGTCAAAGTCTTGGTTTCCTTCCCTTCGTCCACTGCTGGGAGAGCGCTGGCGGTCCCGGTCATTCCTTCTGCTGGAGGAACGACGGCGGTCCCGGTCGCTCTCTCTGTTGGGCGAGCGGCGACGGTCCTGGTCGTTCCCTCTGCTGGAGGAACGGCGGCGGTCCCACTCGTTCCCTCTGCTGGACGAGCGGCGACGGTCCTGGTCGTTCCCTCTGCTGGAGGAACGGCGGCGGTCCCACTCGTTCCCTCTGCTGGACGAGCGGCGACGGTCCTGGTCGTTCCCTCTGCTGGAGGAACGGCGGCGGTCCCACTCGTTCCCTCTGCTGGACGAGCGGCGACGGTCCTGGTCGTTCCCTCTGCTGGAGGAACGGCGGCGGTCCCACTCGTTCCCTCTGCTGGAGGGTCGGCGGCGGTGTTCGGTGTCCGTTCCTCTGTCCGGGGAGCGGTTGCGGTCTCGGGAGGAACGACGCTCACGGCTACCGTCCCTGGAGCCTGCAGAAGAGGACGGCCGAGAAGGGTAGGGGCTGTTTGAGTAGTTCTGCGTCGAGCTTCTGTCAACATAGTTCAGAGCGAGAGGTGGTTCGGCTTGGAATGACGCCCTCTGACGCGCAGCAATGCGCTTATTTTCCTCTTCAATGACAAAGCATTGGTGCATGAAAATCTGCACATTGTTTCGGGCCACAAAACGTGTATCCTTGCACACGGACGGGAGAAGACCCTCCCACAGGCGCTCGCAGATTTCTGCGGGCGTGGCGTGCTGCTTCCAGCAGGCAATCAGTTTGAGTTTTTCAGCGAAGTAGTCTTGGAGATTCTCGCCTGACCGCTGGACGCGGGCTTTCATGCGCCTGGATTTCTCCTTGGGGTCCTCTGTGTAGCCGAACTGGGCACAGAGGGCGTGGAGCGTGGTCATCACATCTATACCCGGGTAGGTTAGGGTGATGAAGTGATACCAGTTCAGAGCGCTGCCCTTCAAGGAGTCTTCCAGGTAGAACTGTAACTGATCGGCAGGGTACAGGGCACTCATTGCTGAAAATTTTTCAGCAAATTCCACAACTGAAAGAGTGTCACGAGTTGGGTCACCATGATAGACAGGGAGCTGGGGAGCTGACACCATACATGTAGTAGATGTAATGTGGCCTTGAGGTGCGCCGGGCGCGCGGGGCTGGTCGGCCAGTCGGGCCATGACCGTGCGGAGCTGCGTCGTCAGCAATTCTACTTGCTGCTGCAGCGGGTGAAGCTCCGGCTGGCCCCATGGCTGCGTCCGCTGCTGTGACAGCTGCTGGTGCGGCTGGAACAGCTGCTGGTGCGGCTGAGACAGCTGCTGGTGCGGCTGGGACAGCTGCTGGTGCGGCTGGGACAGCTGCTGGTGTGGCTGGGACAGTTGCATGTGCAGCTGGGGCAGCTGCAGTGGCAGCTGGGGCAACTGCTGGACAGTAGCTTGTGGTGTTCGAAAGCTGAACCCACTTGAACTCACAGGTGGGGCGAGCTGTGAGGCCAGCTCGCCGGTGGGCTGCGGCGTGGCGTACTGCAGAGCTGGCTGGCCGGGCGGCGGGAACTGCTGACTCAAGGCCAGAGGCGTGCAGGGCAGCCCCGCGGGGCGGTTATGCAACAGTTGAGGGGGTCTGTTCAGAGGCACGTAGGGCTGGGTAGTAGCCGGAGACTGGAAGAGCTGGGTCGCGTAGGAGGACTGGGGCTGCGCCGACATTATTGGACCGACGGATCCAGTGGTCACGTCCGGCTGGTATTTAGAAACGACAGGGACCAAAGGGAGCGAAGTTTGTTGCTTCGGTGGGTCTTTCAAGGCGACAGTCGTCGGGGTGTCGGAGACAGGAGGTACATGCAGCTCTGAATACACACCTCGATGCTGACTCTCCCCTTCGTCTTCTTCGTCGCTCAGGGAAAGCCCAAGCGGCTTCTTAGGGCGTGCTCCCAGGGACGTTATTGCGGTACTCACAGGTGGCTGCCGGAACGTGGATGCTGACGTCTCACCGCGCGCGGTGCTCAGCGCGCCTGCGCCGAGATTTGCGGCGGTGTCAAGAAATTTTTTCCAGTCCGGGGACTTTTCCTTGCTCTGTATGGCGTCCTCAATGATCTCCTGAGACTTGGTGCGGAGGCGGCGCATCTCCCGTGACATGGGTGACGAGTCGTCGTGCAGGGGGCCTTCGGAGTACGCGTCCAGGAGCTCTGCAAGAACATCAGCCAAATCTTTCTGGTCCATGTTAGTGGTGTGCGACTGAACTCTCTTAAGGATAGCTTTCAAGTTAATATTTTCAGCGCCCACTTTACTGTCATCCGATGACATAGCCAAGTGAAAGGCTGGCTCATTCGGCGCCTGCTCTTTCGCTAGCTCAATACTTAGCCAGCTGTACGCAGCACTTCTCTCCGTCGTTGCCAGGCCGCTGATTTCCGAAAGTTCTCTCAGGGCCAACACCAAGCGTTGCATGAACTTCGCAAGGTTAGTGGAGTCCAGCTGGTCCAGGTTGACAACTTGGAACCGAGGAAACGCTTGCTTGTTCCCCGTCACGTTTTCCCGTATCAGGGCACCAAGCGCTTTCAGCCTGCGATGAACGTGGAGCAGGCCAGTCGCGCCGGTCGGCTGCTTTGGTGGAGTCCGTAGAACCATGATGGCGGTTGATTCAGGGGCGAAGGCTGGTGACTGCCGGATGCACTACAGTTCGAAGGAGTGTTGCACTGCACTTCACTGAATTTACGAACTAGGATAAAACTAAGGTTAACGCGATAGAATTAAATTAAACTAATTTACACTGGGTGAGCCACGATATTAGCTAGCACGGGCCAGCATCTCCACCATGTTTACACCGGGTTCGAGGAGTAATACGAGTACTCTCGGGGCCGCGGACTGCTAGGCCTATGCCCCTAACGGCGAGGTAAAGGGGGCACTCAGAAGAATAGACTGGCTAGAATTAGCACTCTGTCCACTCCCTAGCAGGTTGGCGTGACTGTCCGCGTGCCTAGCTGGATCGAGACTGCCCGTCGCGCTGCTGCGCTGCGAGCTCTCGGCCGGCCAGCGGCGGGGCGCATGTTGATATTTTACAAACGGGTGGTGCCGTGAGCAGCACCGGAGCCCGCTAAACATTACAATAGGACGGATTCGACGCGGCCTATCCTTTTAAACCTGACGGAAAACCAAATCTTGACTGGCAAATTTTTAACACTTGCAAGTCACTCCATCCTTTTCACCGCCTCGTGGCAGTGTGATTTCGTTTTTGAATCGTGATCGTGCGAGGTTTTAGAGCCGACTTGTGGTTGCCGAAAATCCGGAATAAGAGCGAAACTGAGCCAAACTCTGGTCCGGAAAGCCGGAGGTGGCCGGTGACACCGACTTCGGCGGTGTTGCAGCGGCGTTGCCACCTTGGCTGTTGGGGAGGAGGTGGTCAGCCTACCCACCCCTCCCACCCCCTTGTCCTTGTATTACCATAGGCCCCTAGGACCCTTTGGCTAAACCGGAACAGGACCCGCCGCACCCGCAGCCATCCTCTCGGTCCGGTACTTTTGAATAATAAGCGTGACGATTCCGAGAGTACGAGAGAAATTGGCCTCAGTTGAGAAAAGTATCGCTGCTCGCTGGAGGCCGAAACAGCAACCAGGGAAAGGGGCCTATGGTAATACAAGGACAAGGACAAGGGCTTTTCCGGGACGCAGTTTTGAGGGCTCCGGGCCGTGTCGAGCCACGCCAGCCCGAAGGGCTCCTCCCCCCTCGCCGATCGCTACCCGCGGGACCGGCCCGGCCAGGGAACCCCCACCGCGGAGATGGGGACGGGGGCAGGGGGGCTCCCTGGCCGGGCCGGCCCCGCGGGGAGCGATCGGCGAGGGGGGAGGAGCCCTTCGGGCTGGCGCGGCTCGACACGGCCCGGAGCCCTCAAAACTGCGTCCCGGAAAAGCCGCGACAAGCGAATTTCGCGGCACGATTCTACGGACACCGTTCAACGCATCGCAGAACGGAGGGCAGGGACGAGTAGAGGAAGAGTGCGCCGAGGGGATAACAGGCTCCGATTTTTTAATTTCTACCCCGAGATAGCCGCAATTCAAGGGTAAACTTGGACACGTTTTCCGGAAAATCCAAAAAATTTCCACGCTCGCCAACCTTACTCTAAGCAAGATTGAGGCCTCCTCCACTCGCTCCTCCTCCACTCGCTCACAAATTTTCAAAACGAACCGTCCCATACGGAAGGCGTGCTGACGTTAGAAAGACATACGAAATCACCTTTCGGAGCGCCGCTCAGAGGCCGCCGGGCGGCTGCCGGGGCGGGTTTCGCGCTTGAAGGATCTCGGAAACCTCGGACGGCTAACTGCAAGAAACTCACCGGTTGCGTGGGCACGCGTGCAGGCAGCTGTGGCTCGCGTCCTGGAGCGCGTAGCTGCAGCACGGCGTCAAGTTCTGCGGAGTGCGGCTGCAGCACGGCGTCATGTCCTGCGGAGTGTGGCTGCACCACGGCGTCTTGTCCTGCGGAGTGCGGCTGCAGCACGGCGTCATGTCCTGCGGGGTGCGGCTGCAGCACGGCGTCATGTCCTGCGGAGTGTGGCTGCCGCGGCGCTCCCGATACGAATGCCGCCGGAGTGCCGCTCGCAATACGAGCCGGCAGGGCTGACTGAACGCAGAGGGGAGCCGACTCCCGGTAATTGTGGACTTTAGCGGCTCCACCACCTAGAGAGACGTGGCAGGTACCGTTGAAACCGGCTCAACGCATAGAATTTGAACATGACAATCATATACGGCGCTCTACAACGCCTTAATTGGAAAAAATAAAACATGAGGCGACCTAACCTGTCACAGGGCTTACAAACACGCCTATTTTGGACACATTTGTGCACGATTGTTCGCCAAACGATGAGAAACGCCGCTGTTCAGTATGCTTATTCTACTGAAAGACTCCTGGTGCACTCTTTCGCGTCCAACTTGGAGAAACTAAACACCATAAATCCGTCTGCTACATCGGTTCCGCACACAGCGACGCTCGACGAGTGGAAACCCTACGCGGCGCTATTGCAGCGCCGGACTGGTGGATGAACAACGAACCCCGTCGGCACCGGCGTCGGCGGCTCTGTCGGGCGGCTCGTGCGGGAGACTGCGCGGCGCAGTCAAGGAAGGACACCGTTTCCCGTCGGGTGCGCCGACCTGCTCTATGTGCTGTGATGTCCCTTTGACCAAGGACACATTCACAATCATTTCCCTTTGACACCATCACCTCACACACTCTCATAGCGGGAGAGGACGCTGTTGTCCGCCGGGTGCGGGTCTACATCGTTTGGCCGACCTCAGGATACGCGAACCTGAACTGATCAAAACTAAGCTCACCTAACCTAGCCTCGGACGTTGAACTGCGAGGTCGGAAAAGCGATGTGACAGTGTCAAAGGGAGATGACGGAGGTGACGACGAACAGCGAATGGCACCCGGCGGGGATACATCGCTTGCCCGACCTCACTCTTGTCCGACCTCGTAGTTCAACGTCCGAGGCTAGGTTAGGTTAGCTTAGTTTTGTTTAGTTCAGGTTCACATATCCTGAGGTCGGCCAAACGGTATAGACCCGCACCCGGAGGACAACAGCGTCCTCTCCCGCACGAGCCGCCCGACAGAGCCGCCGACGCCGGTGCGGACGGGGTTCGGCCTTCGACCACCAGTCCGGCGCTGCGGTATCGCGGAGCGCGGAGGGATACGTTGGGATTGTTGGAGCAGACGACCTACCCGCAAAGCAGTGCCGCGACGCACCGCAGCGAAATAGACATTTCACAATGTCAAAGGAACATACAGTGAGTCGGGCCCGAAAAAAATACTTTCACTCAACTCGATCAGGCCCGAGCCAGGACGTAGCGTACTGAGACGCCGTCTCCCGTTAAGTCGTCTTGGCGCACACCCTCTCGGAGGATCCACGGGGAGGAAATGTAGAGTTGCCACTCGTCTGACGTCGCGACGCCTCTGCGGCTGTAGCAGACGGATTTATGCTCTTTGGATTCTGGAACTTGTACGCGAAAGTGCGTACTTAGAGTTTTCCGGGAAAGAAGCCTACACTTGAAAACGGTTTTGGACATCGTTCGTTGAATAATCATTCACAGATCCGTCCGTAATGCCCGTGTTACTGGGCACTGTGACAGGTTAGGAGGTCTCATGATTTAATATTTTGCAATTATTACGTTCAGGAGCGCCGTATATGATTAGTATATTCCAATTGCGGGCGTTCAGCCGGTTTGAACGGTACCGGCCATATCTTCATAGGTGGTGAAGCCCCTAAAGTCCACAATTACCCGACTCCCATACCTGCTCCAGGTGTTCCGTCCCGTGCGAGTAGATGGGGGCGGGGGCGGGCCGGGGACCAATCTTTACGTTGGCCCTAAGGGCGCGTCGGTCGTTGCTCCCGGCTACTACGGCGCGCACCGTGCGTACGGGCTTTGAGACGTAGTAAATATCTCTTGGAGAGGCAGACAATGCGACCTGTCACTAAGCCCCCTAAAGCCCCCGGCCTGAAGTCACTGCCCCTCCACGGCAGTGATCGTTTGCATGACAGAGCGGCGGGTGACGGATGACTTCGGAGGGACCCGGCGTGGGCGGTGTCGTCCCCCCCTACCCTCCGCAAAGATCCGGAAGGTAGGCGGGCGGAGCGGGGCAGCGACACGGGGGCGGCGCTCCCCCCCCCCCCCCCTCCCCCTCCCAGCGGACAGCGTCACCAGCAGCAGCAGCGGGGCCACGGCGCCGACACAATCGCGCGCTCGCACTCCAACGAGACCGAGTGCGACCGTCTCCAGCCGCCACCCCCTGCTGAGCGGCCGCGGGCGGACGCTGGCACCCTCCGCGGCGCGGGTGCGGAGGGACTGCGCGAGGCCTTTAGGGCCGCGGCCAGGCCGGCCGGACGGCAAGGCGCAGAGCGCGCACACGAAGAGCGATTGGGACGGAGACACCCAAAAGTTCCAGCCGGGGCCGGCCGAGCACACGCATACCTCGCGGCCGACGCGCCGCCGTTTCGCGAGGCAGGAGAGGCAGCTGCCGGTGACCGCCACCCGCAGGCCCCGCAGGCCCCGCAGCGCGCACACCGAGGCGCCGACGGCGGCCGCTAGCAGCAGCACGATGAGGCGCAGCTTGAACAGGTGCAGCAGCCAGGGCGGCGGCCCGGCGCCGACACCCGTACGACGGTGTGTGCCAGCAGGCTCATGGAGAGGGACCGGGGGAAGGGGGAGGGACCGGGGGGATCGGTAGCGCGCGGAAGTGCCGCCCCGACTCGCCCTGACCTGCGCCGCCCCGCGACGCGCCGCCCCGCGGGACAGGCCTCCAGCCTCCAGGCAATCGCTCTGCTGGGGCTGCCGCAGGACCGCGGGGCCGGGCGGGGGAAAACACTGCGACGGAAGGGTCCGTGCCCGCGGCGCGCCTCCTCTATCGGCCACGCTGCTGTACGCTTGTCAATTAAAACTCTTTCCCTGTTCGAATCACTGTTAAATGCACACCTAGGTTTTACAACACACAGTTAACAATGAGGAGTTCATCACACTTAGCTGCGATAAAGCTCCATCAATACGTTTGCCTGTGATGAAGGTCCGACTGCAATGGTCATTGTAGCTCCAGGTGTATTATTTCTGACTTATCACGCTTGTTCTTCATCACAGCTAAACGTATTGATTTCTTCACACTTGCGTAGACAGTGTGTACGTACACAAACTATTGCACATCAATGAGAATGATCGCACTGTATGTCCGCACGGTACACAGCACTTCTTGGGCGAAGGTGGTCCACGGTCCATCTTACACCATCGCGTTGATATTTCTTTGGTCAAAGTGGAAAGGGTTGCTCATTCCTCGCGTAACACTGCAGGGGCAAGAAGAAAGAGTTAATACAGTGCTGGACACTAAACACACATAGAAAATAATTTTAAACAAGTCAACTAGTATTTTTTATGATGTATTTGACACTTTGCGATAGCACGCAATTAACTATTTGTTCGTGCCATGTAAACTTGACCGTCATGAGTAGTTCTCAACTCTTAATGCGCTCAGAAGGCACAGGAATTTTACAAAAGTACCCCAGAATCCAGTTGCTTTGACCTCGGCAACATAACCTACCGTACACATGTAGTAGGCCTAGGCTGGTTTAAGATCAGAGAGCACGCAGAGGATATGTAATGCGATTTCTTTTGTCGACTTACCTTATCAGATTTATTGTAATGCCAGCTCACACTCCGTCCATAGCAGCAGGGAAGGTAAGGGCCAACGCCTCAGTCCAGACAGCTGCAACAGGCGGGCTGCGACACGCAGCGCCCTCTGGCGCCCGGCACTGTTAAACCGGGAGTACCCCATGCTGCCAGTGTGTGCTGGGAGGTGGGGTATTGCAGAAGCAGATCGTCTAAAAATGGCCCATCGGTGGGGCACCAACGTCAGTTGGGGATGGGTGTTATGTAATGGAAAATAGTAGGTAGAGCGAACACGCAAGGCTGGGCCAACAAATTTATTCCTAGGGTACGGCATCAGGTCTGTAGTGGAGTTAATGTTCAAAATATCAAGTGTAAGGAGTTCAAGTTGAAATGATCAAATGCAAAGAACATATGCCAGTTCTTTGGCACCGCACCATCACATCCTCGCTATGCATTTCATCGCTTTAATTGAAGTCGGAGGTGCAGATATCACACTTTAATTTCAATAGCTATTATGAGATGAAGTCGAAGTTTGAAATGTCAAGTTCCATGCTTTGGTAGCAGAATGCAAAATGCGCACCATCCTGACAGGCCTTGCTAGACAGCAAAATAACGACAGAAATGTGGTGTACGAGTAATTTTTTGAAAGAAAATAAGTAAGCGAATTCTGATCAGCTTTTATATAAAGCGTTTTCCTCCTTGGAAACAGAGAACCAAAAAAAGGGTAGTATACCATACCATGTGTGTTTCAAGCTGTGTTGCCAAACAACAGTAACATTAGGTGCAGAGCAGGGTTACTGAAAGAATAATCTCACGCTACATGATAGACGCTGCTTTTTGCACTGAATGTAATTTATTGACGACTGTGCCTAAATATAATTTACACATTATCAAAGCAGTCCTACAATTAGCATTGCGATCACTTGAAAAGATGCACAAGCAGCACTAATAACAATCAGGTGATTAGCACATCAAATCACTGCTACTGATAATTACATGACAATTGCAGAAGCTTGGATATATTATAACACTTCACTGTACAATAGATTTGAAGCAACGTTGAGACACTGCATCACCTAGCCAACCTCTCTTCTTCCACACGGAACCACGTCTTGTCCGAGTCATCCGATTCTGCAATATAGGAGACAAATCAGATCGTACAACATGGTACACACAGTATGAAACATGAAACTTATACCGCAGGTGATCATACCGTTAGTGTCCTCATGTTCAGACCGAGTTAGGTCATCGTATATGTCAACTTGGGAGTTCACAGAGACATGAGAGCAGTCATGACCGAATAGACCAGCAACTTTCTGGCTGGCTCCTTCTCCGCCATGAATCTTGGCTACCCTCCTCACGTATTCCCTGGCGCTGTCCTTCGCTGTATCCTCAGTAACTGCAAGTAGGAACGTACCAATGTGTGAAATGGGAAGATTGGCATAATCAGGGAGATAGTAAGGCAACACGTACCACCACAGCCCAGGACGACAGTCATGTGGGGCTCCTCTTCCCCCGTTGTCACCCACACCAGATCACCACACTCGTAGCCTCCCTCGCGATGGACAAACCCTTGGCTGCTGTCATACTGCGTCTGATCTGCTTCAGTGCACCGGGCTTTCCCGGTGATGCCCGTCTCCAATACAAAGTACACAATGTTGTATTGTGTGGCTGCCATACTTCACCTGCAATACAATGAAATAATATTAAAAATGAATTCACTGTAGTATTATTGTTACTGTCCGGGCGAAGAGTTCAAGTGCTCTTCACTGAGTCTTTGCTGCACTGTACTTCATAAAACATCACAAAGCTAAAATTTTCAGGTTATGTTTTCGGCACACACAGAGAACAAATGGTATTTTTTCGCACGCACCTGTTTCTTGTATATGATTTGCAGCAAATTCGCAGATATCGTCCAGCGGTATACACTCGTATAGGTAACACGATCAGAATGTGAAGAAAAGACGGAAAACGCACTTCACACAGGAGCCGTTGTTTACGTCGCGACGTGGCGATATGTGGCGTGGCGTAGCGCGGAGTAGAGCGGAGCGGCGGCAGAGTTCGCTCCTTCGGCTCCGTCCGAAGGGAAGGGGAGGAGACAAAATGTACTGCGGGCCTGCCTACCTATCACCATGGCGGACGGCTGGCATCGGCGCGGCCCCAATGCGAACAAGGAGGCGGATGGGCTGTCGTGCCACGGAAGTCATTGTATGGTCGTAGTTTCGGACATTGCCGAGGGGACGTCGTCGGGTGGTCTACGGGTGTGACACTTTGGTCGTCCTACCGGGCATTTCTCAGGACGTCGTCGGGTGGTCTACGGGTGTGACACTTTGGACGTCCTACCGGGCATTTCCCAGGACGTCGTCGGGTGGTCTACGGCTGTGACACTTTGGACGTCCTACCGGGCATTTCCCAGGACGTCGTCGGGTGGTCTACGGCTGTGACACTTTGGACGTCCTACCGGGCATTTCCCAGGACGTCGTCGGGTGGTCTACGGGTGTGACACTTTAGACGTCCTGCCTGACATTTCCCAGGACATCAAGATGGACGTTACAGAAATCACGATCACTACCCCTGGCAACTGGGTTATATCTTTTTATTTGATATAGATTTGCAATTTCTGACATAGTGTCAGATTGTAACTCCTTTGCCTGATCCATCATTACTGAAATTGGTGCTCCAAAGATGGAAAACACATGAGTTGATAGAGCCCTTGCTATCTCTGATGCTGACCTACCATACAATGGAACCACCACAGGCCATGCTGAAAATGATTCTACAGCTGCCATTATGTAAGTATAACCCTCTTTACTTTTATTGAGAGGTACTGCTAAATCTACATGCCATCTACCATGCAAAACCCCATCTTGAAATATTTTAAGTTGCGGCTTATATCTCTGTTCAATTCCCTTATGTTTATGGCATGGCTTACAATTTGCGATAAACCATTGGATATCAGTCTGCATACCAGGCCACCAAAAGAATCGTTGCATATGAGCTACTGTTCGATTTACTCCAAAGTGATTAACTTCTCCCAGTTGCTCGTGATAATGCTTCATGGTATTAGTTTCATATTTGGATGGTAATACTAATTGATATTGTACCCTTTCAGGATCTCTTGTAACATGTTCATATTTCCTACACAATAACCCATTCTAGACTACAAGAGATTTGAACTGATGCCAGAGTGTTCTGGTCTTATTACTATATCCACAAATGTCTTGGAAATCTGGACGTTTCCCATCTTCAACTGCAATTATTATTGGCATGATATCTTGGTCAAGCCTTTGTTGTTTTGTTAAACCATCTGAGCTAACTCCTTCTGCTACTATGGATGTCTAGTTAACCATGACATTCTGCGGTGACACAGGTAATTCTTGAATTTGTTTTACATCTTTAAGTTTACATGGTATACAATCTATAATTTTTAACATATTTACATTAACTGTTGATACATTCACTTCTGGAAGATGATACATATGCATTTGCATGTTTTCATCTGAAAACACTTCATTTATAAACTGAATCAATCTTTGGTAATTTAGCTGATCTCTGCCACATGAGAATTCAGGCATACACCATTCACCGATCTGGTTGTATTATAACCAAGCTCTTAGATGGAACAGTGCCTGTCTTACTTGTTGTGGAGATGGTTTATGAAAATATCTATATTTGGTGATTACATTTAAAATTAATCTTTGTCCTGTCCATACAGGTACAACTCCTGGACAAGTTCTATTACTGGCTAGTAGGAATTGCTCTCTGATACGGAATCTACTTTCAATGTCTCGGGCTAAACCTGCGCCCATTTTACCATCCCAGCTTACTGCTTGGACCAAGAGTAATCTATTTTCACTGTCAAAGATTGATCCTTCATAATGAATTACATTGAACCCACTCATGTGGTCTACTTGTACAATTTGTGCTAAATTTACTGACACTGCTGTATTAGTAGTGTTTACAGAGGCTTCCTCCCTCTCTTCAATTCTAACACACTTTTTACAATTTTCATTACAGAGTCTTGGTGGTCCACGACTAAGAGCATCTGCATGTCCAATGCTAGTTCCTTTTACATAAACTTCTTGAAACTGATAAGGAACAAGTTTTTCTAACCATCTGGCTAACATGCCAGTGGGGTTTTTGAAACTTTTTAACCATTGCAAAGCAACATGGTCTGATTTTACCAAGAATGGTGCTCCGGCTAAATGATGATTGAACGCTTTTACTGATTCTACTATTGCCAACAGTTCACGGTGAGTTGCACAATAATTTCTTTGTGCTGGGTTCAAGACTTTTGACCAATAAGCAATTGTAACTTCTTTTCCGTCTTGCTCCTGAGTTAGGACAGCTCCAAGCCCTGTTAAACTTGCATCCAATGTCAAAGTAAAAGGTCCCTTACTTAAATCTGGTGTTCCCAATATTGGTGGTGAGGTTAATTCTTTCTTAATGTTCTCAAAAGCTTCTTCACAGCTTTGAGTCCGTTCCCAATCTACTTTAGACTTCATCAACTTAAATAATGGAGCTGCTTTTGTTGCCAAATGAGGAACATATTTAATGTAATAGTTAACTAATCCCAACCAAGATCTTAACTCTTTTTGATCTTTTGGTCTTGCCCAATGCAAAATTTTATTTACCTTATTGTCATCCGTCTTCATTCCCTGCTCTGATAGAGTATGGCCCAAATATGAAATTTCTTTTTGAAACAGTGAACATTTCTTTGCTTTTAACAGAAACCCTGATGCTCTTATTCGGTTGAACAACGCTTCTAACCGTTGCAACATGTCCTCAAAAGAATCTCCTGCAATGCATACATCATCGAGGTAAACTGGAACTGAATCACCAAGATCATTTTCTGGTGTTGGCTCTTTGGCTGGTGTTATCAACCTATCAGTGACGCAATGGAATGCTCCAGGCGCAGCTGACAACCCGAAACTAAGTCTAGTAAATTCAAATTGTCTACTAGGCAAACCTAGATCTTCTGGCAATATGATAGCTGTTTTTGGTTGATCATCTGGGTGAATTTCTAAATTATGGTAACCATGAGCCAAATCAAAAGCATGATACAGTTTCTTTCCTCCCATTCTTTTTGTAACAAGTCCTGTACCCTTGGTATGGGTGTAGCAGGTACTCGTGTAATTGCATTCAAAGCTTTATAGTCAATGCAGACTTGTACTTCTCCAGTCTTTTTCAAAACACAAAGAATTGGAGAAGCCCAAGCTGACTGGCTGGGTCTAATGGCTCCTCGCTGTAGGTACTTCAATATGGTTTCCCTCACAGCTTCGCGGTAGTGAATCGGAACCGGTCGTGCGTTTTGTTTTATCGGCGGATGATCTCCGGTATCGATTCTAAACTTTAACCACGGACATTTCCCAAATGTATTATCTTTCGCGAACACGTCATTATGCTTTCGCAATAAATCTTCCACACTTTTCTTCTGCTCCGGTGTCAAATATGGAGTCTTATTGGCTAAATCTTGTAAATCCGACGGTAATGGTTTATCTTTTGTGTGTAGGATCTTTAGGCCTGGTATCAAACTCGGCATCTGTAAATTTTGCAGTCTCATGCTCTATTGTGGTCACTAATGTTGGTATATCTCTAATGTCTGTCAGGTCCTCATCACTGTCAGCCAAACTGTCATCATTATCACTACTTTCTGAGTCATTTGTTACAGAATTATGAAACTCTAATGGATGCAAAATATAAACTTCTCCAAGAATAGCATATGCTGGTATGGCTATGCACTTGTCCCCAAAGTTTTGCAAAGTTACATCTATTGGAGCAGTCACACATGGAACAACTCCCGACTGAGCTATTACTGAAGTAGGTAACCTAGAAACTTTGTTAACCATTCCTGGTGTTGTGGAAAACACTCCCAGCTTAACTTTATTTTCTGTTTTGAGACCCTTTTGGACCACGTTACTCTTATCTCTTCCATTTTCCAAGTTGAGTTCGACGAACCCACTTCTATTAACAGACGCTATGGCATCCCTCTCTGAGTCTTTTTCCAATTCCATATTCATTTCCATGTTCATTTCTGTGACCGTGTTCTCTGACACCAAGGATCCTTGTTTGCCACTTTCCAAAATGGCATAAGAGTGCCCCAAGTTCACTTGACTCCCTGCTTCCATCCCATCTTGGTAGTTGGGTTGGGAATGCGGCTAGGACATTGCCACATCCAGTTTCCCACTTTCCTGATTTGGGGCAACATCGGAGTCCAGTGTCATATTCATTTGTACGTTCTTAGCAAGACTGTCTTTTTCATAGTCAGTTCGCAGAACCGACACGGTGGACTGGAGCCCGGCGAGTTTTAAGCCCCGGCCCCTTCGAGCCCCGACGCAAGCCCCGATTCCATCCCGCATTGAGCCCGGATCCGAGCCCCGGCCCCATCGAGCCCGGGTTTGAGCCCCGACGCGAGCCCGGACTTAAGCCCCGTTTTGAGCCCCATCAGTAATATCTATCGATTATGCGTGTCAGGACCTCTGCGGAGTCACCAGAAAGAGTCTGTGAGGCGCACAAGTCCGTGCAGGACTGTCCGCAGATGTTCACACGTGCATTCTTACATGAATGTAGAGACGGGGCTCAAGTCCGGGCCCAAACCCGGGCTCGATGCGGCCAGGGCTCATGTCGGGGCTCAATGAGGGATCAAATCGGGTCTCAAGTCCGGGCTCGTCCCGAACCGGTCTCAAAACTCGCCGGGCTCAAGTCCACCGTGCCGCACAACCGTAGTAACTTTGTTCTCCACAAAAGGTTTCAAAACAGTCTTTTGGCCTGCTCTTACTGGATAGAAAACTTTTCCAGGCCTGAATTTGCCCTTATTTAGAGCTTTGCCAATTCTAAACCGAGTTTTAATGACTCCATCACTATTCGGAGTTGGAAACTCAATAATTCAATTTTTGATTCTAATTGTTGCATCAAAGTAATCTAAGGAATCATGTCCCAATAAATTCTCTTCAATGTCTGCTTCATAAACATAAAAGTGGAACTTCCATCCAGCTATTAAGATTGTAGCTTGGACAGGTCCGTATAACATTGCCCTATGTGACGTTGCACTTTTAAGTCTCAATTTGGCTGGCTGCAATGTCCTGTCAGATCTTTTAAACACTGTTATCACAGCTCCTGTGTCAATTACAACATCTGCAGCTTTACCATAGATGAAACACTCCAGTACTGGTGCTTTGCTTCCTAGCAAACATTACACTTTTCTAAACCTTCAATGAGATCTGCTTCCTCTTCAGCCGTTAATGGCTTTGAGAAACACACACCTTCTTCCATTGGAGTATTTTCTGGTTTAGGTTCCATTTCTAGTTCATTCTGCTTGGTTGTTGCTGCTAGTGGTGGCTGCGTGTTGTGTACCCCTGGTCCCACCGTTACTCTAGAGGTACTTATGCATTTCCCGAATTTGTTGCAGAACCTTGCGGTACATATGGTATGTTGGCAATGGCTAGTTGCCCTTGTCCTTGTCCGTTGCCCTGTGGCTGTGACGGCTGGCCCTGATTTGCTGAGTTCCCCGTGTGACTGGTCGGTCATTCTACTTTGGCTATCTCTACTCCTGTACCACATCATGGCAGCATGTACCATGTCTTGTGGATACTCCATTTGAGGTAAATATCCTGTTGATGCCCAATGCCCCCTGTTGCTGTTGTTCCTGTACCCATTATTATAATTATTATTCCCTGAGTTACCATTATTTTTGGGTGCCCTACACTCTTTTGCTTGATGTCCTGACTTACCACAATTATGGCAATTCCCTTCACTTTTCCTTTTCTCCCAGCATTCCCTTTCAATATGTCCTGGTTTACGGCAATAATTGCATATTATGTCGTTATTACTATTAAAATTACCTCTACCTCCTCCCCTGTTTCTAGATCCCCTGGGTCGGCCACGACCACGGCCCCTACCCCTTTGGTTACCATTAGTGTGGTTAGCATTATTACAAGGTAGGCGTACGCCAGACCGCGTCGTGGCGTAACAGGCTTCGCTCATCGCGAATCACTGTTCCGCCACCCCACGCCTGGCGCACGCCTACCTTGGCCTGCCGTCGGCTGCCACTTGACGAGTAGGATCCTGCGGGGCAAGTCAGTAGGACGCCCTTCGGGCGTCACTCGTTAAGGCCGAATAGTGAGTACTATCCGAGCAGTGTAGGGATTAGTATCGACTGCTCCCCTCCTTATCGCGCATACTGTAAGCGGCCTCACAGCCAAACATCTGCTTCCGGTGTGAGTCACCCCATCCAGCTGCTCACCCCTGGACTGCCGTGTCTGTCTGTCCGTCCGCACTTCCGAGCGTCCGCCGCGTGGACCAATCACAGCGCGCCCTGCGTGGCACCCCAAAACTATATAAGGGAAGGACTCAGTTTCCTCGGGGTTCAGTCGCTCTCAGTCCATCCGCGAGCCTTCATCTATTTCCTTCCGGCCGTGCCCTCACGACACGGAGACGCCTCGCCTAGCTCACATCCATAGGGTAGTCAGTATCTTAGCCCAGCAGAGCTCACCTTCCATCTCAGCAGTGTAAAAGGTATACCTCCATCACTGTAACAAGAGGCTAATAAACACTGTCAAACAATCCCAACCGCGTGGCAACCTATTCTTTAACGGAAGTTCCCTAGATTTAGAACCCAGGCCTAGACTATACGGAATATCACTGAACCACCTTCCATCCTGTCCGTATAGTAGTACATACAGACACCTGGACTGGAGTCCAAGCGTCAACGTGGTGCATCGACCTCAAATCTAGCTCGACTTCCAAAAATTTTTTTTCCGGTGTTCCCTCTTGTTTTTATCCCTCCCACCCTTTTCCCACAGCAAAATGATCCTCATACTTATTTCTTGTGCATTGATTTTATATGTGGTCTGGAGCCGTGTCTACTGCTAACTTTCCCTTTCTTTTTCTCTCTACCTGTCTGTATAGGTGTGTCTTCTTGACTCCTTCGCCTTGCCTGTACTAACCTATATATTTCTTTTGATACCCTCAATGGCACTACCTTCCATTCAAACCAGCCGCGCGCATGGACCGCCGCCTTCGGCCCGCCCGTGCATCGCTATTGTTACAACGCACCCACGCCTGGCTGCGTAGCTGCGCTACCGTAGAATCGTTTCCCTATTTTGTCCTCCCCTCTCGTGAGCCTCTCTCGGTCCCAATCGCAGAATATCTCGCCGAACAACTTTACGACTGCGCCCAACCCGTGTATAGATCTTTCTCTGGCCCGCATCAGAGGCGACAGAAACAAAACGAAGCACTCCGCCGCTTCGCCCGTGCGCACCCGCCCGAGAATCGCGACGACCGCGTATTACTACGACTGGTACTTGCCGCACCGCACCCGGTACCCTCCGTACTCCGTTTCCCCGCACAAAGCGTCGTCGGACTAATTGAAAACCTTCAATTAGTGCACCATTTTACCAAAAAACACGTTTTATTGGGCATCCGACATTGTCTGCTGCACGTCCGTGTTTGTGACGTCACCTACGGCAACGAGCCCCCTCCGCCAGTAGTCCCTCCCCTCCCTCCCTTTCCGACCGCTGAGATCACAATGGCCCATCCGCTAGTCACTTTGTCCCCGACCCTCCCTACATTTTCGGGTGCCGAAAATGAAGACGTCGATATTTTCTTGTCGCGTCTCGATCGAGTCTTTGCCGTACACGAAAATCCCTCCTACGAGGCCCGTCTCTTTTACTTAGAGAATCAAACCAGTGGCCCGGCGCTCACGCTAATCCATCTCGAATTGCAACATCTGGCAGACGACCCCCAGGCACCTCCTGCGGTCCGTAACCCGCAAACCATTTACGATCACATCAGAGGCAAGTTGCGCACCAGTTTTGCCGCAAATCATGATGTGCACCGTTTTCGGGAAGAACTGCGCAAACGTGTCAAACGCTCTGACGAGACCTATTCCTCGTACGTGCAAAGTGTCATGGACCTCTGCCGCCGTGCAGGCATAAATGGTCTGGCTGACAGACTTAAATATTGTCACCAAGGACTTCCGGTCCAACTAGCCATGGCGCTCCGCCCAGCCGACTACAACGACGTAGCATCGTTCTTGACTGCCGTGCACGCGCTTGACTCGACGCACCGCGCCTCGGTGCGTGCCCACACTGAGAGTGTACTACAAGACTCCTCAGGTCTCGCAGCCAAGCTGCAGTCTCTCAACTTGCTGAACGGACTGTCCCAGCCCCCAATCGTCGCCCCGACTCCGAACCCCGCAGCACCCCCTACTGCGCCGCCTGCCCAGCCCATGGACAACAAAACCGCGCCCAACGCGTCACAACAGTCTGCGGAAGTACAAGAAATCCTAGACAAATTGAAAGCTTTGGTCATTAATTCGGCTCAACCTTCAACTAATGCTGTACAATCAGGGTATCCTGGCAACTCACGTGGTCAACCGTACCGCCGCCAAAATGATTCTTTCCAATCTAGATCATTCCAGCCCCGCTACAACAGAGGTCAGTCGCCGAATCGCAGTAACAATAATTACTACAGAGGCCAGTCCTCAGGAAATTACAACAACGGCCCCCGCTACAACCAGCCGGCTCGCCGAGGAAATCTGTCGTATCGTAATGCTGGATCCCAGCGTGAGTACAGCACCCCTCACATCGAGGAGACGAATCGATACAACAGCCGTGAGCAACCTCACGACCGACGCCTGCCGACCTGCAACATGTGCAGAGGTCAGCACATGGACAAAGACTGCCCTGTCAACAGCACTCTGCATCAAAAAAACTAAGAACGGTGCAACCACATGGAGGTATGGTCTGCACTATCCTACAGGATCCCCTGTATCCTCCGTCTGACCATTTGCGTTACTCCACGATCCGAACGATTTATATCCGACCGGATGGAGATAGCTTTTTCAACGCCATTTCGGTAATGTATTACGCATCCGATTTCTACGCCCCTACCCTCCGGCGTCTCACCGTTGAATTTGTACAGGACAACTGGCAGTACTTCCGCCGTTCAGCTTGTGCCCACAGACGCCCTCCGTCGTCTCCCTCCGCCTATGGCCGAACAATGGGCTGCCCCGGCACAGCTGTCTCCGAGTGCGAAATATCCGCGCTCAGCAAACTATTTGCCCTACGATTGGTGATCCACACCCCAAATCGTATTTTGTATTATACTGTACCAAACCCTAAACATACTATTTATCTTAAATTTTCTGGTGATTTTTCAAGGAGTGATTTTGCCCCTTTTCATCCTGTGATGCAAAAGCCTGTCAGTTATGCGGACGCACCCCGCCGTCCCGCTGCCCGACAGCCTGCCGCCGCGAATGCCGCCCCGGCTTCCTCAGCCGCGCCGCACCGTCGGTCGCCGCCCCCCACTGGGTCACCCGGACGCCGAGGCACCCACAGACCCAAGCCCGCCCTCCGTCCCCAGGAGCAGCCTGATGTGTCGCGTCGCTCCCCTCCGCTGCCACCCCGGCAGTACCGCCCGGTAGGTAGGCAACCCGCGCGTCTTCACTCCCGCCGCTCAGATGAGCAGCGTCCCGCCGGACCGACACCACTTCCGGTCGCGAATCGCTTCTCCCCCCTCTTGGAACTGTCCGAAGAGGATGAACGACAGATGTCACCTCCGCCGCCCCAGGCTAATCCTCGTGACGCCGCGACCCCCCCTACCCCTAGGTCCCCCAGACCGACGCGCCGACGCCGGAAACAACAGAACAATGCTTCTGCTACTATCTCCCCCACTTTGGAAAGTGACTCCACTTCCCATCCTGAGCCAGCCACGCTCGCTGTCCTACCTGCCCCGCCCCCTCGCACACAGCTGCGAGTCCCCATCGCGATTGGTAGCGAGAGGAGTGATTTTGCCCCTTTTCATCCTGTGATGCAAAAGCCTGTCAGTTATGCGGACGCACCCCGCCGTCCCGCTGCCCGACAGCCTGCCGCCGCGAATGCCGCCCCGGCTTCCTCAGCCGCGCCGCACCGTCGGTCGCCGCCCCCCACTGGGTCACCCGGACGCCGAGGCACCCACAGACCCAAGCCCGCCCTCCGTCCCCAGGAGCAGCCTGATGTGTCGCGTCGCTCCCCTCCGCTGCCACCCCGGCAGTACCGCCCGGTAGGTAGGCAACCCGCGCGTCTTCACTCCCGCCGCTCAGATGAGCAGCGTCCCGCCGGACCGACACCACTTCCGGTCGCGAATCGCTTCTCCCCCCTCTTGGAACTGTCCGAAGAGGATGAACGACAGATGTCACCTCCGCCGCCCCAGGCTAATCCTCGTGACGCCGCGACCCCCCCTACCCCTAGGTCCCCCAGACCGACGCGCCGACGCCGGAAACAACAGAACAATGCTTCTGCTACTATCTCCCCCACTTTGGAAAGTGACTCCACTTCCCATCCTGAGCCAGCCACGCTCGCTGTCCTACCTGCCCCGCCCCCTCGCACACAGCTGCGAGTCCCCATCGCGATTGGTAGCGAGATAACGATGTGTCTTTTGGATTCCGGGTCCACGTATTCATTGTGTCGCGCGGATGCATTTCCGGACGCCGCCATTGATACATCCACCCCCACCCCCTCGCTTCGCTCAGCTGCCGGATCCGCCATCCACGTGCAAGGAGTTTACAAAACGGATATCACCATTGGCACTCTGACCCTCCCCCATGCCTTCTTTGTCTGTGATAATCTCCAACAGTCAGTCCTTCTTGGTCTCGACTTTTGCTACCATTTCTCCCTAGTCATAAACTTTGCCGATGACACGTATTCATTCGGCCCCCCTTCGAATCGCCAGACGCTTCCGTTTTGTCCCATTAGGCCGCGCCCAGCTGCTACCTTTTCGGTCTCGGACCAGCCATTCATTGATGTACCGTCAGTATTTACGGGCCCTCGCAAGATTAAGGCAGTTAAGCCTACTTCCTTGCAACCGCGTACTTTCACGCGCCTCCCGGTAGTTGTCGACCCCATCCCCTTGGACCAGACAGGCTACTTTCAGCTGTCTGCTCAGCTGTCACAACAGCTAGGCAACCCCCCTTTAGATTTTCTTTTTGAACCCGAGTGTACCTCGGTGTCCCTTTTCAATGCCTCGGACGATCCTATTGTAATCAAGCCCGGCCAGACAGTCGGTTCTATCCTTCCAGGACTCGATGCCATAGCAAATGCGGTAACCGCCCCTATGCCGCCCCGGCATGAACTGACGGAACTGCCTCTGCCTCCGTCGCCGCCCCCTGAACCTTCACGCGACGAACCGAAAAAATTTGCCTTCAACATTTCTCCTCATTTGTCCCCACCGGAACGCAAGATCGCAGAAGAATTCCTCGCTGCCAATAGTGACGTGTTTGCAGAAAGTTTCGCGGACATGACCCGCACATGCAAATACATGGTCCACCTGCCAATACGCGAAGACGCCCCTGTTGTCTTCACACCGCCGTATCGTCTCTCTGCCCCGGAGAACGAAGCTGCAATCAAGTATGTAGAAGAACTAGTGCGACATGGCATTGCAGAATATGCACAAAGCCCATACTGTAATCCAATCTTTCTCATTGAAAAGCCTCAAAGTTCGCCAACAGACCCCCTCAGTTATCGGTTTCTGATCAGCATGGCAAAAATCAACAAATTGGTTTTAAAACGCCAAAATTTTGTTTTGCCGTTGGCAACTGATCTTATTCAAAATATGGCACATAAGAAGTATTTGTGTAGTCTTGATCTCAAATGTGGATTTTGGCAAATCCGACTCCATCCCGAGAGTCGACAGTATACTTCATTCATTGTCAACAATCGACAAGTGCAGTTGTGTTCCATTCCAATGGGCTCAAGTGTCTCAATTTCTTGTTTTTGCTCTGTGTTGTACAAAGTGTTTGCTGGTCTTTTGTTCACAGAAGTATTCAATTTTGTAGACGATTTTTATCTGGGTGCTGATACCCCTGAAGCCGTAATGGCCATTCTAACGAAGATGTTCAACCGCCTTCGTGAAGCTGGTTTGTATCTCAGTGTGTCAAAAAGCAAATTTTTTTATGAAGAAATTTCTGTACTAGGTACATTGGTCTCCTTTGGTAAAAACCGACCGGACCCCTCTCGCTTCCGCTGCCTGGACCAACTTCTGAATGTCACTACCAAGAAACAAGCGCGGAGAACATGTGGATTTCTCTCGTACTATCGTCGCTTCGTACCTAATTACGGCCGCCGAACCAAAATCCTCTCTGACGCTGCCGCTCCTTCAACCAATTTTGAGTGGACAGACGAACACCGAAAGGTAGTAACAGAGGTTATGGAAGACATCAAGAAAGCCTCTCTTGTGAACTTTGACCCCTCTCTGCCCGCTCGTTTGCATACAGATGCAAGCAAGGTTGGTATTGCCGCGTGCTTTGAACTACAAACCGCCGACAAGATTTGGCGACCATATGCATTTTTCAGCCGCTTAACCTCAAAAGCAGAGCAAAAATACGCTCCCTTTTGGCTTGAAACTTTAGGCCTCACGGCCAGCCTCACAGCTTTTCGCAGTGAAATCCTCTCCCTGCACCATGGTCTCGAGTGTATTACCGACGCCATCGGTCTGACAGCCCTCCTGCGTATGAAAACTCCGTCCGCACGCATGGCTCGTCATATTGCTTGTATTAATCAATTTAATATAACCAAGATTACCTATTCTAAGGGAGAAAACAATCGCGCAGACGCTCTGTCGCGAGCCCCCGACCCAGCTACGGCCCCAAGTACGCCGTTCCCACAGCGCCCACGCCTGCCAGACGACCATCTCTTTGAGGCCTCGCCGCCGCCGTCCCTGCAGCCGTCGCCGCCAGCGTCTGCACCGAGCTCACGGTCAGCATCGCCTGACCCCTGTGAAGAAGGCAACCACCTCCCGACGCCATCGGCTGCAGCGTCGGACCCTGCCGACACCAGCAAGGCTATCGCCCCGATCGCCTGCGAAGTAGGCAACCCACTGCCTCCAGCCCCGCTCGCAGTCCGCCGTCGTGCCGACCGGAGCTTCCCTCCGGATCGCTGCCTCAACACGGGACCACTGCCTATCTCACTCGCACCTCTTGTCGTGAGTCAACCTGAGTGCATCGCCTCGTTGCCTGCCTCGGACGCACCTTTGTCACTGTCCCGCCCCACCCTCCCCCTCCGCCTGCCTGATGGCCTGGCTGCAAGCACTTACAGCCTCCGGCCGCGAGCACTGCCGACTGCACTGCCGCCCCCTCCCCCTCCACCTCCTCCTTCCCCCGCAGTCGAACCGCGCCGATCAGAGCGCCTCGCCTCCAAGCGCCTTCGAGACCCTACTCCCGTAGGCCTGCCTGGCCCGCCTTCGGCCAAACGGCGTCAAACCGAGCCCGCTGCGCTGTCCCCGCCGCCCCCGCCGGTTCCCCGCTTGCCCTCTCCGCCCCCCGTCCCCGCACCGCCCCCCTCGTCCCTGTCTTCTCCCACGCCAGCAGCACCTGCGCTGCATGATCGACCTCTTGGTCTTCCTGATCTCCGTGTGCGTCAGAAGCGTGATCCTGATATTGCGCCTATATTATTGCAATTATCCTTGCATAAGCCACCTCGCGACGTCGCTCAACGCTTTCGTCTCATTGATGGCGTAGTTTACACACGCCAGCCGCGTGCCCTATTGTATGTCCCGCGCTGTTTGCGCATGGCTTTGCTCCATGAAGCACATGACAGCCTCCTAATTGGTGGTCACCTTGCGTATCGTAAGACGCTAGCCCGCCTCAGTTCCTTCTATTGGAAATATAAAGCTCGTGATGTGAAATTGTATACCAAAAGTTGTATACCTTGCCAAAAGTATAAAAATAAGACGCATCCCGAAGGTGAAATGACGCCTTCGCGCCCTAAGTTTATCAATCACCAAGTGTGTGCTGATGTTAAAACTTGTGTAACCTCAAAAAATGGGTACAAATATTTCTTACTAATCACGGAAATGTACACTCATTATAGCTTCGCCCGCCCGCTCCGTACAACGGAAACAAGTGAAATTATGGAAGCCTTCAAATCCTATATTTGGTTTCTTGGTGCGTTTCATACGCTAATTGTTGACCAAGCAAGTTACTTTCGGTCAAAAGATTTCCGTTCCCTCTTCGCCTCCTTAGGCAGTCAGTTGCATTTTGCGCCTGTATATTGGCATAATCCCACCGGAATGTGTGAAAGCCTAATTCGGTCAATTTCTGACAGAATATTCTTACTGTGTAATGAAGATGTAAAAAATTGGGACTGTTATTTAGAGGCAGCAGTGTTCTCTGTTAACTCAAGTGTTCGCGCAAGCTTCAATATAAGCCCGCACCAAATGTTATTCGGCACTACGCCACTTGTCCCTTCTCAAATTTTGTACTGTTTGCCAAAAGCAGTAAGGCCTACAGAACGCCTCCTTAATCATTTCAGTTTACGGGCCCAAGCACAGGAATATTTGCATAAGCAACAAAGTAAAGATAAATGTCGGTTTGATGGCCGCCGCCGCAAGGTAACGTATGAGAAAAATCAAAAAGTTTGGATTTTCCGAAAAGTTAAGAAAATCGGTGCAAAGTTCGCGTACCGCTGGATTGGTCCCGGTCGCATCCTCTCGCGCTCTGGCCCCAGTAGTTACATGGTTCTGACTCCTGTTCGTGGCCGGATGAAGCCCGTCAAATATAATGTGGCACATCTTAAGAGTTATGTTTCGCGCCCCGCTTATTTGCAGCGCACACCGCCAAAATCGCCTACAGCCGTCCTCGACTAGTCCCATGGACCCATGGCATTGTGTCGACTTATCGACGCATCTTTTGTGTTCTGCCCAGGTGTACCAAGGATCCCCGCTTTCTTTTGCCCTCCATTATGCAGCTCACATGGACGCATCGGAATATTCTTTCCGTGGCCCACAGCACCCCGCTGGTCATCGCCGTCGCCGTCCGTGAGAATTGGTCCCTGCCGACCCTCCGCCCGTTCGAATCAGCCTTTGCGATCCGATCGGAGCTCTATAATAAAAACACGGCCTGCCCCGCTCTGCACGCCCTCCGGCGTGGCCCCTGTTTGCTCTTGGCCCTCGTCGTACAGCACTCCGCAGCCTCTACAGGCTCGCCACTTTTATTAATTCTTGCGTTCTTTCGCCTTCGTCGATTTATCGAACGATTTTCGCTGCAATCAATTGCAATCTCAGGTGCAACCTTCCGCGACATTTCGCTAGTGCATCTTAACGACATTATAAACCATACTTTGCATGACTTGCAAGTGCAAATAACAGTGCATCTTTAATGTTTTTGCACAGAGTATTCTCTCTGTTCGCCATTTTCTCTTTTCGCCGCCGCATTGGCGACTCGCCGTTTTGGCACTTCCATTTTTGTTGCAGATTGCGAATACCTGCGTTTTCGCACATCCTATCCCACTCCGCGATGCGTCCCGAGACTCCCCCACCCTGCAGCCCGTCACAATGGATGAGAATGGTCGACATTAGCCGCCGCCTTGCCGCCGCGCAGCCGAACCCCATTCAAGCCGAGCTGTTGTCCGAAGTGTCACAATTCTTGCTCCATCTTTACGACGTCCTGTGTGCGTCCCCTCGCCATTTGTCGCCCAGCCCTGAGCTACCCGGCTCAGCACCTGCAGCACCGACCCGGTCACCGTCGGATCAAACAAGAAAAACACATCGCAGTCACCGCCTCGCCGTGCCACAGCCACGCCGCCCCCGTCAACACCGCCTTCGCGCGCCGAGCCGCCACACGCTGTGCCGCTACACTGGGCACCGCAGCGCCAGGTCGCTACCGCCGCTCCTCGCCGACGATCCACCTCACCCCGCTGCCGCACTCCCACGACGACGCCGCCTAGGCCCTCCAGGCCGACAACAGTCCACAATCTGACGTACGCCGAGCTGGACTTCACGCCGCCGGTGTTCGCTGAGATTCCGGACGACGGTCGCGCCCCGCCGCCTCGCGTCGCCACGCCGCCGCCGCCGCCGCGCCCCGTCCCGGTCGCTACCGCACCGCCGCCGGAGACCAACGGAAGCCAACGAGGACGAAAACGCCAAAGTCCGTGGTGGCGCCAGGAGATCGCTGCGTTATACCGGCGCAGACTCCGCCCGCGTCAAACCACGGAGCTTTAAGTTAAGTCCTCGGCGGTTAGATTTTAAGTGCATGATAGTTTTAATGCATGTTAATTTAAGGTTCGCGCTCGCGTTTTTTTTTCTTGCAATCTTATTTCTTTCGTTCTTTTCGCAAATTGATTTCAATGATTTTCCTCGCGTTTGCATGTTAGTCTTAATGAAGGTTTTGGTTCCGTGATTTTTTGGCCACGTATGCAGTTCGTGTTGCAATTGCCACCCTGCGGCCCCGGACCAACCATCCCCGCATGTTAGATTAAGTTTTATTTTTGCGCTCTGGTCCGCAAACAGCGTTTACCAAAGCCGCAGTGTCGTGCCACGCAGTTTTTGCGTCTCGGTGCACCGATTTTTTTTAATCTCAAACTTTTCAGTCGGGTCTGTCGCAGGACACCTGTAAATACTCGCCTTGCGCTGACTCTGACGTATATTTACGGGTTTTCTTACTATTATTTTTTTCTTTCGACAAGTTTTGTGATTATTTATCTAAGCGTATTTTAACAGTGTGTGAAAAACACTTTCGCTTTCCTTTTGCTTTCATTGACGCCTTACTAATGTGTCCCCTCGCTTTCAGGTACAATGGCACTCAGTCCCTTATCGCTCCGTCCTTGCCTATTGATCGGACTGGACCTGCCGCCATGGGGGATCCGTGACCCAAGGACACAATGGGACCTGTGCGCAGCCCCGACACCCGCCCGGACGAGCTGCGGCTCCCGCCAGACGGCAGGACGACCCGCCACGCCTTGCTCCGGAACGCCCCGCCTGCTGCCGACCCTGCGCACGCCGACCATTGTAAAAGCCATTCATCGGCACGTGCCGTTTGTTGTGACTGAGGTCAGTCACCTCCGTGTCGCCGGGATCGACGGGGACCCGTCTGTCGGCGGTGTCCCACAGCAGAAGCACGCCAACACAATCGGACGATCGCTAGGGGTTAGTTTTGTGGGTTGTCATAGTGTGTGTAAGCCGCCAGGTGGCCTTTACAATTGTGATTCTTGGAATCAAAGGACCCTTTCGTGGAGACAGGTCTGGCCTACATTTTCTTTAGTGCATTGACCTAGTGCCGTTGTACACTCTGAGCCAAGAGTGAAAGTAAAAAGTTTAGACGATTGGATGTTTTCTCATGAGATATTCTAGTCAAAAGTGTTTTCGGATTCGCGTGTTCAATACCGCGCCGATATGTATAATTTTCAGCCATTATTTAATTTTCCTTGTATTGTGTGTGCAATTTGTCGCGGTTTTTTTTTAGCGTTTTTTTTCGCTCTTGCGTAACAAAGTTCCTATTAGACGGTTGGTCTATCTTTTATGTTCTTGTGTGCAAATATAGTTCCTATATTTATTTTTCTCTGCAATTACCAGAATTTTTTTGTGTACTTTTGTATTGTGTGTGCTTGCTCAATTTTTATATGTCTCCCGGGAATGTCCGGTTGATTTTTTTTTCGACTGAGTAATAATAGCCGATGTTTGGCTTCCATTTTGTATTTTTATATTTAATCTTTTGTGTGTCAGAAAAAGATTTTGGGATTACTGGAGGTATAAATTGTCAGACGCGGACGTCTGAAACCGTGACGTGAGGGACGTTAAGGCCGAATAGTGAGTACTATCCGAGCAGTGTAGGGATTAGTATCGACTGCTCCCCTCCTTATCGCGCATACTGTAAGCGGCCTCACAGCCAAACATCTGCTTCCGGTGTGAGTCACCCCATCCAGCTGCTCACCCCTGGACTGCCGTGTCTGTCTGTCCGTCCGCACTTCCGAGCGTCCGCCGCGTGGACCAATCACAGCGCGCCCTGCGTGGCACCCCAAAACTATATAAGGGAAGGACTCAGTTTCCTCGGGGTTCAGTCGCTCTCAGTCCATCCGCGAGCCTTCATCTATTTCCTTCCGGCCGTGCCCTCACGACACGGAGACGCCTCGCCTAGCTCACATCCATAGGGTAGTCAGTATCTTAGCCCAGCAGAGCTCACCTTCCATCTCAGCAGTGTAAAAGGTATACCTCCATCACTGTAACAAGAGGCTAATAAACACTGTCAAACAATCCCAACCGCGTGGCAACCTATTCTTTAACGGAAGTTCCCTAGATTTAGAACCCAGGCCTAGACTATACGGAATATCACTGAACCACCTTCCATCCTGTCCGTATAGTCGTACATACAGACACCTGGACTGGAGTCCAAGCGTCAACGCACTCTCTCCGCACGGTCGCAACCACGCTCATGTTCTACCTTCCGAACGTATCTTACATCCGCCTTTTCTTTTCAATGCCGCTCAACCAGTCCTAACCTACCCTTACCTGCCCGAGCCTAGCCTACCCAGGCCCCTACTAACCTAACCTAACCGAGCGTAACCCACTCGCGTCACTGCTCCGCCCCTCCACGACAGGCGCATGGCGCATACTGCATTTACCCAACCGGCGGATTTATAATTTTGGTCCACATGTGAAAATTATCTAAGAAACCGCTTGGGCTGCGATGCCCCTGAGGGGAGGTTGACTCTGGTATGATGCAAGAAAGATGTGGTCCAAATTTGAGCTTTCTACGTTTAACCGTTCTCGAGAAATCGCGCGGACACAGACAAACAAAACATTTTTGACCTAGTCGGTCCAGGGCTTCGCTATCGCTCAGCCAATTATTTTCACTACCAGAGTTGCTATTCTGATTACCAGTTCCATTATTTGCACTACTGTTCCCATTTCTATTTCTATTGTTACTCCCACCTTGAGCCTGCTCAGTGTCGCTTCCAGATGGAAAAACCATGTTAACAGAAGCATCTGATGAATACTCTTTCTCTCTGGAGGTCGATGGCTGACTATCAGTCTGTACAAGCCTAGCACGCTTTGCGCTTGGCTCCCCTATAATGGCTTTTGCCTTGCTGTATATGTTAACAGCTTCATCTATAGCGTTGGACATTCCGAATGGTATGCCCTTAGCAAACTGTTTGTCTAGTAATATCTTACAAAACTGCTCTACCAATGCTTCCTGAATATCCTTTTCTGGAATATTTCTGAAAGCTGCTCTCCCCTGCACGTTCTACATGTCGTGCAAATTCCCTAACTGTTTGATTTGGTTGTTGTACCAAGGAAGTGAATTCCTTCTTTCTCTCCCAGAACATTGGTTCCTTGCTAAACTGCCTCGTAGGATTAGAGCTGTGCGGTTATTACATTTCGTAACCGGTTATCGGTCATTGGAATAACCGCGGTTATTTTGTTTACACCGGTTATTTGGAATTAACCGTCTAATTCCACGTAACCGGTTAATTTAAAATAACCGGTTATTTGAAATTAACCGGTTATTTGAAATTAACCGGTTATTTTCTGATAACCGGTTAATTTAAATTAAAACGTGGAAAATGGCAAATAAGAAGACGTTATATAATTCAGAACAATATATTGTATACATGCATAGGTTTTCTTTACAGAGATCAAAAGAAAAGAAAAAAAAGGATTGCCTTCTCATGGCCGGGACACGCTTTCTTATGGGCATGACATGACTACTATAAACCACCCCTCAGGGGTGAGGCGGGAAAGTGGCGGGCGGCGGCCAGGCAGGCGACGGCGGGCACTCGGCTCTCGGCTGGGCCGGCTGCACACGGCACGGCACTGTCGCGGCGAAAGAGACGAGCGCAGCGAGCAGGAGTACGAGCTCGATGTTGGTGGGGGACGATGTGGAGTCAATGACGAAGACAGGTAGAAGATTTGAAATACAAGAGAGAGATTTTATTCAGAGTAATGTAACATCTTATATAGACTTGGAATGATCAGGGTATCGAACAGAATCGAGAGTCAATAGCAGACGACACGAGACTATCGATGTATTGCTGCAGAGCTGCTGCAGAGCAGAGATCAGGTCATCCAACACGCCCCTTTAATCGACACTTATTGGTGAAGATTATTGTTGTATGCAGCGATACTATGGACAATTGCTAATGCTAATTGCTGAGTCCTTGCTTATTTAAGCTTGCATCACAAAAGCATCTCTGAACTTAGAATATTTGTTTAACATCAAAGGTTTTGTAAATATATCAGCCAACTGGTCATCAGTAGGGCAGTATTGAAGGTTAAACAATTTGTTTTCATACGCTTCACTGATAAAGTAATACCTTACGTCGATGTGCTTGCTGCGACGGTTCATTTGTCCCGCCTTTACGAGCTTTATGGCACTTTGGTTATCGACATGTAAGTTTGTTACTGCTTGAAAGCTAAACTTCAATCCTGAGCACATGTTTTGTAGGTTGTGGAGGTTGTTAGCCCCTAAGTGTCCCATTTTTCTGTGCCAATCGGCGAAATGATTTAAGTCAGTTTCACAAAATAAGGTTTAGGTTAACATGAAACAAATCATTCTCTTTTCTTCCTTCACAGATAACGAGTTTTGAGGGTACCACCACCTTGCCATGGCAGACAACCACTCTGTCCTCGGAGAACACAACTGAGGCATCACTACTGGTTATCTGTGCCACTGAGATTAGGTTCTTCGTTAGTCCTGGAACATAGTTTACATTCAGTAAGTTACAGGTTTTGAACTCGAGTTTACCACTGAAGGGAGATGCCAATTTGGCTCCTTGCTTAGCGGTTGTAATACTCAGAGTACTTGGCTTTATATCACTTAGATTGTTAGGGCAGTTGACCATGTGGCCAGTTGCTCCACTGTCAACAACAAATGCCATGTGACTTACTTTTTTGGAACTTTCTTCCAGACGAAGGTCATTGAGAGCCATGAAGCACACTGCTTCTTGAGCACTTTCTTGCTTTTCACTTCTGCTTCTCTTGTTCTTGCTTTCACTTTCACTGTCACTCTCTCTTTCTTGCCTCCTTTTCTTGAACCGACAATCTGCGGTGTCATGATTACTCTTCTTGCAAGTTTTACAAAACTTTTTGAACCTGCAGTCCTCAGTTTTGTGATTCGCGTCCGGAACGTATGCGCGCGCGCGCCCCTGGTGGCGGCGCGCGGAACTAGCTCCAGGCAGATACACGGGGCACGCCTCCCTAAGAGTACTACGGGAGCCGTGGGTTTTCTCCTCAATTTCGCCTAAAATATTGAGTGACAATTTGTGAAAATGCCTCTTGTTAGCATCTCAGACGTCTTAGATGCGGTAAATAACGGAACACGAAGTTTAATTGAAGGAGAGCGAGTTTTAGATGCGAAAATGCTCATCTCGGTTGGGAGCCTCGGGTTGTCCGACGACCAAATCCTGAAAGTCTGGGCATTGTGCCTGCAGTCATCCTTTTTGACTGGTGCCCCACACGTTCTAGAAATTAAATTAAATCTCCGAACAATTTATAAGCGTGTTGAAGCAATTTCATGCAGCTGCAAGGCCGGGGAGTCTGAAAGGTGCAAACATAGCATTGCTCTTCTCATGTACCTCAACAGGTAATGCCATGCACTACATTAATATTTCATGTTATGACTTATTTTTTTTTTGTCAATCATGTGTTGATGTTGTTATTTTTAAAGAGTCGATGATGCCGCTGACCTTGAGGACCTCAGCTGCACCGACTTAACACAGCAATGGGGCAAATTAAAAACAGCAGCTCTTTCACAGTTTGAAGCTATACCCTTGACAGATTTCTGTCACTTTGTGGCACCTCAACCAATATATGCCAAAGGAGTGCCTGAGGTGTCACAGGAACTTGCAAAAGAATTTTCAAACTTAATCATTCAAGGTATTGCTGTTTATTAGTAGTGTGCGTGGTGTCAAAGCATGAAGCAAAGTTGTTTAGTAATGTATTCTTTCAGGAGCTACTAAAAGTGAGATTTTTCTTCACTCTACTGGCGCCAGAGCTACAGCTTCTTCCAAAAATTGTAAGCCAGATAATGTAGCAACTGAAATACAGAATAAGCGCTTGGATGCTGGAAGGCTGACTGAGCGACTGTTAATAAAAGAAAAGGCACCTTGCTTCCAGCAACTTGTGCAGATGTCAATAGAAAAAGAGGACTCCTTGAGCCCAGCCCTCTTAGACTTTTACAATAAAAATGTGAAAGTGGAAGCCAATGAAAGTGTTCTTCTGTCTTCAAACAGTGGTCTTCAGTGCGAAGTGGAATGGGAAAGTGCTCGAAAATATCGAATCACTGGGACAAAAGTGTATGGACTATTCACATACTCCAATAATAAAAATAATGACTGGCCAGGTAAAATGATAAAAACCTTTGATACTCCATGTAAAACTACTCCAGCCATGATGCACGGTTTGCAGCAAGAGCCTAATGCCCGACTAGCATATTCCACTAATACTGGTAAAAAGATAGTTGAAAATGGGGTGTTTGTTCACCCAGATCTACCATGGCTGGGAACTAGTGTTGATGGTGTGGTAGTTGAGGAAGTGGTTGTGCTTGGTGACCAAGAGTCTGAAGTGGGAGCTACTAAGATGGAAGAGCCCACTATCATAATCGAAATCAAAAGTCTCATGGCAGGCCAAAAAAAACCGCTGCTGAGTTACCAAAACTTGCTGAATGTTGTGATAGAAATAGAAAGCTGAAAAAGAAGCACAAATATTATGGCCAAGTACAACTTGCAATGTTTCTAACAGGCCTAAAAGAATGTGATTTTCTTCTGTATGCAAGTTCAGATGGCACATATGCCCCCCAGACAATTCCTTATGATGATGAGTTTGTTTTTAACATGCTAAGCCCTCTAGTGGATATTTACTTTGATAAGGTCTTACCACATCACTATCTGAAAACTACTGAGCCTGACATTGCTGATGATGGTGATGATGTTGAGGAGGAACTGGAATGAGAGTTAAGTCAATATTTTTAGAGAACTACATTTTTATTTTTATTGTAACTTGTGACTAGCTTTATTAAGCAATAAGTTTTTAATCTGCAATTTTTTTAATTGTTTGACTAGTCATTTAATTTGTTAACTAAAGCAATACTTATTCAAGTCAAATTTTTAGAGAACTACATTTATATTTTAATTGTAGCTTGTGACTAGCTTCATTAAGCAATAAGTTTTTAATCTACAACATTTTGATTGTTTGACTAGTCATTAAATTTGTTAATTAAAGCACTACTTATTCAAGAAAATTATTGAATAAATACAAATTAAAACCTTTCAGCAGACAAAATTGGATTCATTAAATTTGCCAGTGCCCCACACACTGTTAAAATAGAATTCATGTAAGGAACAAGGTGTCCTGACACTTGTTCATTAAGAATATCAAAGTCCCTTAATTGTTTGATCTCTTTCCACATGAACTCTGGCTGCTGCTATATCAACACATTGTAGTGCCTCAGCCTTGGTAAGAGGCTTCTGCTTCTTAACAAAGGGAGGTCTTATCAAGCGCAAATTTCTCACAAGACATTCTTGGTCAATGCGAAACCCCTTATCCACCATGACCCCATCCCCATAATCACATTTATCTAGAACCTTAGAATCACTGACAATCTTTTTGTCTGAAGCTCTTCCTCCAAAAATAGGACTTAAAAAGGTTATCATTCCACCAGGAGACACTCCGACAAGAAATTTAAGTGTATGTCTACCTTTATAATGGGAGTATAAGAATTCTCTCTCTGAGACATTTCGGTTTCTCCACTGGCACCTCAGCACAGTCCAACACAACCCTGGTGTGAGTATACTTCCTAAAGCACTTCGGAATATTGTTCAAAATTTCTTCTTTTGGTGGGAAGTATACAAGCCCCTTCAAAACATTGGCCAGGACTTGCACTGTGTGGCGAAAATAATTGCTGCAAGTCTCTTCTGTGATACCAAACAGAACTGATAATGCTGTATACGGCATGTTGAGCTTAAGCTTTGTTAGACAAAGGGTCACTCTAAGTTTAACTGGTAGAAGAAATTTAGCAGATTGTGGCATGACTTTTTCGGCACACGCAACAATGTTGTCCAGAGTTTCAAATGAGTTCACCCCTGTAAAGGTGAACAGTTTGCACGAGTCAGGGAGAAGCGTCAAGAGTGAAAATTTGTCACTCTGGGTGGACTTCTCTTTGGTGATAGGGTTCCTGGCAGTTGTGTCAGCAGTCATCTCAGTAGTCGTCTCAGCTTCAGATGTAATGTCATTATTTGAAGTGTCATTCGTGCCCTCACCACCGCTTGCATCACTCTCAGATGACCTGGTACAGAAACAAGACACCACTATGTTGAAAAATGTGCGCTATTTATTGATCACTAAATAAGCTAGAGGATTGTACTGATAAAAATTAACAATACTTTCAGATAAAAAGGACAGTTCATTCAAAATATACAAAACAAATCAAAACAGAAAAAGAACAGATCATTCAATGTGTAAATATTTTTTAAAAATCATCTTCAATAGTGAATTACAGTAGTTCATAAGTATGTACAAAAGCAAATCATAACGTTAGGACAGAGAATATAAAAAATATCACAGGTATTAACAAAAGGAAATCATTCCAACATTATTTTTCTACATTTCATAGTTGTTGTACACAACCTGTCCTCTCCAGTGGCAGTCGACTTTGATCGCCTACTTTCAGCCCGTTGCTTCCTGGCCAGCTTTTGCCTCTTTTGAGGTGATGAATGAGGACGGTCGAGCTTCCTAATAGGGAGTTTGACAGAAGGTATGGCAATTTTTTTGAGGTACCTCACTGCAGTGGGATTGGCTGTAAAAAAAATGGCAAAGAATTAAGTATAATTAACTGCTTTGACAGTGGTGCAGACATCTACTAAGCGTTGATGTTGGAAGATTAAAAAGAGGCAAAGAGTGTTAAGAAAGCATAGCCCATGGCGAATTATAATACTTCAGACATAGAAATTTCTTTGCTAAACTGAAAATGTTCATGACACGTACCTTGAGGTAAATAGTCTGAGGGAAGAAAGTGGTCAGAACACACTCTGTCTGAGTCAGTAACTTTTTTGCCCATCTTCAGCACCACTCTCCAGGCTTCCCGTGTCGCCTTGTCTTTTGGAAAGAGATGGAATCTTATCCCCTCGCTCGCATAATTATTGCACTGTGGCACACAGCAATATGTAGAACTTTTAGGTTTCCTTTTTCTTCCATTTCCTTCAGCAGTCGCGCCGGCCGCACCGGCATTACCGTTCTCGGCCATGTTTTGATGTCTTGTAAACAATCTACGAAGAGATTTATTTCTGTTTGGCACTTCGACAACGTTCAGTTATGTTCCTCATTTCCATAGCACGGCCTTCAACCCCTCAGAACACCTCAAACTACTTAATTTTATTACAAACAAGGCCGAAAACGCAGTGCCGCTTATGGGGGAGCGGCCTGGGCGTCTGCCTGGAGCTAGTTCCCCCCGCCGCCACCAGGGTCGCGCGCGCATGTTCCGGACGCGAATTAAACTTCTTGCAAGTTCTGCATGGTTTAGACCAACATTTCTTAGCATAGTGCCCTGGCTTTTTTCACTTATTGCAAGTAACTTTCTTGCTTGTTGCAGTGAATGCCACAACTTCATCATCCTTCGAAGAGGAAGCCTGCTTGGATTCTTCCAATTGCAGTCTAGCACACAGATTGTCCAGGGTTTTGTGATGTTATCTAGAACAATTACTGATTTGGACCACTTATAGGAATAAAATTCCTGTAGAAGATAGCACTTCTGGTGCTCTGTGTCCTTTTCATAGATGTTCTTTAACTTTTCAAACATTTCATAGCTAGTGGTGCAAGTGAGAAGATGCTGCTTAACTTTGATGTCCGTGGACATCATAATGTACAGCTTTGCCTTGGCGTCCTCCTCCTTCCACAGATTTACTTGGTCATCAGGAACATCTTCAAGAGATATCGTTCCGTCAACAAACTTTAAGAGGTCTTTCGCTTCAAACAAGATTTTGAGCTGAAATGCCCACATAGTATAATTTGCCGCGTTCTTGAGCGTCGTCATATTAGACATTTCGGTCATTTTCTCAGCCATTGTGGCGTCAATTGAAAATGGATACGATACGCGAGATTTCAGAGCAAAATAAATTATTTTGAATCGGAGAGAGAGAGCGTGAGATTAGTTCCACCTATTTCACACACTGTCGCACTGTCACACTGTCACTAAGCCACCTCCCGTTTAAAAGCGATTCGTTCCAAAACTAGACCGAAACGAGCCGAAATGCGCCCGACTGGTGCCGGACTGTTCCAATCTAGGTCCGTTGGCCGCGCGGACCGTTCCGAGAGCAGCCCGCTGCCGCACAAGAACAGCCCGAAAGGAGTCCGGACACTACTCGGGCGCTCCGATGTTAGTCCGGCATCTGCCGGACACCCCGAGACGAGTCCGATTATTCTCGGACAACCCGAAATCCATACCCCCATTAAAACGCCTCAATCGGGCAGCCCGCCAATATTCCGTCTGCGCCAATTGAAGTAAGGGAGTTAAGGAAAGGGTTAAGGCAAAAAAAAAGAATTGCACTAACAAGTCATTTCCTTTTTAAAAGAGTCAGTCTCTTGCTCTGCCCATGTCTCTTCGTTCAGAAGATAGCGCCTCCAAACGGAGGCCTGCTCTCCGTGCGATGTGATTTGAAATTTGAGAGTTTTGGCGCGCGATCGCTGCGCTATCTACCTGTCATCGGCTTCACTACGTCGGCAGCCAAGCCGAGCCGAGCCGGCAGCAGAGCGCCGTCTGCTGTAACGGCATGGCTGTGTGATTAGGATTTCGACTATTATTATGTATCCTTCAAGAAGTCCTTGCTAGCGGTGACAGCAGGAGCATGTGGAGCATGTGAGTATCTGTCTCTTTAGTGGCCTTCAATCTAGCCATTGAAGTTTTCGTAATTTGCCATTTGATCTGTTCTTCTTGTTGCAGGTGTCATGTTCTCGGTGCGCTTTAATTTTTGAAAGAACTGTATATGCTCAACCACTGCCTAAGAGAAAAAGGGCACTAAATAAGCTGTGTAGAGGAGGAAAGGATTCGTTAAGGTTTCACTGAACAACACGGAGAACCTGAAGTGGACTTGAGCTGTCATCTGTGTCTCGTACCGTTAGGTTAGTAGGGTACTCTGTTTGAAGTATAATAAACCATTAAGTCTCTTGTATTGAATAAGTTCAACCGCACAGCTGTGAGAAATACCGAATTCGAAACGTCAGGATTGATACTTTATGAGGTTAACATGCTGTGTAGTGCGAGAGTGATATTCCTTACTCCGTTTCAAATCTGATGAATTATTAACAATTGTCGACAGGCACTAAAAATTTTGCTTGAATATCATTTCAATTCTTTCACATCAAAATGTTAAGTCTTATCCTGCTGTGCTAGACACAATCCTTTACTAATAATACCTGTTACATATTGGTGTCATCAATTGCATTTGTTTTTATAGTTTCTTTCTTTTTGTTTTAGTTTCAAGCTGCTGTGACTTTGGAATCTCATATTCAATGGAAGGCAGAGTTTCACAATCCATTAGCCTGCACTTGGTGTAAGTTGGTCTTGGTTCTCATTAAAGAAACTAAGCTTACCGTATTTTATTCTTGCTGAACTTCTTATGTTTTCGATGTCAATATCCTTTTGCATGTTTCAATATCTTTTTAAAACACCTTTCTGTATTCTTGCCAGTTCAAACAACCATTTGTTGTTTTTTCTTTTTTTTTTCTCGAATCACAGAACTGCACTTAACATTCTGATAATTCTGATAATGTTTGATCTGTGGTGTTTTGCAGGGGCCATTGTTAAAATCAAAGGAATTTTCTCAGAAGTTATCTGCTTTTTCTTTTACTGGGCCTTAATGTTAGTTTCCAGCCAGCTTTCAAGAAGATCTTTCTTGCGAAGTTCTAATGTAAAATATTTGCAAGTTCAATCAAATGAAATACCATTTTTTATTATTGTTGTTTTACAGTTTCAGATTGTCAGTGGAGAGGCTGAGTAATCATCCATGCCAGTGGTGGTGTGGAGTCTTCAAGGAGCAAAAGTAAAGAATAGCAATGGGGACAAGCATTGTCACACGTAGCGAGATAGGCTGTCAGCTTAAAAGTGTCTCTACTTTATGTCTGAATTGATACATTTATGTTAAAATATTAACTTTAAGATATTTGTGTTTGCAATACAATGTAATATGCATTTTTGTGTGTTGTGATTTTTTTGTTTACATCTCTGACAAAATGTTTTTCCACTGGAGAGGTGCAATGCTACTTTTGTAGGACTTAAGAAAAATAACAAATTCCTCAGTAGTCTGATTTCATTTTTGTTCTGTTAATGGTTTGTGCAGTGACCCTAGTGTGTATGCAATAAATATTACTAACATAACATACAAATACAGATGTCGTTACTTAAGATGTTGCATCTATTTATATGTTACTCCTTATCACTTATCATCAATTCACATGTTTATGGTTATGAAATTGGATCATTTCTTTAATTTTCTACAGTTTAGACATGTCAGCTATGGGACTGGGGATTGAGGTTTAAACACTTGGGCCTGAAAAAATTTTTCACTATCATGTGGTTTGTGCGCTCTGTCAGTGAGAGTGCTGAGTTGTTAGGAAAAGCACAAAATAATTACAATGTAGAAGTTGGTGACTTTTCGGCGAGAGGAGAGGGGGGGGGGTACAAGTGACCTCCTTGGAGCGCCGTCGCCCCGTCCCTTTCAGCGTTACCGGAAAACTTTTCGGACGAAAAGTGTTCGTTTACAACAGTACTAAACGCTGAACTGGTCACCGAGTTCCGGGTTCAACTCCCACTGGGACCATTTTAAGATATCGGCCTGGAACCGCTTTCACTCAATTAGTTAGAGGGAGGACAACTCCGGAATTCCAAAACCATGTCCATCAGAAAAATCGGATCAGAATTGGCTGAGTTACAGCGAGGTAAAAGTAATCCCCTTGCTTGGTAGGCAATCCCGCCATGCACCAATCGCGCTTCCATAATCGGTCATTTCTCAATCCCCAGGCCATGAGCGTGTCTGAAATTCGGCGTGAGGTCTACTTTCACCTCCATCGTGCGTTGACTAGAAGCTGAAATCGATCCGTTCAACCGTTCGTCAGTAATCAGAAAACCGTAAGTTCCGACTTTCACGGTTCAGCTCGTGGAAGGATCCTCTTAGGTACCCCGACCTGAACAGCGGAATCACGTCACTTCTTTCGAAGCCGTTTTCACGGTCTAGGAGTGTCTAGGACTGATGAACCTGCTTAGCAGTGAAGCCTTGTACTCTGGTCGTGGTACCCATATCAAAGTTTTTTGTGCAACAACTGTAAAATGTCTCTAAAACGGAAAAATAGCAAATTATGTCGTCTGCAGAGGAAGCTGCCTTCCCGCCCTTTTTGCCGCCTGTGATTGGTCTGACGCAGAGGTGGGGGCGAGCAGCGAACGTCTTTTGTCATATGTGGTTTGAAAAACTTCATTTTCGATTTATTCACTTGTAAGATGAAATGTTCCTCGCAGCCTCAACCAGAGGGGGCAATTGTTAACAGGACAGCATCCTGCTGAAGATAAAATCAGAGGAGAGGCTCAAGCTAGAGAAGTGGGTCAATCTTTCGGAAAAATGCTTCAAATTTTTGACATCATTTCTACTGACTGAGGTCTGCAATCAGGTGTACTTTTTATTTCAATTTTAACACAATTAGTGTGCTTCAGTGAGATTGTCAATCATAATGATTTGTCCTGATTGTTTTTTGCTTAACACTTTCCTTGGTAAACGACTCTGATTTTTTGTGACTTTGTCAGGACCTGCCGCATACTAAAAGTCTTCAGACACCGGTGTTTGATGGTGTTGTTGAGCTTGTTGTCAAGAGACCTTCATAATATCGAGGAAGACTAGAAGAAAAATATTTAAGGACGTGAATTGCAGCTCCTATTGCTTTTCATCAGTTTGTATGCGAGGAACTTTTTTTTTTTTCCATTTGCAGATAATAGACAAAACAAGGGGGAAGATGGACAATGTCATCAAGGGTTTGTTCCAATTAAAAAATTCAGAAACTCAGTTTTTTATTTATTGGCTTATTTTACACAACATACACTCACTAAGCTACTCCACTTCCAAATTGTTTATGGGGAGAGCCATGTATTCATTTCCATCCACAGACATGAAAAGGCACACCGACTTGATGGACTCAACAGGGAAAGCATGAATTGTATTTGTGGCTACAACTTTGTTTAAGTAGGGATAAAACACCTGCAAGCCAGCATCATGGACGTCCCAGGGAATCCTTTCATATAACATGGCAGTACAAAAAAAACTCTATGACAATTTTCACAGTTATTGGGGCAGTTGACATCACATGAGGACCACTTGACAAAACTTTTAATTTTGCAAAGATACTTAACAGTATCATGTACAATTTCCACATAGCAGGAAAGTTTTTTTTTACTTCTGGCATATGACTCTGAGGTGAAAATAGTCCCCTTTCTTTTAAGCCTATAAAAGTATTTGCACATGCCACCAACCAAATTGAAACTATCTCTGAGCAACCCTGTAATTAATTCTGGGACAGGAAAACACTTCACCATTTTCCCTACCACATCAGTCTGGTGGTCAATGTTTTCACATATTTTTACTTGAGTTGTCCCCCTCTTCTTGAATTTTAAACAAAGATCTTTGGCAGCCCCATCCGGCATGGTACTTATCATCACAGTCAAGTTCATGAAAACAGAGCTGGAAGAACAAATTTGAAGGGCAACATAACGGCTACCATGGACAAGTCGTGCCAGCTCACCATTTAGACTCTCATAGAAAAAACATGAATACACCCAAGAAGGACCTAAATTTTTAACCACCAGACCCAAATGGAGGAGCTGGTGAAAAGTAAGGGACATGTAGCGCAAACCATATAATTCCTGAAACTGTTCAACATATGAATGCAAAAGATCATCAGCAGCGTCTATTTCTTCAATTGAGATGCTCTCCTGACACAATACAGCTATTGCCATGACAAGTTTGCAATGATGTAACCAATATGGCTGCGGTAAAATTCCATTTAGCACAGGCAATGAATAGAAGAAAAAGAAAATTTTCCAATCCGAGGCTTTCATTTGAGCAAATTCTTTATACAAACTACGTGATAGCCTTTGGAAGGAAAGTGGCGGTTTGATACTCTTAAGTCGCTCATCAACAACTTGAACAAAATCAGATATGGAGAATGGAGAACCAGCATGCTCTGTATGAAACCATAGACCAGCTACAGTTTTCATTACACCCAAAAATGCCCCATGCATTATATCAATGGCCATGCAGGAAACGAAATTAGGAAGCATGATAGACAATAATGTTGGGCCTTTCACTCCATACACACTCGAGTCTGGGTCGTTCAGCCTGGCTTCGAAAGCAAGTCGTCCATACTCAACCATTTCAGCATTATCTCTAAGTTGGTAGTTTCTGTTGTATGGAAATACTTGCACAGTGCTATTTCCTAGATCATAGCGTCCTCCTTTCTCCATACAATTAAAACAAGAGTAAGCTCCATTAAATTGCCTTAGGCGCATAAAAGTAGATTTAGCTGGCATGTCGGCAACAACACCTAACAATTTAAATTTAACCAAAACATTTTCACCACAAGGCAATGTTACATTGGCTCCATCATTTTCCAAAACTGATAGTGTATTATGCAGTGGTCCCAGGAATAAATTGGGATTTGGTTTGGTCTTTCCAAACCAAATCCCTGCCAACACTGTGTTTTCCTTTTGTGTTCTTAGTTTGTACTTAAGTTCATTGATGGTCAAATATACAGGCCATATGGAGAAAGTAGAACTTTTGAACAAAGAAATGCCATCAAAGTACATGAAAAAGCTAAAATTATTGCGATTGGCTAGAAAACCATTATCTACACTCTGCTGATAGATACTACCATCATATATGTCTTCAATATTGTTGACATTTTTTTTCTCACGGTTAAATCTAAACATAAGAGATTGAAAGAACCCTGGTCTTTTGAACATACACTGCAGCTGAGCCAATATAGGAAACTCAATGAAATATGCAACATCATTGTGGCCCTGACAAGTATCACACACTGAAAGCTTACTCTCCAAAGCAATTTCACACACTGAACAGTAAAAATGGCAAATGATTAAATCTCTCCCAAACATCTCAAAGTGTTTCTTAAACATATACAGGGTTTTGACGCACCTGTTGTTTGGGGCACAGTGAATTTCAATTAAAGAAAGAAGATCACTTAAACACAGACCTGTTAGTCTGTGACTCAAAATAAAAGTTAGAACTAATAATAAACTTTCCCCGACTGTAACTCGAGCACCATCATATAATGGATGATTATTCAGATCTTCATTTTCTTCATCCTCTTCACTTGAAAATTCTCTTTCAGAATCACTCCCAGGGTCTGCTCCCTCTGAATCTGATGCTTCCGAGTCATTGGATGATACACTGGGTGGAGGTGATGTTTGAGGAGAATCAATATGATTGAAGGCGACAGGTTGATACGCATCTTGAGGTTCTATAAATAAGATAAACATTTCTCAAACAAAAGAGAAAGAGAAAAATATCACCGAAAAGTAAGAAAATCATCTACTAACCATGAAGTAGGTTGTTGTCGGCAAGATTCTCACCTAAATTATGAGGCTCGACATTTCCCTGCTCTTCATCTCCACACACTGGAAAGATAACACAGACACGATGCTGAGTTATAAAATACAAAATAGCTTTCGTAGAGCAAATCATTTCAAAGACGATTAAAGTAACGAGTTTTGTTAAAACTATGTTCAAAATAAATGACTGATCCGAAGTGATCAAACTTACCATTGTTTTCTTCAATGGCTGATCCATCATTTGAATCTGTGCGTATGCTGGATTGGTTCGATGTTTCAGACAGATTTTCCTCGTCGCTGCTGGAATCATCACCAACTCTCACATTCTTCACACCAACAAGACCTGGCGAAATGAATTGATCCCAGTGACAAAGGCAAGAAATTCAAGAAAAATATGTTTCCATAATAAAGTTTGTGCAGTTGCAAGTTTTGCACTGCTGCACCAAAATCAAAACAGTCTACAGTAGCTCATACTAACGGTCTTCAGAACCACCAGACTCGCACTCCGAGAGATCAGAATTTTCTTCTTCAGAAAAGTTTCGGTCTCTTCTGCTTCTGCGGTACCACCGCCGCTTACGGCTTCCACCTGGTGCTCCACCTTCATCCATGGTATGCTCAGGACAGGTTGGCTGAGTGCCCCTTTGAATTAAATTCACACAATACTCATGGAGACCATTCAATTGTCATCTTCTTTTGACTGCACCTTCTGCTGCTTCTGCTCACTGCGGCCCATGTATCCACTCTCACAACTGATGTCGACCGTTAGTCAGAATCAATTGATTTGAAAGTAGCAATATTTTGCCATTTCACTTAAAAAATTTTAAGTAGTTTTTGGGCTTGGTTTAAATATAACAGATTCTTGTTGCAATTTCGTGAAGAGTGCAATAGGTAGTCAACGGTTAGCGTAGTCCTGGTGCCGAGCCGTGGCGTCAGTCGTGGCGTCCCCGTTGTCGGAGTACAGCGTGAGGCCGGTTCCGCCCGTGGCAGCCATCGAACGCTCGTCCAAGATGCCCCAGCCGATGAAGCGTGTCTTGGTCCACTGGACCAAAGACAATCAGGCGGGGGTTGAGCCCTTGAATCATGTTCCTCCGGGAAGCAGGTTTGAGGGGGCCGTCACCACTGTCCAGTTTAGCGGCGACCGAAAGTGGTATCCGGCTAAAATAATCTTAATTAGTGGTGAGTGGTGGTCCTTCCCTAATGAATTTCAGTTGATTGTCTTTGTGGAAATTGTTTCTGGCCCATCGATCGTGACTGTTCGCTATCATTTCGTTGGCGGGCTCTGGCGCCTTTCTTCAGTGTTTTCAATTTAAGTGCAACTCGGCTTACAGCTCAAAGTGTGTTGTGTTTGTGGGTTCCGCGGTGCAACCATTATCGTTTTAAGTCTGTTTTCTCTGCGAGGTTTGTTCGCCAATTTCCTTATCCCCTCGTAAGTTTTGGCCAGATTTATAACCTCAATTCCTGAGTAGGCCTGGTTGGCCAGTCTTTCTCAAACCGTGGGGCCTGTCCCTAACCTTTGCTCCGTGCTAAAGGCTTTCTAATGTCACGAAATTCGACCCGCCCATCACAATTTAGTTGTTTTATTTGCTTGGGCCAGAAGTAATTTCATTACTAGCAAAAGAGTTTTGAAACCGTCCTCCTACACACGAACCTTTCATAATGGTCACTGAAATCCGATTTTGTTTACAGATAGCACTAAAGAATTAAATGACAAAGAAGAAGAGTTGGCGGCGGCTATTCAAAAGAAGGAAGAAGTGAAGTGCAAAAGCCGTAAAAGGTCCTCTGCCCTAAGGACTGGTGCTGCCACGGAGAGGGAGATTGCTCGTGCTCTTGGGACCAAAGCGCCAGTCCCCAAGAATTTGCAGCCGGAATTACATGCAAGTAAAAAAGCAATCAAGGATGCAAAGAGTTGTAAAGCCAAAGGCCAGAAAGCTTTAGACACAATAGTCATCAAGAAAGTATCAAGGAATTTGTTTGAAACGGGTAATGCTATTTTACCTTATTCCCAACATTCACTCTGCCCTTCACAAATTATTAATATTAACTATGCTTATCTCTCCAGCAGCTGAAGAGAGGGAAGGTTCAGACTTAATTGATCTGGACTTGAGTGACGAGGAGCATGATGAGGGGAAGGAAGAGGTGGTGGATGAGGAGGAGGATGGGGATAGTGATGGAGAGGAAGGCGGAAGTGTTCAGCATGGCGAAGAATCTCAAGATGTGCAAGAGGAAAGGACAGAGGAAAAAAAAGAGCAAGAGTGCAATTGTGAAGCTTTTCAGCTACTCCAAAAATATGGTAGGTATTTTTTGTAATGTCACTTAATAGCAGTTTTCCTACCCAGTTTCAGTATGGTGTGCTTTTTTTTGTGCCATCCTCAACACTGAACATAATGTGGGGGGGTGATTGCATGTGTGCCTAGTTGTATTATTTGTAGCATTTTTAGTTCATTTTTCAATTTTGGGGTTGTTTGTTGCTTGCAGATGATCCTTGTTACGTCGGATTTCTCTGTGACATTCAGAGGATTCTTTCGAAACGTAACAAAGCAGGGACAAAACAGCTGTACCTCAAACTGCTGCCAATCCCAGAAGGCGTGAAACAGGTATGGTAATTTGTACATTTTTGTGCATTAGTCGACTGAATTTAATTTTTGACTTTGTTTGAAGGACTGTTTTCCTTTGGTTTCTGCAGGTGGAGCTTTCAGCTGGCACAGGAATTCCTATTCCTTTGTCAATAAAAGACCAAATCAAAGTTGATTACAAAAACAAGGCCTCATCTCTCATGAGGGAAACTCTATTTGCCCTGTTTGGAAAGGGACCATTTCGGACTTTGAATGTCACTGCAAGGGGACACAAAGCTGGCTCTTATGGGATTCCTGAGGCTGTGCTGCCGGCAGTTTTATGTAAGTGTCAATCATTATGGTAAACAAAAGTGGCCAGAATTTGTTTGTGGCGAAGACTATGCGCTAATTCTTTTTTTTTTCTCTCCTGTTGCAGCTTTTGTTAACAGGCACATCTCCAAGAAGCTTACTTCTGCCAAATTCATTTCACTTATCAACAAGAGGGCGCCTGAGTGGCGAAAGTCCAAATCCCCTAAATTGAATAAGGGCAGTATAAACTCCAAGTCTGGCCGGAGAAGTTGTACCAACTCCAATGAGGTAAATTACTTATTATGATCTTAAATTTCCGCTTCCCTGATTGTGCTTCTACTGCATTTTGTCCCCCTGAGCTTTCAGTTTCATTTTCATTTATCATAGTACTTGCCTATTCTCTACATAAAAATAATACCCTATTTTGATCTTTGTGTCTGTGAATGCAGCGTGTCAAGTTAAAAACTTCCTTTTGATATGTTCTTTTAGATACTGTATATCTTTTAGCCCTTTGTTAATAGTAATGAGATAATGTGTTGTAATCGTGTGAGATTCCCCTTAAACATCCCTGATTCATGACGCACTGCCTTTCTCTTTCAAAATCAAGTGGGCATCTACTCTGTTTTTGTCAGGGAATGAATTTTTGCAGACAGTCACGCTGATAAGGTTCCAGTCAGAATACCTAAAGGAGTATTTAGTCGTTTATGTATTTGAACTTTAATTGTTTCAGGTTTTCAAGATAACAACGCCAATGAAAACAGCTACTTCCAGCAAGGCAGCGACCCCCAACAAGGCGGCGACCCCCAGCAAGGCGAGGACCCCCAGCAAGGTGGCGACCCCCAGCAAGGTGGCGACTCCTAGCAAGTTGGCGACTCCTAGCAAGGTGGCGACTCCCAGCAAGGTGGCGACTCCCAGCAAGGTGGCGACTCCCAGCAAAGCAGCGACTCCTAGAAGTACAGCAACTCCCAAGGTGGCAACACCCCGTCCTGCTTCTACCCACAATGACCCTCAATACACTGGGTACAATTACCACAGTAATCCCCCAACACCTTATAATAATTATAATCCCTATAATTATCAATGGGGCAACCATTATGACAATCAGTGGAATGGATGGGGGCCTAGTAGCTACGAGCCAAATTATGCCTGGAAGCCGAATCCAGAGTATACCTCTCTGTAATTGGTGGATGGGGAGGATTTGAAGCCGTAAATGCTAAAATCACTGCGTTGCAGTGAAGACAGTTTTTTTCGTTTTCTTTTTGAAGAAGTGATATATTGGCATGCGCACTTTGATTAGACAGTTGGACAGCACATTGAGATTTTCTTATGCTTCCTTTTTACTTATCCTTTTTCTTGTATTTCTCGTTGTTTAGCTGGTGCATACGGCAGCGCGGCCTCATTGTACCTCATTGTAATTTTTGTACAGAGCACTTGTTTTAATTAAAGGACTTTTCAATGAAAAATTAAATTGTTTCATTATAGACTTTCCCGGCTGTGTATTCGCGGGGCAACGGTGACGGGGAGGAGGGGGTGGGGTGTGGGGGGCTTTGACCCGTTCGGGCGATTATCGGGCTGGTCCGATGCCTCGCACGGGTGAGCGTTGGCTGCAATTCGGACTAGTCCGGTGCGGTCCGTGGTGCGTCAGTCAATTCGTAACCGGACTAGTCCGGTAAGAGCCCGGCTCCTCTGAGTTTCGGGCTTTCCAAATAATGTCTTATTTGGGAACGTTTCGGAAAAATCTGGTATGGTTGCGCGGATCGCATTCGGACTTGTTCCGTCGCAGGGCTCGCATCGGGCTCGGATATTTTTAAACGGGCTGGGCCCATAACCTGTTGGTGGGGGACGATGTGGAGTCAATGACGAACACAGGTAGAAGATTTGAAATACAAGAGAGAGGTTTTATTCAGAGTAATGTAACATCTTATATAGACTTGGAATGATCAGGGTATCGAACAGAATCGAGAGTCAATAGCAGACGACACGAGACTATCGATGTATTGCTGCAGAGCTGCTGCAGAGCAGAGATCAGGTCATCCAACACCCGAGCCTAGCCCAGCTCCTACCCTACTACCAGACCGCCAGTCCCAAATCCCAATCCAACCGGTTAATACAACTTGCACCGTTTTCAATCGTTTAATTTCCTTAGCAGGTTACAACCGATTATAAATTAATAACCGGTTTCAACCGGTTAACCGGTCAATTCTGTAACCGGTTGTAACCGGTTGTGCATTAACCGGTTATTCAGAAAAAAACCTCGGGTCACCGGTTATTGAAAATAACCGGTTATTAACCGGTTAACCGCACAGCTCTAGCCAAAAGCACTGAGCTGGCCCCACCCGACGATTTACATTTCTAACCTTGAATGTAATGAACTAACCTCATAAGCACCGGGGTGAGCAGCAGGCCAGAGCAACACGGAAGGAAACTGATCCTGATCGTTTTACATACCATCAGGAAGATTCTTATAGTAAAGGTGTGCGAATTTGTATCGGAAAAATTCTCTGATCGTATTTTGTCTGATAGTTAATTCCTGATCACATTCACACTAGTACCAAGCGCTGCGCGGAGAGGTCGGCAAAGATTCGGGGCCGTGCGTGTGTCGCTCCATTATAACGTGTGCTGTGTGTTTGGTTACAGGCACTTGCGTAGATTAGAGCCGCTAGTGGGGCCTGGACGTGCACATGGTGGCACCCCCTTGTGACCAAGGGTCGTACCACCATGGTGATTTTCATATCTTATTTTCATTTTATTTTCATTTTATTGACTTTTTATTGACATGCCAAGATGGCTTTTATTTTTTTTTATATCACCCTTGAGCTTTTGTTTTTAGTTCTTTTATTTTTTGTTCTTTCATTGCCAAGCTGGCTTTTATTTTTTTAAATTGATTTTATTTTGTTCTGTATAATAATAAATGTGCTGTTACATAGAGAAGTAAAAGAGAGTCTTAAGTGAACTAGCATATCACTGGGCAACATAACCCTTTCCCATGTTGACATTCGATAGACATCTATTTATATGCTGCTGACATCTCTTGAGTAACGCCCCAACCATTATCCCCACCACTCATTAGTTATTCCTTACTTCTTCTCTTTATCCTATAAATGAAGGCGCCAGATCTCAATCAGCGCCACTTCGTGTAGCGACTCCTTACGGTCAATACATTGGCTCCAACCCTAAACTCCGACTCTTATTCCGCCTCCTCTACATAACACTGGTGGCAGCGGCTTAACTGGAAGGGAGGAAGGGAAGGACCAAGTGCCGTAGCAATAGAGTAATCGCAAAGCGGGCGTGCCTTTAATTTTAACAAGGACAGGGAGGCTGAGCGGTTCTGATCCTACGTGGTCTGGGCCGCACATAACCTCACCTAACCTCACCTTAGCGTAGTTGCGGGCTATTGCAGTAGATTGTTGAGCACTATTCTTTTGAACTGTGCCTGCACTTGTGTAGTTAGCGGAGTAGTTAAGCTAGTAGCAATTAGTAATAATTCAGTTGTTAGTCCAACTGAGCCTCTTCGGAAGTGCTCTACTGGATCTAGTATTAGCAGTAGTTAATAGTCAAACTGAGCCTCCTCGGAAGTGCCCTATTGGATTTAAGTCATAGCCTTTGGTTATAGTTCTTAGTTGTATTGGCGTGTGGACTAACTGTGCCTTTCGTAGAATGTGCACTATTAGATTGAGTGTTTGAGTAACTTGACTAAGCCTGGACTTGTATCTGTACTTTATTAAGTTCGTTTGGATGAGAGTCTATCTGAACCTGTCTTTGGGCTGTGTTCTAGTACATTGTTTGCTTGGGTACCTAACTGTAGCCTTTCTTTTGAATGTGCTCTATTGGGTAGTGTGCATGCAGTATTTAGCTATAGTATAGTGATGCTTGTCTTTATGTTCTCTGTGTCTATGTTGCAGCTTTTGGTAATTGGGGCTTTTGTAGTTTTCGCTAGCAGTGTTTGTCTGGACTAGGTGTGGAGACAGTTCGATCTGTACTGTTACACAGCCGCGTTTAGCTCTTAAAGTTAAGGAGGAGTTTAAAAACAAAGGAGGAAATAAGGAAAAAAAAAGTAAGGACACCAAGTCTTTGCTGTAAATTCTTTGCTTTAGAACTAAATGTATTGTAAGGGTAGGCAAGGGGACACTGTGCCACTTGTAAACCCGTACAAAACAATAGAGTTGCCTCCTTCAGAGGAAAATTGGGATATTGAGAGTAGTGATTCGGGGTACTCAAATTCTAGCCAAACCTGGGCACCATTAGTAGATTCAGTAGAGTCCGTCACCTGTGAACAGGAAATAGAGATTAGTCCCGCTCTAGACTCTAGAGAAGTCTGGACTTTTGGTCAGGATAACCAATTAGAGATAAAACATTATACAGTAGGAAGAAACGAAATCCAGGTACAGCTAAGGGACCGTCGCGAGGACACGTTAGACCCAGACGTGACCTGCTTTGTGCCATATCTAAACGCTCCTAAAGAGCATTGGGAAAGCTACCAACGAGCTAGACAAGAGGGAACAAATCCTCAACTTAGATTCAAGGCTAAAACGCTAAGGACAAGCAACACACACCGCTGGTGGTAAATACTGTGACTTAAGCAATATTTAACAGCAACAGAACAATGAACTCGAGGTAAAACCACACACTACAATTGCAGAGCAACAGGACCAAACTAATCCGGTAGTACAGGGACCAGCAGCAGCAGTGATAGCAATGAGAGGGGAGCCCATCAGGCGACCCAGAGGCAGAGGCCGTGGGAGAGGCCGAGGGGCAATACTCAGGGCAGAAGAAGGCCGAAACCAGGGTCAAGGTAGACATGTTAGAGTTAGAAGGGGAGTTAGACGCAATGGGTATGAAGAGGATAATTTTGAGCAGGAAAATGATGCTGATCAAGAGGGAACAGAAACTGGAGCAGATACAGGGGCAGAGACAGAAACTGAGAGTGTTAGAGGGGAATCAGAAATTTCCGACAATGAAACAGAGTTCCAGTTGCATAAATATGATGGGGAATCAGATTATGCTATATTTCAACTCCAGTTTAAGGAGGTGGCAAAGGCCAACAAATGGAATGAGCAGGAAAGAAAAACTGCTTTACTCCAGTCATTAACAGGACATGCTTCTGATGTTATTAAAACATTGCATCATCAGGGGAAACCAATGACTTTTGAGAATCTAGAGGACATCCTTCTGTATATCTGTTGTAAAGTAGAACTCTGATGAAACAGTTGCATTCATTCATTCTTGTTTGTGTTTTTATTTTATAGGTTACGGAAACTGCCGGTGTGATGTGTGGTGCCCGCATCGCCGTCGCCGTCGCCGCCGCCGCCGACACCACCCTGGCCCCGCTTTTTATGCCGCACGCTTCTATGTCGAGGTTAGTTTGCTCTTTCAATCAAATTTTTAGAGGTTATATTGTTTATAATCAAGTATATCTCATGTCGTTGCAGTGATCCGCCAAGCCTGGCCTGGCCCGCCCCGCCCCGCCCTGCCGGCAATGCTATCCAGGACTTGCTCCAGTGCACAGGTTCTTGAACAGGTAATTTTAGTTTTTTTTTCATTATATAATCTTTGTGTCGTTACCTTTGAAAATAAAATGTTTTCTTTTTTTTGTTTTTATGGTGATTTAGCGCTGCTCGCTGCTGCTCCTCGTGTCCTTCCGTGTTGCTCTGGCCTGCTGCCCACCCCAGTGCCTATGAGGTTAGTTTATTACATTCAAGGTTAGAAATGTAAATCGTCGGGTGGGGCTAGCTCAGTGCTTTTGGCCTCTCGCGCGCGGGGACGGTGTGGACGGGTGCCGGCTGGTCCCGTCATTATTAATATTATTATTTATTTATTGATAAAAATCCGGTTTGCGCGCAAGCGTGTGTGTGTGTGGTTCTGCTAGGAGGACCTCTTTTCATTCTGTATATCTGTTGTAAAGTAGAACTCTGATGAAACAGTTGCATTCATTCATTCTTGTTTGTGTTTTTATTTTATAGGTTATGAAAACTGCCGGTGTGATGTGTGGTGCCCGCATCGCCGTCGCCGCCGCCGCCGACACCACCCTGGCCCCGCTTTATTATGCCGCATGCTTCTGTGTCGAGGTTAGTTTGCTCTTTCAATGAAATTTTTAGAGGCTATATTGTTTAATCAAGTATCTTATATTGTTGCAGTGATCCGCCAGGCCTGGCCCGCCCCGCCCTGCCTTCAATGCTATCCAGGACTTGCTGCACACGCACAGAACAAGACCACAAGGTTCTTGAACAGGTAATTTTAGTTTTTCGTTATAAACTTTGTCGTTATCCTTGAATAAAATGTTTTTTTTTTCATGGTGATTCAGCGCTGCTCGCTGCTGCTTCTTGTTTTCTTCCGTGTTGCTCTGGCCTGCTGCCCACCCCAGTGCTTAAAAAGGTTAAAAATGTAATCGTGTTTAAAATTGATATATCATATTTTGGTTCTAGTGAGTCGCAAAGTGTTTGTGTCTTGCTGCTCCTGTTCGCAAGCTGCTCTTCTTTCTCGCTCCAGTCTTCATAGTTGGTTCTGCTGGCTTCACGTAAAAATAACTTGTTTTTAATCAACATTCATTAATAATAAAACGTTAAGAGGTTACGCACATTAAAATATTTTGTTTCTTGTTGCTGTGAGCGGCGCTGCCGCACTTGCTCGCACATCTTTTCCTCGGACGACGGTTTTGTACACCACATTTATTTACATGTTGTGTGCGTTTTTCAGGTGAGTAAATATTTTCTCTGTGTCTTGTAATGTTAATGTCTGTTTCTTTCCGTTGTTTTCAGGCTGCCACCCCTTCAAAAGGCCTCTGCCTGGAATGGCTCGCGCTCTTGCTTCTCTGCTCCACTCGTTGTCGAGAACGGGGCTGAGCCATTTTCTCTATGGAAGACAAGGTGAGTATTTTTCTCTCTTCCCGAATTTTCTTTTTTCTTAACATTCTTGTCTGTGCGATAGCGTAGCCTTTACCCGACTGTGGCAGAAATCTTTTTTCTGTTGTCCGGGCGAATCGTCGCGAACGGGGCTGAGCCATAGCGAAGCCCTTACCCGATTGGGCTGAAAACTATTTAGTGCCCTTTCTCGGCCTGTTCGTGCGACAGGCTGGTAGATAGCGAAGCCCGTATATACCCGACTACACCACCAGTGACTGAAAATATCTTCTCTGTCTTGCAAATGTTAATGTCCGTTTGTCTCTGTTAATATTTCAGTCTGGCACCAGTACGAACGACCGCTGCGTGGAATGTCCCGCTGTTGCCTCCCTCCTCGCTCTCCACTCTATGCCGTGTTGGAGGCAAACGGTTTTTGGGCCCGAGCGGAGCGAGGACCCCTTTGCATCGACTATTCGACTTTTTTTTTTCTCCCACTAGAGGTGCCATTGTAGCCGCGCTCGCGCGGCCGCATTTCAGCTCCGCGCCGAGAGATGGCGCCACACAACTAGGGCAGGAAGAGAGAAGACGCCACAAAAGTGGGGCAAGAAGGGAAAGACTGGTATTCCAATACAGCCAACCTCAAAATTAAATATTATTTATCGCCTTAGTTAATTTAAAAATACAAAATTAGGTATGTCGTTTGCATGCACATTTTGCATAAAATCGAGCCACATTTCACGATCCTCATTAAACTAAATATTAATATTTTTCAAATGGCTGATTTACCCTTTATTGTCCAGACGTATTGTTGTCAACTTGGCTAGCCGTGCTGTGCGCTCCGGCCGGCTCCTCGCGGCCGTGGTGTGCCAGGGCTTGTAATACTCGTTCGCGCGAGGCCTGTTAACAATGTCGCCGTGGGCGCGCGGTCTGAGAGGCGAGTCGGCATTCAGCGCGTCGTAGGTTCCAATACCAAGTCGTTTCATATTACTATTTTTAGAATAAATTCGTTTTTCGGTTAACGAGGGCCGCTCAGTGCAGTAGGCGCTGGAATTTTTCTCTATGGAAGACAAGGTGAGTATTTTTCTCTCTTCCCGAATTTTCTTTTTTCTAAACATTCTTGTCTGTGCGGTAGCGAAGCCTTTACCCGACTGTGGCAGAAATCTTTTTTCTGTTGTCCGGGCGAATCGTCGAGAACGGGGCTGAGCCATAGCGAATCTCTTACCCGATTGGGCGGACAACTATTTAGTGCCCTTTCTCTGCCTGTTCGGGTGACAGGCTGGTAGATAGCGAAGCGACTTAACCACCAATAACTTAAAAAATCTTCTCTGTCTTGCAAATGTTAATGTCCGTTTCTCTCTGTTAATATTTCAGTCTGACACCAGTACGAACGACCGCTGCCTGGAATGTCCCGCTGTTGCCTCCCTCCTTGCTCTCCACCTTTTTTTTAAAGATTATCGGCTGAGCGGTAGCGAACTAGGACACAAATGCTTTGTCTGTTTGTCCGGGCGAACTGTCGACGGTGAACTCCCGACTAGGCCACCGGTCAGTGTTCCTTTTCTCTGCCTTCGAATGTTAATGTCTGTTGCTTTCTATTCTTTTTAGGTGGCGGCTGCGCCGCTCCCGCCGCCGCGTCCGCTGGTATTCAGTGCTCCACTGTCTGCATTTCAATTCAAGACGTCAACTTCGAACCGCAGCTGTAGTATTATCGCACGATAATACTACTCCCCCAGCACGCCGACCACTGGGGAGTAGGATTATCGTGCGATAATGCTACTCCCCTGCTGGGGGAGTAAGATTATCGCACGATAATCTTACTCCCCCGCAAATATTGAATTTTGACAGCACTAGCACACGGCTGGCTGCGAATAACGCAACCAGATGACTGTAAATAGCGCGGCACGCCGTTAGGGGCCGTCAGTAAATTCCCCTGACATGCATAACACAGTCCATTATAGGGGAGTAGCATTATCGCACGTGCATCTACTCCCCTGCCTTGACACTGCCCAGGGGGAGTAGTATTATCGCATGGTGGTTCTACTCCCCTGCCTCCGCGTATGGTCACGGGGAGTAGTATTATCGCACGGTGATTCTACTCCCCTGCCTTGACCCTGCCTAGGGGGAGTAGTATTATCGCACCAAGGAGAAGCAGTTTACCTGGAGTCGAAACGGAACGGCGGCCGGCCCCTGCCCCGCTATCTTGCGAATGCTACTCCTACACAACCACACGCAATATCGACATAAATGACACACAGACAGATTCCTAAAGGTCCACTCTAATTAAATATCACAAAAGTTTTCACCGCAACGTCACCGAATTTGAATGAGGGCGCGCGCAGCGCGGAGCCTTGCTGGAACGCAGGGTTCCCCCCCTCTCCGTGAAGCGCCGCCTAGCTGCCGCAGAACGTTCCGCTCGCGTTCCGCCGCTAGGGGCGCTAGTGTGCCGAGCGCGAGCAGCGCGCCGCTGCGGCGTTCTCGAAGTAAACGCATATCTTCTGGTGCACTTCAAGGGGGTTAAATTTTTGTTACTAACTTTTCGTCTAAAAGTTTCGATTATTTGTTGCGGGAATGGCCGAGTACGACGATTGCATGAATGCGAGTTATGAGGAGGACGATCCGGAGGCAGAAAAGTCCTTGGTAGGTTGAGATTTAAAGCGAAAGAAACGTAAATTATTGCGACAAATCGCCAAGAAATGTATCACTTTTACTCTATTTTTCAGAATTTGAGTCTAAATGTCGCCCATCTGGACGACTCGTTTGCGTTAGAAGGAGATTCGCTAGTGACAGAGGCCTCCGTGTCATTCACTTCTGACACCTCCATTCTATTCTCTGAGAATGAAGATGAACAAATATCAACATCAACTCCGAAGAAAGAAGCGCCCAAGGGGTTTGCAAAAAAGAAACGACCCGAAAAGACGAGCAAAGAAAGTGCCCCCAGTAATGATTGCTTCAAGAAGCCTGCACCTCCTGGTAAAGGTGTGATAGGAGCTTGTCCAGAATGTCACAGGGGTTTCAAAACCTTGGATGGCTTGAACAATCACATATTGACCCATAAGTGGAAAAGTGAGTCAGTAATTATTTATACCTTAACATTTCAGTTCAATATTGTGGTACTGCTCTTCACTTCGAAATTATTTTGTTTCTTGCAGGGATGGCAACAAGGAAACCTTCTTCGGAGGAAGTTTTGCTTCATTGCATTGAAGGCAGCAGAAAAGTTCTGGAAGATATGAGTTCCTCTCCACATGGGGGAGAATTTGGCGAGAAATTCACTAATTATGTGACTCTTGTTATAGAGAAGGAAAAAAGTGTGGAGTGGGCTCAAATTGAAACGTCTACCAGTCAAATAATAGTAAAAGCAATGGCCCACAGCACCACCTCCAAAGGGGCGGCTTTTGCCTCGGCTCTTCGTGGGCATTTGTATGAATCTGTGGGTAAAGCCTTCTCTCAAGCATGTATAAGGGATGAACTTATTGAATGTTTAATGAGAGTAGGTGTAGTTTGTATGGAGGTAGCTTACCCTTTCCTACTTGAGTACATTAGGAAACTTGCAAATTCAGCTCTTACATTTGTTTTCATGAACATTTCTGGGAGTCAAGGCCAGAATAATAAAAGAAGTTACTCGACGGACAATTTTGCTTCACTGAAAGGGGTGAAGCTCATTCATTATATATCTGGTGCTTGCATGAGAGCTCACATTAGGCATGCCAATAGATATCCCCGAAATGAGAGACTCAAGCTTATAAGAAAGGTGATCCTTGACAAATTTACTACATTTCCTCCATCTGTAGCTCAACCAAAAGACAAAAGCTACTGGACAGCTATTGTAAACCGCAAGGCTCTTCTATTTGTCAATGACATTGCCTTTCCATTCTTTCAAGAGCTTGCAATAATTCTACAGCAAATGGAAATGGCAAATGGAAGTATTGGACATGAAGCTGTTATGGAGAAAGTAGCAGCTACGCCTTCATTACTAAACAAGTGGGACAGTGTAATTGGTGGAAGTTTGGATGAAGATGCATCTTTCAATTTCATGTGCAAAGTGTTGAAGACAATAACCAACACTTATGGAGGTGGTATTTTGCTTAGGCGCACAAATAAAATGCAATACAGAGGAAAAGGGAGTAAGGAATCAATTGGTATAAGTCACAGGGCTAGACTCATCTAGGTTTACATGTCTATGCAGTACATTACTTTTCTTTTGTGATATCAAAACCAAATGTTTGTTCAAAGCTAGTCACTTAGTTTAAGTGTTACTACTTTATTTTCTCTTATGTCAATAAATAATTATCACTGTTCTAAGACAATGATGTAAAAATGTTCTTAATTGCCACACTCCAAACCTTCACTATCAAAACATACATTTGAATAAAAATCATAGATTTCTGGTGTGAAACTGAATTTATTTTTAATTTTTGAACATTGGTACACATTAAGTCAGCTGACCGATATCTTAATACTACATACATAATACCCAATACCTTTTAGGACAATTAACAGGAAATAACATTTTAATATACTATAAATGTATACCAGCAATTGAACTCGCACCACAGAGACACAGAACGAAGGTGTTTTTACATTCCTTCTTTATATTCTTCAGGTTTTCTTGATGCATCTTGGCCTCTTCGGAAGGGGCTCATCAGAAATTTCCATGCTGCTGTTTGTGGCTTCCGTGTTTCCTCTTCCTCTCCTTACATTCATGTCTCTGTGAGTTTTGATCTTGTTGTCAGTGTCAAAGAATTGCTGCACAGTCGGATTGTTGCTTCCGCCCAAAGATGCCCGCTGTTTTCCAAAGTATTGTTCTAAAGGATCCTGACACAGTGCTCGCCCATTAACATATTCAGCACCAGCATCCAGCATGAATTTCATGACAGCAATGAAGGAATTGACTGTCATTTCAATTCCGTCTACTGTCTGATGAGGTAGTAATAATTTCTTTTTCTGTGTTTTTTTTAGGTTCCTCAAACTATTCACTTCCTTCTCCCAATCTCGCAAATAAACAACAAAATTAATCAGCTCGTCAAACCTCTGGTCATCCTTCTTGGTAAATGGACTCAGGCGGCGATTTGCAGTCCGAATGCCATGGTTCTTGTGAGCTCCATTTATGTTATCAAAGAAGTTGTTGCATTTCAAAATGAAAATGACCAGTTCTGAGGTTCCTGGCCACCCTCTTGACTGCAAATCTTGACCGACAGTGTTGCTGAGAACTTGAGCAGCAAATTTAACATTCATGCAAGAGTAGCTGTTGAGATAAACATGTTGAGCATTCAGCTTGAAGCTCTGCCTCCATGTATTCTCATGGTCTTCGAGAAATAGCCTTTCTATAGTTTTCCATGCTAATACCTGTCCTCCTTTGGTGAGTTTCCTTTTACATTTAGGATGAACACCTGACTTGGCTAAGGCATTCCTAATAGTTTTTAATAAATGAGGGCCATCAGATATAAAGTACAGGGTTCTTGTGGGAGAAGCCAAATTCACAGTGTCGTGTACCACACCACTATTTAACTTGGTCACGGGAGAGTGCATTTGAATGAAGCTCCTATTCGTGGCACTCCCATCACAAACAACAGCAAGTATTTTCACACCCCCTACCTCACATTTTGTTATCACATGCCATGTTCTATCATACAAGTCTTCTTTAGACAGATTTGAAGTTGTGTACGCAGCAACAATTTCTTTCAAATTTGTACAGATACCCCTCACCATGTAAGCAAGGACCTTAGTTGCTACTGGAGGTTGATCCTTAAATGATGAATTCTTGATAGTGTCCACCAGATTCTTCATTTCATTTTCAGCATCAGACAAATCAACATAGCCAACTAAAGTTCCAGAGCTTTTTAAGTATACCAATTTTTGAGCAATATGAATTTCATCCATTATTAAAGTATGATACTTTTGGAAATCATTTGGGAATTGTTTCACTTTCTCAAAAATTCTGTCTATTCTCTTTATGACACCCCTCAGTGCGAGGTAACAAGTGACTGTAATCAAATAATGTTCTCTCTGAAGGCAATGTAACAAAACCAGTTTCTCTCATGGTGTTGTAAGCACCAGACGATGTGGATTGAATGAGTAGAGCAAATCTAACAAATGTTGGGTGTCACCGTACCTGCTTTTTATTTTTCACAGTATTTGCTTGGAATTGCTGCTGAATGAACAATTGTTGAAGTGGTGTCAGTTCTGCTTCCTTTAAAATATTTGTCAGTTGATCAGTTAAATCAATGTCCGTTCCAACACCATTTGTTTCCAGCGATGCTTTAATTTTTTTTTCTAGTTTCTTGATGTAAGAATATGCATTTCTCAAATTACTGTGTTGGTAAGATAGCTTTTCTAGCTTCTCTTCTACAGTCAGGTGAATGTTAGGCGTGTGCTCATCAGCAGGCCCTTTCCTTCTGCTTCTAAATCGCTCCAGTGCTTTGGCACACTGCGAGCATCTCCATTTGTGAATTGGAACCAAAAGTTGGCATCTAAGGGACCGGAAGGTTTTTTCATACCTTGTTTCATCATATGGATTGGTATCTCGAGAGCCACTTGAATCTTTGTCCCAAAAATGTTCAAAGTCTGAAAATTGTGCTCCACAACAGATCTCGTATCTTCTTACTTGGTCAACAACACTTAAAATCTTGTCGATTAATGGTCTTACATTGTTTTCGTTTAGATAAACTTTTTCTCCACAAGCTTCGAATATTTCTGTTATTGTTTCATCTTGCAAGGTGCGACGGTGTGCTGGGATTTCCATAGCTCCACTGCAGTTCACAAAAATATTTCTCTAGATGGCTTTTATTTTCCCACGAGACAGTAACATGACATGAAACCCATGACCATCATAGATGGATATCCGATAATGTGGAAGCGTTGCTCTTAAAGCAGTCAACACTTCTTGTAGGACAGATGTTGATAATCCTCTATCCACCTCAAACAGTAAAACAGTTTCAAAACACGGGTCAAACCAAATTTACAGATGATTTCTTTATAAATTTGTTACTGTACCTCTCCCTCATTATTTTCTGTACTTTCTTTTCCTTTCAATTCAATATTTTCAGTGCTAGAGGGTGATTTTAGTGGTGCTGGTAAGTTTTCTTGAACTGGAGAATCTGCTGATGTTTCTGGTGGAATAGGCGACAACAATCTTGCAGTTGATGGAGTTAAAGAGCTCCGGTCCAAAGACTACAAATAAAATAAATAAATATATCCGTTTTAAATTTTGGTATATACACTAGTTATAATTAGTTGTCTTTCATGATTAAAAAAATACAAATGAAGTAATACCTGACTCAACTCCGATGGAGTGGGTGACAACAGAGCATCTCTGAAGCACTCAGTAGCATTAGTTTCAGTGGAACATGATGATGAGTAACCCGAGGTGAAATCATCTCCATCAATGCTTACTGTTTCACCGAAGTCATCGGACGAAATTTCCCCAAACTAAAAAGGAATACAAAATCATTATTTGGCTGAACCAACACGTACATATTGCTGTCCACTTGTTACCTGACAAATGAAAGAAGGGAACTTACAACTGTCCCAGCAGACAGAGGGTCTCACCCAACTCCTTGGCTCTGCCCCTGACGCCCCGGCCACTTCCACCGCTCTGGTTCTTCAGGCCTCGCTTCAGGCGGCCTCGCTTCACGGCAGTAAATCCGCCTCCTCTTTTCTTTCGCGGCATTACTGTCAGTAAAAAAACATTCAAATTAATAGCGACAACAAAACGTCATACGAGGACGATAGCAATGACGAAACATTGTTTACTATTAGTATAGGTTACGGTACGCCTCAGAGCACATTTATCACTAAAACATGGAAAAAACCTGCACGGGCAAACTAAAACCACGGTTATAATTTTTGTTCATCACTTGCGTACCTTATTTTCAGTCGACAACTTAAATTATCACGTTTCTCCGCAGGAAAGATGAGGTTTACCGCGCTGCTCGCGCTCGGCACACTAGCGCCCCTAGCGGCGGAACGCGAGCGGAACGTTCTGCGGCAGCTAGGCGGCGCTTCACGGAGAGGGGGGGAACCCTGCGTTCCATCAAGGCTCCGCGCTGCGCGCGCCCTCATTCAAATTCGGTGACGTTGCGGTGAAAACTTTTGTGATATTTAATTAGAGTGGACCTTTAGGAATCTGTCGGTGTGTCATTTATGTCGATATTGCGTGTGGTTGTGGAGGAGTAGCATTCGCAAGATAGCGGGGCAGGGGCCGGCCGCCGTTCCGTTTCGACTCCAGGTAAACTGCATCTCCTTGATCGCACGGTACCGAAGGTCCCAAACTTCAAGGAAAACGCAGTAACTTCAGCGGTTGGGGGGTCCGAATGCCACCCAGGTGAAGTTGGGTCGCTAGTTGTTTGCCCAGAAGATGGCGCCCGCTATAGACTGAGCCGTGCACCGCGCTCGTGTACGGATTACTATAACAGACGACCTCCCCTTGTAAAAACAGCATCATCAGAACATGTCTACGATATTCAATTTTCGAGATTGTTAGGGCAACGCTCTGCGCCTGGCGGACGAATGACCCACTCAGCTGGCCAGGGGTGTCAAGTGTCATCTGCGGGCGGCCAGCTGGGAGAAGTACGGGGTTGGTCCGCCAGAGCGCAGCACCGACCGGGGGCGCGTCGAGGGGAACGTGGCCGGAAGGTGAGGTGGAAAAAAAGGGATGGATGGTGGATTGTGAGGAGATGGTGGGTGATGTGTGAATAGTGTTGGTGCAGCGAAGAGACAATAAGTGAAGTGGACTGAAGAGTGGAAATCAGTAGAGGAACGATAAGAGAATGAACGGTGAGTGGGACAATCGGAGCGAGGGTGCCACCCTTTAATTGTAATGTAGATGATAAAAGGTTAGACAGGTAGAGAGTAGGCTTAGGTTTAGGTTAACTGTACACGTGTGGGATAAATAAAAGGGACTAAAAATTGAAAGATCACACCGACACATTTAAAATACCCTACCTCCCAGAATGACTTGGACCAGCGGGCAAGCAGCATGATTTCCTTAAAAAACTTTTGTCTTAAACATGGAATTAATAATTTATCTATGCCAAAAATTTTAACTGGGAGGGATCGTCTGTCATGGGAGTTGACTGTTAAACCTATGTTGGCAAGAGTTTTTGTTAATTCAAACATAAAAATTACTGTATTTACTGCTCGAGGAGAGCAGAAAACAACTTGGTCTGAGGAAAATTTGAAACGATTGCTATTGACTTTGCTACTGCAGCATTGGAACAGAGGTTATAGGAATCTTATCCAAAAGAAATTTGTCACATTCAGATGTTATGAAAACTATGTCTGGTCTCATGAATTTTTTCCCACCCAAGTTGAGATACGATTATGGGCTGAATATTTCTTTAGAAGAATCCCTGTGAGAATAGGAGGGAGAGAAGTAATAGTAGGCTGTTGGGAGGCACCGATAACTCCCACCATTAAATTAATCAAGAAAGAAGAAAAGACAAAGGGAAAGAAGAAAGAAGAAAAGAAAAATCCAGAGAGAGAGGAGGTCAAGGACATGCACAACTTTCAAGAAAAGAAGCCAGATAGAACCCAGAAGCCGGAAGAAAAAGAAGAGGAAGAAACGCCAGGGGCAGCTGAGCGAAATTTGATTGTACAGCATATTCACTCTGTTATAAAATTAAACAATTGCAATATTTTCTCGGTTCTAATGAAAATTCAGGGCGTGGACCAGAGAGTAACAGTGGACACGGCCGCAAGCAAGTCACTGATATCAGTTGATTTAATTCGGGACGTGCCCCTGTTACCCAGTAAGTACTGTCTTGTGTCGGCTAGTGATAGTGAATTAAGCCTGTTAGGTGAATGCAACATCATTTGTGAGGCAGAAGGCCAGAAATTTGAACATGCGATGCTGGTCCACAACTAGAAGACTCCAGCCTAAAGAGTACTATTGGGAAATGACTTCCATGACAAGCTTAAATCAAATGTTTGTTTTTTGAGAAACCAGTTCACCATTCCGACACCGGAGGGAGTGATTGTCCTAAGCCGTATAGAAAGGCCGGTGGTGTCAATGGACATCTGTGCATGCATCCGAGAAAAAGGAGATTCCCATGACTGCCCCAGTCAAGTAATTGCCAGGAAGGAAATAAAAATCCCTCCGAGACAAGATGCGAAAGTTAAGGTTTCTTTTAGCCCAAAGCCACCAACTACAACAAGCTATTTTGAACCAAGCGAAGTTATGGATGGAGTCCTAGTGGGATGGGACATGCTTGTAGACCCGGACGACGATGCTACATGGGTGACGAACATTTCGGATGAGGAAGTGTTGGTGATGCCCGGATTGAAGTTTGGTTTTCTCCGGAATGATCTTCAGTTGAGGGCTCCGAAGAAAAGGCAGTCGATGAAATTGTTGCAGTATCTCAGGAACCAGTTCACTCCACGCTTTGGGGGGGAACATCTTCACCGTCCAGGAGGGAGAGCCTGCAGAGGAAGAGTTTGATATTAATCCTGAATTACCAGAAGAAGACAGAAAGGCAATTAGGGCAATGTTGAAGAACAATTCAGATGTCTTTATGAAAGAAAATGAGCCCCTTCGGACGACATCAATAATGGAAGTTCGTCTTCCCCTCAAGGACGATGGCAAAGTGATCTATCAACATAACTACTCACTGAGTCCAGTCCAGGATAATGCTGCGTCCGAAGTGATTCAGAAGATGCTCCAGGAGAGAGTCCTCGAACCAGCTCCACACTCCAACTACAGAATTCCATTTTTCCTGGTTGAAAAGGGAAAAGATAAAAATGATGTAATGCAGTACCGATTAGTCCTCTCTGCGAAGAAATTAAATGAATGTTTTGCAAACATAAATTATGCTCCAACGAAAATTCCCCATATTTTGGCTCAACTGAAAGGAAAAACTCTATTCAGCACCCTGGACCTATCCTCATCTTTTCATCAACTGGAGATTGATGAGAGGGATAGACACATTTTGACAATTCAACATAAAGGTCAACTTTTCCGATATAGGTCACTGCCTCAGGGTTTATCGATTAGTAGTCAATTTTTGTGCTTTGCCCTGACACTGGCACTAGACAAGACTCTCTTTAAATGTGCAATAAATTACGTGGATGACACTATTGTTTACTCTGAAGGACGTGTCAAAGAGCACATTGAGAGTTTGGATCTGGTCTTAGGCCAGTTTAGAAAAGCAAACTTTGGTATTAATAGGAAAAAATGCAAATTTGCTTATCCAAAAATTTCATTCCTAGGACATATAACAAGTGGAGAAGAATATTATCCCGATCCGAGAAAAATTCGTGAACTTGAAAAGTTATTGACTGCTAAGAACAGAGCTCAAGCAAGATCAATTTTCTGTTACTATAGTCACTATCGTACATTCATTAAGGACTTCCACAAAATTAGTAAGCATGTATTAGATGCCGCTGACCCGAAAGCTAAATTTGAATGAGGTCCAGACCAGATCAATGCTGTTACTATACTTCACAAAATGCTGATTGACAATGTAGCTTTGATGCATTTTGATCCGGACAGGTATACGATTGTCACGGTGGATGGTTCTCCAGTGTATGGCTGCGGCGCAGTCCTTCAAAAGTGCCCTGAAACAAGGAAGTTCCGTCCTGTTCAAGCAGTTTCCAAAATCACAGCGAAAAATCTCAGCTCATGATACAGAGCTCTTAGCATTGTATTATGCCCTGCAAAAGTTTAGAATGGAATTACATGCTGTCCAGTCGTTTGAAATTCACTCAGATTGTAATGGATTACAACATATAACGGCCTTACCACATTCTTCTTCCCGTCAAGCTCGAGTAATGCTATATCTGTCTCAATTCCATGGCAAATATAAAATCAAGTACAAGCCCGGGAGGGAACAGGTTTGCCCGGATTTCCATAGTCGGAACCCGGATCCAATTCCATCGTATGATCCGCATGACGAAGAATTTGACGCCTGGAAGCTACCGGATGAAGAACCGAGGAATCCTGAAATTTGCAAATTACTGGAACAAAAATCTACAGAATTATTAGGCTCAAAACAAGATACATCAATAACAGCTAAATATTTGGAAGAAAGGCAGAGTAAAGAAGAAAACAATTGTAACCTGCAACCTGAAATTCTGAGAAGAGAAGAAACAAGTCCAGGGAAAGAAATGGGTCTAATTAATGTCTGTAGCTGCTGCTTTGAACCCGACGATCTGAAAACATTTTTAAAAATTGATTGGCAAAAACCTATAAAAATTTCTTACACCCCGGAGACTATGGCCCTAATCACTATGAAGATACAGGGAGTGAAAAGGAGTGGTGTAATAGACGCAATTGCCCCATGGTCAATCCTCAATGTGAACCTGCTAGGAGAGGGAACAAACGCAAGTTTAATGACAGGAGACATTGAGGTGCGACCAGAGAAATTAATACCAATAACGGCCTTTTTTCATGCAACCATAGAGCTAAAACCGGGAGAAGAAAAAGTACATCCTTTTCTGGTTGAAAATCAAGAATCAAATGATATACTACCTAGTGCAGAGAAAGTCCCGCTTTGATTATCCAGCTAAGCTACAGCAAAAGTTTAGGTTGGGCACGGTCATAGTGCAAGAAGGTCCAGTCACGTACTCGGTTCGCCCCGAGGAAGGAAAGTATAGAAAACCCGTCCGAGTCCATGTTTCCCAAATGAAACCATTTGTTGAACGTGACAGAAATTTAGCGTAAAGTGTGAAGAAATTTTTTTTTCTAAAACCATCAAGCAAGGAGGTTTAGTTCTCAGTTTGCGGAGGTGGGCCGTCGTTCCTCTCGCGTGTCAAAAGTACTCCAGCTCCAAAAAAAAAGTTTCTTAAAACAAAAGAATTGAGCATGCAAGATTTTATATTTTTATTTCCCCTGCAAGAGTTTCATTTTTATTTTATTTTTCTGATGAAAAATTTTTTTTGAAAAATTTAACACTGTCGACCACTTTTTACTTTAAGAGGAAAGAGGACCACTGCTGTTTTCGGCCTCTGCGGGCCGATTTTCGGTTGACTTCTAACGATCGCCAGAGCCTAACCGCTCGAGGTGTCGAGTTCAAACTTCGTGAGGGAGTAGATAAAGGTTCGATCTAAATGTCGGTGTGTTCAAAAAAAAATATAAACCGGTCTGACATACCTAATATCGGCCGAGACTTTGCGCTTCGATTGCTTGTTCCCCAGGTATCTTAAAAATAATTCCTTATATTAACTTCTAGATAATTTCTTGTTCTATCCAGCGATACCTGCCCGCGGTGTGTGCGATGAACGGTTTGGCCACAAAATAGGAAACGCCAACCCTCTGCACGGGCCTATTCGATCATTTTTCGAAGCGGCGCGAAACCATGGGTGAATGTTGCAGCGACCCAGGTATGCACGCCCCCGCTCTGGCTCCCCCGCCCCCCTCTGGCCCTCCACATGTGAGCCGAAGGATAATGGGGGAGGACAGCGACCCGTGCGGTGCGAGTCCTCGCCGCTGCGCCGGGCCCCGGCCGTCCCTTTGTATTGACAAACAATAGGCGAAGCCCGATTTTGAACTTTTTGAACGGTTTAACGGATGTGCCTCTCGCTTAGTCCACGTTGTCGCTCATAACAGGACGAGAAAAATGAGGTGCGGCGGCTATTTGTACTCCATCCCGTTCAGAAATTGGGCACATCAATGTCCCTGTTAAAAGTGGCGTATCTTCTGAACGCTTAGGGGTACGACCATCATACAAACACCATTCGGTTTGTTTTGGAAAGGTCTTCCAAAACAACCGAAAACCAGACGGGTCAAATCCTATTTTCAGTTAATCACTATTTTGAGCGGGCCCTCCGATTTTTTGTGCGACCCTCCCGACCGACCTGAGCCAGCGGGGGGCACACACGGTGCGGCGTCCGGGCTAGGCGGGCCGCGCGGGGGAGGGGAGCCCGGCTCGGTATACTTCATTTCAAAGCTGCCCTCGCGACGTCACTAAAAGTGTTCAAATCGGCCCGTGCAGAGGGTTGGCGTTTCCCATTTTGTGGCCAAACCGTTCATCGCACACACCGCGGGCAGGTATCGCTGGATAGAACAAGAAATTATCTAGAAGTTAATATAAGGTATTATTTTTAAGATAGATAGAAAAAAAGTAATCGTTGCCCAAAGTCAAGGGCATACCGGAGGTGTTCAAAAAATTATTTGAGCACACCGATATTAAGATTGAACCTTTATCTACTCCCTCACGAAGTTTGAAGTCGATACCTTGAACGGTTTGGCTGTGCCGATCGTTAAAAGACGACTCAAAACCGGCCCGCAGAGGCCGCCAACAGCAGTGGTCCTCTTTCCTCTTAAGATATTGCTTAGGTATATAGAAAGAGAGAAGAAGACTTGTTACTATTAAGAAGCCGGGTCCGGCCAGACCGCAGGCATGGGCCAGGAGTGATCATAAATGTTAATTTATTTTCGCTTCCGTACAAAATTTTTTTTATGGAACGGTACACGGCGGAAGTGGTGGATAGCTGGAAGAGTCTGGATGAGACGGATTATTTTATACATATAAGTTAGTATAGAAAGACGCCGTTGCTATGGCGACTGTAGGGTAAGAAAAATGGCGGCGACAGTGGAGTATGAAAAACTTACACGTCTCATGAGAAGATTTTTGAAAATTATTTTAGCGGCATTCGGGAGCCTGATTAAGCCCGTGCATTTTTGGGTAACACAGAAATGTAAGCCGAAAGGGTAAATTAAATTGAATTGCATGATTTGAGGTTAGCTCTAGAAGGAAAAATAATATGTCGAAGAATTACCTCTTGAAAAAAAAGGACATCGTTTCACTCATGGCAACACGACTGGTCCAAAATCCATGAGCAGACACAAAATCACCTGCAGCAAGAGAAATGTATACAAATAAACAGTCCATTGGTTTGGTAAATAACAACAAAAAGTCCATTACTTGGTAGTGCGCGGCACTCTACACATACACTCGCGAGCTGCGCGTGGGCACGCCGGCGCGCGGCCAAAACGGGAGTTGGAGGGAGGTACGCGGACGATAGGCGAACCAGAGTCGGGTCCAAGAGGACAGTAAAGTGAAGAAAAAATTCAAACAGTTTGGAATACAATAAAAATAATAAGAAGAACCACAAAGAAATAACTTTGGGAGACGCGAGGAAGCACACACGGCGTGCACCTCGGACAACGGCGGCGGGCAGACTGGCCCTCTGGCCGAGAGACACACAGTGGGACGCGCACTGGAGAATGCGCTGACAGCGCGGACGCGCGCTGGGGACGCGAGACGCTGTATCTCTGCACCAGGGACGGTCTGGAAGACGGGGGACCGTCACAATTCGAAGGGAAGGAGTGAATGAGAAGAAATAATAGAGGGAAGGAATATTGCAAGTTCTGGAAATATAGGAGAAGATAGATGAGAAACAAGGATAGGTTAGAAAAAAATTATGCAATAAAATTTTTTCATGAATTTTTTTTTTACATAGGAATGCTCTAGATTATTTTTAGGATAGGGAAATGGGAATAGGTTTAGTTTCATAGGTAGGTACTCGTGGGCGAGCCGAGCCGAGTCGTTGAGACCTTGACTCGCCGACGGAGTACAGATAGGATAGTGATAGGATAATTTCTGGTGGGGTGGTGTCACGGGAGAGAGCGAAAGCCCCGGGCTCGGTGTGAGAGAGAGAGAAAGAGAGAGAGAGAGCCGGGGCCTAGCGCGCTACGCAAAGAGGAACCCGCGATGTGCTGGACTCAGCACCCCCGGGCTGGCATAGGCCCCGCCTGTGCCAGCCCGAAGACACGACGGCAGACGTGTGTGCACCCTCGAAGCGGCAGCACCGGTGAGTACTCGGACGGCAAAAAGTGTAAATCTACCCTCTTGTCTTTTCCCCCTTTCCTCTATCAACGACTACACCCAGACTCGCAGGGTACAGACCGACAGTGAAACACCCTACGGGACATGGTGGAGGTGCGTGAGGTTTGGGTCCGTAATTGGGAGTACTTTTCCGTGCCCGCTACACCGTCTCCCTCTTTCTTTCTTTTACCAGTCTGGTAAGGGAAAGAAGAGGCCCAGTAGTGTCAATCTACCAGCACGCGCGCGGAAGCGGACGAGAGAGAGCGGCGAGAGAGAGAGCGGCGA
>CM049605.1:436885-500005 GCA_026979955.1 Megalurothrips usitatus
CGGCGGGTGACCTGGGGGGGGCCAAGATGGCGGCGGGTGACCTGGGGGGGCCAAGATGGCGGCGGTTAGGTTGGGTTAGGTGACGACCCGTCAGAATGGGCTACCAAGATGGCGGCGGGATTGGGTTAAGTTGGGTTAGGTGACGACCCGTTACAATGGGCCACCAAGATGGCGGCGGGTTAGGTTGGGTTAGGTTACATGCTACCCGTTACAATGGGGCATCAAGATGGCGGCGGTTAGGGTGGGTTAGGTGACGACCCGTTACATGCTACCCGTTACAATGGGGCATCAAGATGGCTGCCCGTTACAATGGGCCATCTATACTACTTGTGTTGATTCCTCCCCGGACAATTAAATGTGTACCTGTGCAAGTGTGTCCCCATAATGTTGAAAAGGATACTGTGTTTGTTGGCAATCCTAAACTACTGCAAAATCACAATCTACTGGTGTCTGATTTTATCTTAGGCCCAAAAGGTATTCGTTATGTACAAATTACTAATGTGGGAGATGTGTCGCAACGGGTCTCAACAGATATGAATTTGGCAGTTGACGAAGAAGGTGTCGAACATTTCACAGGTTTTCAGAACGTGAACACGGTTCACGGTGACAGCTCACCGCAGGCGGAGCCAGCAGAGCTGCACTTTGACATTAATCCCGATTTGACCCCGGAGCAACGGGCGGTAGCGCTTGACCTTCTGAAATCCTATTCTGATGTGTTCGTGTCGGATGTTAGTGAACTGCGCCGGTGCACCTATCCTCCCATTTTTCTAGACTACGACAAGCGGAAGCGCGTGTCACAGCGAAATTACAGGATGAGTGTGGACGAAAAGGACTTTGTTGAAGAATATATACAAAAATTATTGTCGGCTGATTTAATTGAAAAATGTACATCTGTTTACTGCACTCCTCTTCTCGTGGTTCCTAAGCCCAACCACACCAAGGAAAATCCGTCTTACCGTCTGGTACAGGACTTTCGGAAAATTAACAAAATTTTGGCGGATATCAAATATCCAATTCCTGACACGCAGGAGTTAATTGATGCTTTCCAGGGGAAGAGCTACTTTACTAACGTTGACAGCTGTAGTGGGTATTGGCAGCACACGCTCCACCCCGACTCCAGAGATATCACTGCATTTGATTCTCCAGCGGGATGTCGGTATAGGTGGAAAGCTTTGGCGCAGGGATTGAGTGTCGCTCCGGCGGTTTATGCCTTGGCAATGGACCACACCTTACTAAAACTGAAACAAACAGGCAATGTGATAATATATTTTGACGACACCAGTGTCGGTACGCAAACTTTTCAGGAACATTTGACAGCCCTTTCGGAATTTTTGGAACTTCTCAGAGAGCATCAAGTAAAATTAAATATTAGATAAAGTACATTTTTCCAGCGCAAGGTAAAATTTTTGGGCATGGAAGTTGATGGCAAAGAAGTTTCTATCTTGCCAAGTAGGATTCGTGCCATTTCCAAAATGCCTGCCCCACAGGACAAAGACAAGCTGCGTTCTGCTTTGGGGGTATTTGGCTACAACAGGCGTTTTATCAAAAATTACACACAAATTGCTTTCCCATTGATTCAGCTTTTAAAGAAGGATGTGGACTTTGTCTGGGGGCAACCGCAGCAGCAAGCATTTGATCAATTAAAGCAAATTCTTTCCAGCCCTCCAGCACTTCGGCTATACAATCCTAAGGCCCCGAACAGGATAGCGACGGATGCGTCATATTCTGGACTCGGTGTCCAATTTTCCCAGCAGGACTTAGACACTAAACGGTTCCACCCGGTCGGGTTTGTTAGCAGATCGCTTAAACCCTCCGAGAAAAATCTTCCTGTTTATTATCTAGAATGTGCTGCGATAGTGTATGGCTTCGTAAATTTCAGGCACTATGTACAAAATAGAAACGTGGTTACGACAGTTGTGACGGACCATCAGAGCTTGCGGAGTTTGCTGCAAACGGCGAGACCGGAGGGGCCGATCGCGAAGCATATTGTGTTTTTAAGCCAGTTCAATTTTCAGATCGAATACAAGCCGGGAAAGACGCACCTCAATGCGGATGGTCTGAGTCGCAATCCGGTGGACGTTCCGGAAAAGACTGTCGACGAGGAGGTCGACGAGGTTTTCCCGGAGCGTCTCTCGGGCGCCTCTTATCCTACCGGCAGCGTTACCACCCCGTTACCACCAGGGCGCAGAGGCCACGCGACGGCGCCGCAGAGGCAAATGCGGAGCGAGAGGATGAAATTAACCAAAATTACGTTCCAGACATGACTTCCTTCTTTCTCCATAACAAAGCAGTTCTAAAAGACTTACAATTTGGCGATCCAGAGTTGGCGAAAATCCGCGACAAGCTGCGGGCCGGAGCCGACGTCAAAGGATACCAACTTCGGGACGAAGTACTGTACTATTCGTGGGCTGAGAAATTGCTGCTGGTCGTGCCTAAATTGTGCGTAAAGTATGTCCTGCATGAGTTCCACGATAGTCGGGGCCACCGGGCCACAAAACATCTGGTGCAAAATATTCTACAGTATTTCTGGTGGCCCACTATAAATGCTGATTCTAAAATCTACTACGAAAGCTGCCACTTTTGCCAGTTGCACCGCAAAGATCGCCTTAAGCCGGGATTTCTAAAACCCTTGGTATCATCCCGGCCGTTTTCCAACATCAGCTGCGATTTTGTGGGCAAGTTGGACTTAACAAAAAATAAAATGGAACACTTTTGCGTTATCACCGATTCATTCACGAAATACGTGTGGACGAGGGCGTGCAGGAAAGCGGACACGGAGACAGCCATTGCTTGCCTCACGTCCTTCTGTATGCAGTTTGGATTTTGCGAAAATTATACCACGGACAGCGCCTCATATTTTACTAGCTATGTTTTTCAAAAAGCCTTAGACAAATGGAATATTTTTCACAATGCCTTTCGGAAAGTGCCGCACTGTAACGAGCAGGTGGAGCGAAGCGTTTAGTCGGTGAAAAATTTGTTAGCACAATTACTACTTCAGTTTGGCAACCAGTGGGACGAATATCTGGAACTCGGCACGTTGTTGTTTGATCTAAATTTTCACGAGACTATTAAAACTTCTCCGTTTTTTGCAGTGTATGGATTTCACCCTAATGTACCAGGAATCTTGCAATTATTACCCTCTACTAATACTGATTTGGACTCTAAATTAAAGGATCAGGCGGCGCTATTGCACGATCTGCGCTCTCGAATTCAGGTTGCCCAGGATAGGAACAAGCGTCATTACGACGCTAAACGTCAACAAGCTTCTTATCGAGTGGGGGATCTGGTTCGAGTCCGTAGCGAGGCGGACGAACTAAAGTGGCCGGACAAAAACATCATCTGGCGAGGTCCGTTCACCGTTGTTGGGAAAAGGTCCGAACTGTTCTACTTCATTCTGGTTGACACCAAACTCCCTCTAGGTGGACTGAAGCAGGTGGTAATCCTTTACCACCGGTACCACGTTCAAAATCTACGGCCATATCGCGAGAGACCACAGGACCTACGACTTTCCGACTCGCCACACCTTCTGACGGACGTTACGGCTATTGCATTAGGGCACGGCGCTGACGAGGCGTAGACAGTTTCGCTACCGATGACTTACGGGTGATGTTTTGCGTGTTACAGGTTTTCACTTGGCATTAGTGTCGGTACTGGTTTCGTTTTCCCTCCGTTGTTATCTCGACAATGTCTTTCCTGCAAACTATTCTTTGTGTGTTTTTCCTGTTGGGGGCGGTCACGTCGGGACCGGACGAGACTATACCGTCGAAAGTAACGTATGACTCGACGACAACACTGCTGACGACTGGACTATACCGACAGAGACTGCCTTCCAAATTCGTGGCGGAGGCAGTCGACACCATTCACTTCATCCGCCCACTCCCGGAAGTGCCCGTCGCCGAGATCCGGGCGCAGGCGGCGCACATCGCGGCTCGAATGCAGTGGCGCACGCTCGCGGCCAGGAACGCGGTGCGTGCCTGGGACGAGACGGTCGACGCGGTGCTGGGCCTGGTCTCTCTCAACCGCAAGGTGGAGATGGACCTGACCCGTCTCCGTAGGGGCCTCGCGTTCCTCGGGCAGGCATTCGAGTTCTGCTGCGACCTGGTCACGGATCAGGCCGTGGCGCCTCTCATGACGGACGTGTCCAACTTGCGAGGGACCATGAAAGCATTGGTCTCTGCGCAGTCCAGCCTCGAAGGCGACGTCCAGACAATGGCAGGGAAATTTCAAAATTTTTCATCGTCGGTGAGGGATTCAATCGAATCCGTCACCCATACGATGCGCCTGATGGAAAGAACTGCATCTCAGGACATAACAGCGGTCCGAAATGACGTGACGATCCTGCTCATCATGGGACAGGTGTCGACACTCATTTCCCATGTCATTGCCGAGGAAATGACGGTGCATTCTCTCCTGATGGCCTGCGCCCAGAACAGACTGACCCCTCAGGTCATCGGTCGCGACAGGTTGGTGGAGGGAATCCGGACTTTGCTGGCCAAGGATAGCTACAAGGGTCTAGACCTGGCGGTCTCCGACGTCAGCAAATTCTACATGGAACCACTCACCACCTGTTCCATGGCAGAGGAAGCCGTCCATCTTTTCGTAAAATTTCCGCTTAAAACCGTGACGAACACATGGCACGTTTTTAAGTACATTCCGATCCCTTTCGCGTGGCAGGATTCGGTATGCAAAATTCACATACCGGGGGACTTCCTTCTGACGGCGGCCACAGACACTGGGGTGGCCATGCTGACTGAGCCGGAAAAATCGCGGTGCACCAGTTCCGACATCTGCCAGATCCCTCGGGTGGAGGCTGGATTCACGCGGGAGGGGGCCTGCCTGACGGCCATGCTGAGCAAACGCACGGTAAAGGACGTCATGCAGGACTGTGAGTTCCACTGCTTCCCGCAGGCCACGCCCGAGGTGATGAGGGTGCACGCGCAGGAATTTATAGTAGCGGTGCCACGGTCCATCACGATGGAAGTGCGTTGCGCGAAAATCCGCCAGTCGCAGACGCTCAAGAACGTCGGGTTCGGGGCGTATCGGGTACGGCTGCCCGGTAACTGTTCGATTCTGCTAGATGGTGCCCTGGCGGTTCGCACGCGACGCATCACGGCGGCATCGGCGCCGGAAGCACCGGAAGTTCAATTCCTGATTCCCGCCCAATGGGGTTCAAACCTGAACTACGAGCTGCCCGACCTTCACGAGCTAGGCCAGGCCCCAAAACTCGCCAACGACCCGGCCTTAATTAATCCCAATTGGACGCTAGCAGTTCCAACTTTCGAGCTAACGCGCAAGATTCCTGAAATTTTTGTTCCGGAACTGCAGCAGGCAAAATTTAAATCTTACAGTTTCTTTCCCGGGGAATCAGTGGTTCTCCTGGGCATTCTCGGAATTTTTGGCATCCTGATCATTATAAATTTATTAGGCATTTTCGTCCTGTTCGTGAAGTTAAAGTACGCTACGGCGCGGCCAGAGCCGGCGCCGCAGACGGCAGCCGCTCCGTCCGAACAGGGCGTAGACAGGAGACGGACACGGTACAACCAACAGGGACAGCTCGCGGCCCCTCGACACGCTGGGGAAAGGGAATACGGGCACGGGTACTCCTATGCGGAGGAGGTGCCCCTAAATTGGTCACGCCGCCCTCGCCTTGTCCTCCCGACTACGGAGGACGAACTGGACTAGACGACCAAACACTGACGAGACACGACCTGAGTACTTTTTCTGTCCAATTTCGCTATTCGCCTTCGACAATTTTTTTCTCGTTCTCATTTCTTTTTCTTCTCACTTTCCATTCTCTTCCCATTCTCTATTTTCTATCCCTTTGCCGACACTTTGCCGCCGGGTGCTCTCCACCGTCCGTTTCGAGGAGTGTCGCCGAGCTGCGAGTCCGTAAGGAGGAGCACAGCTGCAGCACTGGTGCAGTGCCACCGCAGCTGCCCCATGCCAAGTCTTTTTGAGGAGGCCAGTTGGTGGGAAGGCGTTCGGCGCACCTGCCAGCTGAGGTGGCTTGGACCACGATCACCTGGTGACCGGCCGTCGTCGCCAGCATACGACCAGGACGCCGCCACGGCATCGGGCGGAACCTTCCATCCGTCGAGTTGCGAGTCCGCAAGAAGGAGCACAGCTGCAGCACTGGTGCAGTGCCACCGCAGCTGCCCCATGCCGAGTCTTTTTGAGGAGGCCGGTTGGCGGGGAGGCGTTCGGCGCACCTGCCAGCTGAGGGGACTCGACACCACGGCGGGATCAACCTGGCAGCGTCGTCGCAGCAGCCTTCGGGACACCATCACCGAGGCATCAGGACCATCGAGTTGCAAGTCCGTATGGAGGCGCACAGTTGCCGCACTCGTCTAGTACAGTGCACCAAGAGCGCAACTGCCCCTTGCCGAGTCTTTTTGAGGAGGCCGGCTGGCCGGAAGGCGTTTGGCGCACTGGTCAGCTGCGGGGACTCGACAGGGGTCATCGTCCGGAGCGCCACCCGACCCGGGAGCCGCCGCCACAACACGAGTCAGCACTCCATCAGCTGATGGCGCGGCGCCCCAACACCTGACCGGGTCAGGCTGCGAGCTGCCGAATCCGCATGCGGAGGCTGGCACGGCTGCGTGGCAGTGCCCGCAGTCGCCTTTGCCCGTTCCCGCAAGGAGGGGCCTGGTGGGGCAAGGAGCTTGTCCTGCCGGAGGGCTCAGCGCTCTGCGACGCTGAGATGACGCCCGACGACGCCCAGGCGACGCCCAGGCGACGCCCAGCCGACGCCGGAGGACGACGCCGAAGGACGACGTCAGGGCGACACCCAGACGACGCCAAGGGACGACGACCCGAGGACGGTTCTGCCCGAAAGGGGGGGACGAGAGAGAGCGGCGAGAGAGAGAGCGGCGAGAGAGAGAGAGAGAGCGGCGAGAGAGAGAGAGCGGCGAGAGAGAGCGGCGAGAAAGAAAAAAAAAAAGAAAAAAAAATATGTCGAAATAGAATTCGTTCGGGTATGAGCCGGGAATGCAACTAAATTAATTATTCCAAATTTAAATACTTATGATTTTTAAACCCTTTATTAGAATCTTCTGCCAGATGAAACGGAAAATCGCGGTTTCGCCTTTGCGTAAAAGATGAGGACATCTTTCCTTCAGAAGAGGGAGGATGTCACGGGAGAGAGCGAAAGCCCCGGGCTCGGTGTGAGAGAGAGAGAAAGAGAGAGAGAGAGCCGGGGCCTAGCGCGCTACGCAAAGAGGAACCCGCGATGTGCTGGACTCAGCACCCCCGGGCTGGCATAGGCCCCGCCTGTGCCAGCCCGAAGACACGACGGCAGACGTGTGTGCACCCTCGAAGCGGCAGCACCGGAGAGTACTCGGACGGCAAAAAGTGTAAATCTACCCTCTTGTCTTTTCCCCCTTTCCTCTATCAACGACTACACCCAGCCTCGCAGGGTACAGACCGACAGTGAAACACCCTACGGGACAGGTGGCACCTTGCTTTGTTTGTTCTAACTCTCCCGTTCTCTTAGTGCTGATGCAGCATGTCGTTGTGATCGTGCTGCTGTGCGGCAGCGGCTGGGCAGCAACGATGCGAAGAAACAAGCACCTGTTTGTGTGACCCATCCTCGAACGGTGACCTAAAAATTTATCGCTCGGTTCCGGTCCAATGGACCAATCGAGAGACTCCCAATATAATTGACTTCGCGGCCGAAGAAGAGATAGAAATTTTGGACCATGAGTTGACGGCACACAAAGAACGAGAGAGCCGACCAGGGCCTCACTGAGTGGGCTATCGACACCCTGGCCGCCATCATCGGAGCGGTTCTCGGCACCATACTGACGGCGCTGACGGCCGTCGCAAGGCGGTGGTGGTCGCGGCGTCACTCCCATCCCCGACGAGTGAACCATCCCCGACGAGAGAACGTTCCGTTGCCGCGGCGTCATTATGTGACGCGGAACATGACGATGGGAGAACCGCTGCGGCGCCCGCCCCCGCCTCCAACGAGAAATGTGGACACTTCAATGTGCGTTTCAAGGAGTACCCCGTACTTAAACTGGGAGGAGCTAGACTTATTATTGCTATATTAAGTGCTGGGAAGTGTGTGTTTTTTTAGTGTAATGCAATTTCTTATTTTATTTTTTTAAACGGTTTTCTAAAGGGTTTGTACTTTGTTTTGTTCTGTGTTTGTGCCTGGAAAAAAAATGTGTTCTTTAAATAAGTAATCGTGTACGTGTATATATATTTTTTGAGGATTTATTGTGTTTGTTGTACTTGTTGTTTTTTTTTCTCTAGAGTTAATTTAAAAAGTTCTTAGTTGTTATTTCATATTGGTTTTTTTACTCATACATTTTTGCTGGGATTTGTTTCATTTTTATATTCTTTTTATCCTTGTCATTTTTTTTCTCTTATCGTAGAACTAGAGGTGGCACCGGGTCAACGGGGACGTTGCCCCAAAAGTTCGGCGGGGGATGTTAGGGCAACGTTCTGCGCCTGGCGGACGAATGACCCACTCAGCTGGCCAGGGGTGTCAAGTGTCATCTGCGGGCGGCCAGCTGGGAGAAGTACGGGGTTGGAGCGCAGCACCGACCGGGGGCGCGTCGAGGGGAACGTGGCCGGAAGGTGAGGTGGAAAAAAAGGGATGGATGGTGGATCGTGAGGAGATGGTGGGTGATGTGTGAATAGTGTTGGTGCAGCGAAGAGACAATAAGTGAAGTGGACTGAGGAGTGGAAATCAGTAGAGGAACGATAAGAGAATGAACGGTGAGTGGGACAATCGGAGCGAGGGTGCCACCCTTTAATTGTAATGTAGATGATATAAGGTTAGACAGGTAGAGAGTAGGCTTAGGTTTAGGTTAACTGTACACGTGTGGGATAAATAAAAGGGACTAAAAATTGAAAGATCGCACCGACACATTTAAAATACCCTACCTCCCAGAATGTCTTGGACCAGCGGGCGAGCAGCATGCAACCGAGAACGAAGGTACAGGCAGGTGCCAGGTACGTTCGTAACAAGATGAAAGACGAAACAGACAAGGCGAGCGCTAAACTCGTTCTTTTTACTTCTATGTGAGATCCTATTAGAAAACTCCAAAAAATTCCGATAGAATTTCATGTAAGGTACGTGCACACAAAGAACGAGCCTTTCCATGAACGCCCTGCGTTCACCCGGACAGTCTTGTTACAATGTGTGATATGTTAGCAGAAACTAATGTGGCTGATTAAGTTATTAATGTTTAAGTTATTCATGTAGATGTCCTTTTATCTCCCTTGTTCTGCTACATTACTTTTTAGAATGCTTCCGTTTTAGAATGTTTTTTCGTATTTTATGACTAGATGACAATATATTTTGGGAGAAAATCAATTTGCTACGTTATTTTATACCTGCTCATCCTGTCGATGAGATGCAGACACCATTTAGTTCTAAACTATCCCCCAGAATCATATTTTTGTTGGTCTCTTCTACGGAGGCAGGGGAGTAGAATCACCGTGCGTTAATACTACTCCCCCTGGCCATAGGCTGAGGCAGGGGATATTTGATACTTATTGATATTTGATATTTATTAAGGAGATAATAGTACATAAGACTCAGAGTCTTGTAGCGTACATCAGAGAGTAAATTAATTATAAATAACAGATCAGAGGACAAACAACAAACAAACAAACAGTACCGAAACAACAAGTAAAGATTTTAACATAAACAAAATTGATGGAAACAGGGTGTGTAATATTAAAACGTAGCTTCTGGACAGAAGGAAATACTCAGATGTACTGGAACCAGAGGATTTATTAGCTCGACACCGATACACAGGACTGATTCGTAGCGCGGACTAGCCATGACTGAGGCGCGGCGCCAGCGGGCGGGGCGGCGTTGTTAGGCGTTGTTAGTGACAACAGTGCGAGAGCCTTGCAGCGTGGCTAGCGCTAGGCGGCCAGCTGATGTGAGCGGTGGCGGTCCAGTGACCCTAACCTCCCTAACCAGGCCCTAACCTTACAACTACTCCCTCTTTCTCTTGAAGAGGATGCAAACCACCCCAAAACTAAAACAAGGCTCAAGCAAAGTTGCAAAATAGAAATTGAATCTGGTCCAGGGTGACAGAATGACTCCCGGAGAACAAGCCCCGATTGGTAGTCACAGAAAGTTCATAGCACTAGATCTTGAGATGGCTCGACCGAAGGCGACACACAGGAGACGGAACCCTCCTTCTTCAGGGCCGGACCTCCCACTTGAAGTGCCACCTCCAGGACGATAGCACAAAGGAAACGGAACCCTCCTTCTTCAGGGCCGGACCTCCCTCTTGAAGTGCTACCCGTCACAACGATGCGTTGCAGGACCAGGAGTACGCCCAGGCAGGACCAATCAGGAACGGGCCAGGGAAGGTCCAGGGCAGGAACGGGACAGGAAGGGACAGGAACGGGAGGGATCAGGACCAGGGATGCTGGGACTGAAACAACAAGACCGAACAGAAAACGGAACTCACAAGAAGGGGAGCTGAAAAAGAGGGTTTTAGCTGTTACCACAACCTGAGTAGTCAACACGCAGGCCTAGGCTAGACGAGGACTACGTCACCAAGGCATACAGCTGAGCTACAACCAATCTGACAGTGGAATTAGACACTTTATCTGCACCTTTTTTGAAACAATACTCTCCTTGAAAGGTTTCGCAAGGTCAGGAGCAGGACAGGCAACTGGCGAACGAAGAATTGGCTTGCGCTTCTCCTCCCTCGCAACCAAAAGAGGACAAAAGGAAGGGACAGGAACAGGATGCAGGAGCAGGAGAACTTGAAACAAACAAATTTATTACCAATACATGGTGAACAAAGACCATTAGAATAAAACGAAAAGTGTACTTAAACACTAAAATATAAACTGAATACCGGAAAACCGGCAATAAGAACATTATAACACTAAGCCACTACACTATAACACTAGTTCCACTGCGGCCAAACCGGCATTACACCCTGCAAGCCATCAGGCGCTTGCATTACTGGAGCTGGATACCCCATCTGCTGTTGCTGCCTATACTGCCTGTACTGGTTATTTTGGCGGTACTGCAAGAGCTGTTCTAGTTGTATCACTTGACATTTGTAGCTCTCGATCACTTCTCCCTGCAACTTGATCTGTTGCCGCAGCTCTTTCACCAGCGCAGAGTCCTGAGTTGGGGGCTGCAGAGCCCTTTGCTGTCGAGGCTGCATCGGCTGCTGTCGCCGTTGCTTCTGCTGCTGCTGTTGCTTCTGCTGCGGACGCTGCTGCGTACGCTGCTGCTGACGTTGCTGCGGGCGCTGCTGCGGGCGCTGCTGCGGGCGCTGCTGCGGGCGCTGCTGCGGGCGCTGCTGCGGGCGCTGCTGCGGGCGCTGCTGCGGACGCTGCTGCGGACGCTGTTGCGGACGCGGTTGCGCCGGCTGCGGGCGTTGCTTTGCCACCTTGGGTGGCGGTGCATCGCAGGACCTCGAGCGAGAGCGGCCCCTCTTGGCTTGCTCCTCACCCTTGGGCCGGCACTTAGCTTCTAGCACCGGCACCTGCACGTCCACGCGTTCATCCAGAGCCATCGCCTCCAGATCAGACGCCAAAGAGTCTCGGCGTTCGCGTGTGCGACGGCCTACTCTGCCAGGGGAGAGTGACTGGGACCTTGTCGCCACTGTAAGCAGGGTGAAAGTCAATTTGAATGAAAGGACAGCCATTGGCCATTTTGGTCCACGAGCTGAGACCCAACAGCAGCCAAGCGATCAACATGCACGATGAGACGCTTTGGAGGCTGGAGTCTAGATCTGTTAGGTGACACCACGACAGGGCGGACTTCCTCAATGCGTGCAATGCAATCATTGAGCAAATCCAAGATGACAAAGGGACCCTCCCAGGCGGCATACAACTTGGTTGTCTTACCCAACCTGCGACGACGGTTGTACAACAAAACCATGTCACCAGGTTTGAAGTAAGTCAAAGTAGAGTATTTGTCATAGTGCGTCTTCATTCGTATAGCCGCCGAGTGGGTATTTGACTGTACTAGCCGGTGGATTTTATCCAACCGCTCCCTAAGTTGTGCCGGATATCTTTTCAGCATATCCGCGCCTGGAAATCCTGTGGGAGGGATGCCATGGACCACATCCTGTGGAACACGCATCTGTCTTCCAAACAGAATTTCATAGGGAGAGAACCCTGTCACAGTGCTAACAGCTGCCCTATAAGCATGCAAAACATGGGGTATCAAGTCCGGCCAGTTCTCGGGTTGTTCTCCTGCCAATACAGCGATCTGGCGAGCGAGACTACGGATGTAGTTCTCAACCTTGCCATTGCTGGACGGTTTACCTCCAGAAATACGGCCTTTGTGGACTTTGTAGATGGCAAGAACCTCCTTAAAGAGATGAGACTCAAAGGTGGTACCCTGGTCAGACACAATCGAGTAAGGTGCTCCCAGCCTACTGAATACTTGTGTAACTAACGCTTGGGCCACCTCTGGAGCCTGTATCGTTCTTAAAAGGGATGGCCTCAGGCCAAGAGCTGAAAGTTTCTACGATGACCATTACATGCCGATAACCATCAGGTCGCGACGGCTGCAAAGGCCCTAAGAAGTCAACATGATACCGCCCAAAGAGCATGCCTTCACGAAAGACTTTCATTTGAGCACGTGTTCTGCGAGCCGGTCCTTTGACCTGGGCACAACGCAAACACGACGAGACACAATCCTGGACAGTTGTAAACATGCCAGGCCAGTAATAGCGGCCCCTAAGCAGATCATAGCACTTGGAGACACCAAAGTGCGATCCAGAACTAGGTCCAGTGTGATAATTAACCACCAAGTTCTTTACTCTGTCAGAGGGAACCACTAATTGCCAAAAAATTAGGGAAGGGTCTCCTGAAGGATGTTCAAAACGCCGCTTAAGAACCCCATTTATTATCTGTAAGGAGTTGAACTGCATCCACAGACTCCTTGTGACAGAACCTCGGCCCACAATCTGGTCAAATTGCGGCCGTCGGCCAGCCTTCACAGCCAAATAAATGGGTCTTATATCAGGATCATTTTCCTGATCAGCGGACAGTTTTGCATCTTTCCAATCTTGAGCACCATCAAGGGTGATGCTTTTCACAAGAAACTGATAGCTGTCCTCCATGTGGTCATCCTTCTCTTCCATGCGCTTGCACTTGGAGCAGAGAGGATCGCACGGACGCTCAGGACGCCTTGACAGTGCGTCAGCATTGGTTAGGTCTTTGCCCTTTATGTGACGTATTTCGAAGCGGTATTCTTCCAAACACATCATCCACCGAGCCATTTTGCCTTCCACGTGTTTGAACGATCTCAACCACTGGAGAGCAGCATGGTCAGTGTAGAACAGAAAGGGTCGACCAAGCAAGTAAAGCCGAAAGGCCGTAGTTGCTTCTACCAATGCGTACAACTCAGCATGAGTAGCACACAAGTGCGTCTTAGTGCGCGGCAAAAGCTTGGAATGGTAGTGCAGTACCACCTGCTTACTATCCTGTTCCTGGGACAAGATGCAAGCAACCGCACGCTGAGATGCGTCGCAATGCACCGTGAACGGGCCCTTGTCAGGTCGGGCTACACCTAGCACCGGCGCAGACGTCAAAGCCACTTTGAGCTTCTCGAAAGCTTCGTCACACTCATCTGTCCACCGGAACGGAACGTACTTGCCACACAAGTCGTACAAAGGAACCGCAATTTCCGCCATGTTGGGAATGAATCGAGAGTAGAAAGTGGCCAGACCTAACCAAGAGCGCAACTCTTTCAAGTTGACGGGCTTCGGCCAGTGGGCAATTCTCTCTTCTTTGGATTCATCAGTGCTAATCCCTTTAGCCGAAAGCTTGAATCCAAGGAAAGTCAAAACCTCCCTGAATAAAAAGCATTTCTTGGCTTTGAGCAGAAAGCCTGAAGCTCTCACACGTTTGAAAAGAGCCCTAGTCATTTGGAGCATTTGTTGAAAGTCATCCCCTGCTACACAAATGTCATCCAGATAGACTCCATTGGCGCTACCCAAATCATCATCAGGTGTGGGGTTACGGGACGGCCGCATAAGTCGATCCGTCACACTCTGAAAGATGCCAGGTGCTGCAGACAACCCGAAAGGCATGTGGGTGTACTCCAAAAACCTGGAGGGTAAGCCCAAAGTGTCAGGCAAGGCAATGGCGGTTTTGCAGATGTCGTCCTCTGCAACCATGAGGTTGTGATAGCCAGACGCAAGGTCTGCGTGGGTGTACCACTTCCTCCCCGCCAAACGCTCTAGGAGTTCTTGCGTCCGCGGTATGGGAATAGCCGGAATGCGCGTGACGGCATTAAGGGCGCGGTAATCAATTACCGGCCGCATCTCTGGCTTACCGCTGGGATCAAGAGTCTTTTTAGGGATTATAATGATAGGCGAGGCCCAAGGCGACTGACTTGGCCTAACCGTGCCCTGTTCCAAGTACCTGCGGTAGAGAGTAGCAAGCTCTTCTCGCTGGTGAATTGGAATGGGACGGGCCTGTTGCTTGATTGGCGGATGGTCCCCCGTATCAATGCGGAACTTAATCCAAGGACAGCACCCAAAGTCATCGTTGTGCTTGACAAAAATGTCATGGTAATGCCTGAACATAGCAGCAACTTGATCTTTCTGCTCCTTGGTTAAGTCGCAACGATCAACCATCGCCTGCAAATCGTCCGGAAGGGGCCGATCCGCAGGGATCGGAGGCAGCCTGGGCTGCAGCTGAATATCAGCTTGATCGGAAGGAGGAACTAGTTCCAGGGAGGCTGACTGGACCAACACCTCCTGGTCATCCGGAACACAGTCAAGTAAATCATCCATTGTGGTAGGGTAGATGTGAGCCACAACACTGCCCCTAGGAATGATTACATGATCTGATGACTCATTCTGGATTTCTAGTTCAACCAGACCGGGTGAGAACGGCACAGTTCCCAAAGCAATGCCGCAGCGCCGCAATTTGAGCAAATCTGATGGTACAACTAAGCCATAAGGCAATACGCGAAGAGCTTGGTCTACATCTCTGGCATGACCCGCGGGGTGCTCTTGGTCCAGACCTTGCAAACTAGGTGGAGTGGCGTCTGGACCACTAGCATCCGCAGCATCACCCGTCAATGCAACCACCTCTTGATGATGGGAGAATGCCCGTGCTATGGCCACTTCATTAGAGTCCATCTCGATGCTCCTTGGATCACTCCCACTAACTACATTACTAACTACAGAGACACCATCCCTGGCCTAGGCTGTATCTCTCTCTGTGATCAAGCCATCGCTTGTAAGGCAGCACCGGACTCGAAGTACCTGAGCCAGACTCGAAACATCATCCTCTCGGACATCCTGCATTCCTAACACTGGAACCACACAGCTTGAGGAGCCATGCGGCTGTATTTCTACTGAAACACTTGCTCTTGCGACGGCAAAAATGCGGCTCGCATTAAACTTGCCAACATCTAACGATGCTTGCAAAGTACAAGGAACCACGACTTTGGCAGGATGTTTCAGCGTGAACTTCAGCTCATCTGCATCCACGATGCCTCTGTTAGCACGCATAAAATCCATGCCGATGATGCACTGATCATCTAAGTCGGATTCCAGTAGCACAAACTTGTATCGGCAGGTGCCAACAACAAGCTCAGCTACACGGGGCCCATACAAAATGGACACACCGCCGTTGACGTCCTTAAGACGCAACTTAGAGGGCTTCGTCGCAGGGCCCTTCAGCAATCCTCTGCGAATCACTGAAATATGTGCTCCTGTGTCTAGGATACACATCACAGGCGTGCCGTCAATTCGGAACACGCAAGACGGGGACCCAACGGGTTGCACCTGTACCTCCTCTGCCCCGTCTAGAGTACTCAGGGAGGCTACCGGGCATTTCCCGACTGCGATGCTCCAGACGCACTCGCATTAGCGTTACCAGGGTAGATAACTGCATTAGGCCCTGGACCAGCAGACGCCACTGTGCCTTGTCCTTGCCCTTGGGAATGTACTGGCCACGACAGGTTAGCGTGGTAGTACGGCACAGGCCCAGGATACACCGGCATGTGCATGGGCAATGTGGGCAACGCATGCGGGCATGTGGATTGAGCTGGCTGCGCTGGTTGAGAGGGCTGCGCGGCAGCAGTTACAGTAGGTTGGGTAGGCCGATTGGCTTCGGACAAAGCCGCCTGAGGCTGGGGAGCACGAGGGCAGTTGACTGCAAAATGGCCGAACTGACCACAAACGTAGCAGTTTTGGCCTCCTCGATTGTAGCCTCCTCTACTTCCTCCCCCTCCTCGCCCTCCTCGGCCGCGGTATGGACCGCGGCCACTACTGTGGCCACTACCGCTAGAACCAGCGTTAGCGTCCTGAGAGGTCCGCGTTTGGGCCTGGCGGACGATGACCTCCACTTGCTTAGACAGTGCGTCTAGCTTGGCGAGGACGGAACTGACCGAAGTCGGTTCAGTTGCCTTAGCAGGTGCAGTTGCAGCTGCTGGAGCAGTGGAAGTGGGCGGCTGTGCAGCTGCCACTACTTCCGCGACGCGCACCTTCTTGGGCGGGGGCCCAGAGGGTGGCGACGGGCACCTGGAGCGGGTCAGGCGGCACTGATCCAGCGCCTGACGCATGGTCTGGAATGCGCCACCTGAGACTCCAGAGCGAATATCATCGGCATACAAGCCTCTGATAAACTGCTCAATGGCGTAGCACTCGACGCGAACGGGCGCCGTGTCGGGGTACGCGCGGCGAGCGGCACGGCAGACGCGCGTGCTCCACTCTTCAAGTCCTTCCTTCTCGCCTTGAGCGAGAGAGAAGAAACTACGCATCTCGGACGGAGCATGCAAGGGCCTGCTGTAGGCCATGCGCAGCATCTCGTCTAGCGTGTCGAAGTCGCCGTGGGGACCCAAGTCCTCAAGAAGCGACATCGGCTCTTTTTCAAGAGCGGAGACCAGAAGCGAAAAGCGCTGGCTCCTTGTGAGGCCGGGGTAGGCGCCCACGAGATCATCGAAAGTACGCCGGAAAACGTCGTAACTGACGCGTCCGTCGAACCGCGGCACTGCTTTGCGGTGTGCAAGCATAGTGCTAGCAAAAACGATCGATTGATCTGGGGGCACGGCTGCACTGCGCCAAGTGCCGAAATCCCCAGCCGCGGGGACGGCGGGTCCGGCGGGACCGGCGGGACTGGCGAGGCCGGCGGGGCCGGCAGGGCCGACGGGGCCGGCGGCACCCGCAGCCACTGCGGCGCGGAGCGCGGCTAGCTCTCGTAGGAGCGTAGCTACGTCGGGGCCCGAGTCCCCTGCGTCCGCGTGGACGCGGCCGGCCGGGGGGAAGGGGGCTGGCCCCTCCGCCACCGCGGCGAGCGGCGCCGCGGCCGCGAAGGCATTGTTGCCTTCCGCCGCGCCGTCCGCGGGAGGAGCGCGTACGAAGCGTCCGGCGCTGTCCACGGACGGGGCGCGTACGAAACGCCCTCCGCTGCCGCGGCTCAGGCGGCGCTCCGCCATCGTAATCAAGCACGCGACGCGTGCGCGTAAATTACGACGCGAAGTCTGAGCGAGTCACAAATGCACAAGCACAAGGGGACGAAGGACTCACTCAGGGATCTCAATCCAAGCACGAATCACCGGGGTCAGGGGTCACCGGGGGGATCAGGTAGCTTCTGGACAGAAGGAAATACTCAGATGTACTGGAACCAGAGGATTTATTAGCTCGACACCGATACACAGGACTGATCCGTAGCGCGGACTAGCCAAGACTGAGGCGCGGCGCCAGCGGGCGGGGCGGCGTTGTTAGTGACAACAGTGCGAGAGCCTTGCAGCGTGGCTAGCGCTAGGCGGCCAGCTGATGTGAGCGGTGGCGGTCCAGTGACCGCTACTAAAAGGCCCTAACCTTACAATATGGAGGAACATGGAACAACTAAAAATAAAACAACGGGTTTACAAAACTGGTGAGAACATACATCTACAGCAGAGAAATAAAGATCCGACCAAGACAACTAAGGCAAATTAGGATTAAACAAGGCCCGAAGAAAGGAAGTGGCTTCGCAGCTGAGCCTTGAAACCATTCACCGATTTAACACACAGAATGCCACCAGGGAGTTTATTCCATAGCAAGGCAGCATAAATCCAAAAGGCGCCGCGCTGCTTGTCGGTTCTGTGTAAGGGAACTCGAAACACAGGTTTATTGATGCGTCTACTGCGGTGACTGGTTGACTCCATTGTACAGAATTTACAGAACAGATAATCTGGGGACTTTTGAGTAATGATTTTTTTTAGGAGACACAGCGCTTGGAATTGTTGCCTCTGCATGATGTTAAGCCATTTCAGATTCTTGATGCAGTTGGATATGTGCGCATCGCGTGGTAGATCAAATACCAATCGCGCGCAAGCATTCTGCATTCTTTGGATTCGGATACTACATTTGGTTAACATACCATGGGTCACAACAGAGCCGTAATCGAAGATGGGAAATACCAGGGATTCCACAAGGCGTTTACGGACATCACGGGTCAGAATATCCTTGTGCCTACGAACACCATGCAAGGCAGCACGACTCTTGTTACATATGGAAGTAGCAAAAGGTTCCCACTTGAGGTTGTTGTCAATAATAACGAAGAGGTTTTTAACAGAATCAGCATAGTCCAGCCTTACATTGTTTACAATCACGGCAGGCTTAGTGGCAGGTATCTTTTTCAGGAGTTTTGAGTTCCCAACCAGGATGACCTGAGTTTTGCCGCTATTTATTTCGAGGTTATGCCCCTTGGAGTATTTCTCCAGCCGGGATGCCTCCTCGTTTACAGAGTTAACCGCAGATACAATGTCATGCGGGTGAAAGGATACATAGTTTTGGAGGTCGTCAGCATACAGATGGAATTTTGATTTGGTGAACACAGTGTCAATGTCGTTAACATAAAGCGAGTACAGGAGAGGACCACGGACCGAACCTTGAGGGACTCCAAATAGGATGTCCATCAACGACGACTCAGAGTCATCCTGCCACTAAGCTGATGGCCTCCCCTATGAACACGAGTTTGGCGTAGGGCACCAAAAGCAGCGGGCAGTACATGCGGTGGACCACCTTTTGCAGCAGCGGCTCCAGGGGGGTCACGGACTGCACAATGACGATTGGGCCGTAGTCGGTGTCCACAAACAACTCGACGTAGCCTGGGCCGATCTGCAAGCAAACGGGCTGTCGTGTCGGTTGGGATGCCTCCCCTCCGGGAGTTTGTGTTCAATCTAGAGTCCACAGTTGCTGTGGAAAAAAGGAGCAGCAGAATGTTCATGGTACAGACGACTATGTCTTGTTTGACTCGTGCTCGGAACGCAGCCTGTACCTGTTACAGAAAATTAATTGATCCGCAGCGAGTGCTGCTAACTAATAAAAATGGCTCACCATCGAAAGTGGTGAGACATTTTAATATTATAAAAACCATTTTGGAATGGAATGGCCAAAAAGACATTTTAAAGTGGCTTTGTCATTTTAGAATAGTGAACCATCGGTAATCTTGCCATTTCAAACAGTATTTTATATTGTTCTTCGAGAGCATTATTTATTTCCAGAGCAGCCAATATTGAACTTTTAGTGCTAATTTCTTTTAATCGGCATATTCGACATGATAATTAACACGATTGCCACCACCAGTGTTTTGGGGATCGTTGTGAACCCCTCGTTCAGACCACCTTCGGCCCTAGCGGATCTTCCCTACTCACCCTTCTGGGAGTAGGGCACGGCGGTGCACTTGCCGTCGTGCCCGTCGAATTGCCACTCGTGGAAGGGGCACACGAGGCAGTCGCCGCGCACCGTGCCGTCGACGGCCATGTTGGCACCCAAGTGCGGGCAGTAGGCGTCCAGCACGTGCACGCGGCCCGACTCGCCGCGGAACACGGCCAGGTTCTGGCCCAGAGCGGTCACACACGTTGCAAATTTTAGGAGCTTTCAATAGGACTTACACAATAGTATGATCTACCCATTTATTGTATCTTCGGACGACCAACCGTTTAGTAGGGTGTTTCAATAAATCTCACTGAGTTTATTCAGGTTTGAAATGAACACATATACCATAGTGGAACGAAATCTGACAACGCTCACCCGGTGCGCACGGACCCTTCCGCAGTAATATGCAACAAGCTGCTACCAGCTATCTGTCCGCGACTTGCTTTCTCCCGCAGTGCCCCATGGATCACGGCAGCCGGTGTAATCTCGCCCCATACGGTGTCTGGCAGCCTCTAAAGCGATGATACTAGCAAGCACTTCTGTCGTATCGTGCGATATGCGACCGATTTGAACTTTCATTGAAACGAACTATGTAAGTGTCGACTTTGCCTTTCTTGCTTGGGAGCGGAAGATAAGTGTGTATTAGTGTGTATCTCAACGTCTCTATACACACAACATACCTACCGGCAGCTGTCGTGTGACGACCCTGCAGGGCCAATCAGTCAGCACGACGCCCTGCGGTCGCAGCCACGCCCAATAGGGGCGATCATAGAAAGTTCGATGTTGAAATTTCAAGTTCGGTGGTTTTCTGCCTAGGCCATACCGTTTAAAAGATAGGAAGTGGATCTTGAGGCCGCGGTGCGTTGTCTCGAGACCGGTGTTCTTGCCAATGCATTACCGCTACAGCGCCTCTCTAGCTGGCTCGGTTCCCGAAAGTTTGCTTCAAATGTCCGCCATCTTGAATCTTAAGGACTATGCACATATCTGTATTCATTGTCTCATTCTATGGGGGATCAGTCTGATAGGAATCTTGGATAGGGGCCACCATTCGGCCGTGAGAGGGGAGAGTAGAGAACTGCGCCTCTTCAGTCCATCTTTTTACCCAATTTATGTATTTTAGAACAGTTGTAAAACATATCTAAGAAAAAAAAGAATACGATACCCTAAATGTGAGGAACACTGTGAGGGATTGTCGTTTTAAAACGAATTTTTAAGGAAACCAAAATCATCAAGGAAACTTCGTAAAATAACAAAATTTTCTTGCGTACGATATCCAGTCATGTATAATGGGCTAAATTGACTTCCTAACAGTTGGGATGAAATGAAGACAACATATCGCAGCGTTATCCTCTAGAATTGAGGCTATTTGCCCTCTACTATGGAAGGGACCTGCAAATCCCTCATGTTTTTCATTAAAAAATGGAAAAATTTTCGTGAAAATGTTCGTTTGAAAACGAAGGTCTTCAGTTCCCAATTAATCAAACAATCTTCGTTTTTAAACGACTGAATGAAGATGTGGTCCAAATATCAGCCTTCTACGACTACGTTCGCCAGAAATCGCGCGGACAAACAGACACGCAGACGAAACATTTTTGACCCAGTCGGTCCAGTGCTTCGCTATCGCTTAGCCAATTAATAATAAATTCGTTTAGAAAACGAAAATGCGAGGTGAGTAAAAGGATCGGCCAGTTTAACATTGCAGCAGTTGCGTGTCAAGGGAGAAGGGAGGTGGGGTGGGTCACAAATCATGACAGCCGCCCCCCCCCCCACCACGTCACCTCCATGGAAATAAAAGGCCTGAGTGCCCAGAGGGCGCCGTCACCTTGGAAGGTACACAACTGGGGCAGCATTCAGCCTGTAAGCAGGCAAAATAATGCACCCATGACCCCACTTAATAGGATCTCGGAGCGCGCCTGTGAGACTGTCCGAGCCTTCTGGGCCGAAATAAAGTTTGCCGCCGGCAGGCCAAGCTGGTCAAGTCCCCTGACGAACCAAGGTGCCGGTGGAGCAGAGCGGAACCGGCACCGAGGTTCGACGGAGGAACGGGCCAGCTTGTTCGGGGACCAACTCTTCCGACACAAAATCGAGTGCTACTAATAGTACTTCTGGAAACCGAGTGAGGGCCGCCTCGAGTGCAACACAGGTGTCGATAGCTCAAGTGTCAAGAGCCCAGCTGGGCTGGGGCGTCAAGTGGTGTCGAAATCCTGCTAACTGCTACCGTAGATAACCGACCAGCTCTTGGACCACTGTTCGTATCACCTGCCGTCGTCGGCATCCGGCGCGTGGCACCGTTCAGGTGACGGTCGGAGCCTTCTTTAGTATTAGTGTGTCGACGCCGAAAGTCCCTCCGCTAGACCACGGCATGAGCGTGGCATGGCGGGACCCGAAACCCTTATGAACTAATGAGACCTTACTTGACTAGAAAGACCTGAACGCGGAGCGCTGGGGCGCGTCCGGCGCGGCAATACACAGTAACACAGTTGCCCGGCCTGTAGCTGCATCCTTTGGGAACACACAAAGGTTAAAAGGAATTTCACGCCGTAGAAACCGAAGCGTATCGAAAATTGTGTACAGTGACGTCGCGCGTTCCGCAAAGCGGTAACACGACTTGAAGCACTCCATCGTTTAAATTTGCGCGCCTTCCGGACGTGCAGCTGCGCCGGCCCGGCCAAAGAAGGACCAGTCAGGCAGCGGGGCCGTCGAAATGCAGGCCTGAGGTGCGTTAGGTGGGCTCACTCTTTGAAATAAAAGATGGGCCGTCGAGAATAGTAAGAATCGAACTACAGCAAGTTATACTTTTGCCCGAGTTCCGAATTTTCCTTAAATTTAAAATGCTTTGCTCAAAAACGAGGCTCCACTGGCGAGACACCCGTGGGGCCACTAACAAGCCAGGCACTTCTGAAGGGGCAGGGTGGGGGACGTATGCACAGAGGGTTCTGCGCAGGCCCTAGCAGCCCGCAGGCAACGGGCAAAACGTCTGCAGCTGTAGGTAAATCAGATTAACCCCGTTCGACACGGCAGAGGAGTTGGTCGCTTAGGATCATGAAAGCAGGGGAGGGGATCCGCCGCAGCGCAGGGGTGTTCGCTCGGGTCCGGGTTGGGCTCATGGCTGGTGCCGACGATGGTGCAATTCTACAAACGGTAGCCACATCGAGCTGGCGCTGGCACGCGCTGCGTCTCCATGAGTTCTCTACCCTACCGCGCCGCGTCGCTTCTAGGTTAAAACCCGTGCGGGTTGCCTACCTGCAGGCGCCATGTCCGCAAAATTTGATTCGGTACCCACCTTTTGAACTTGTTTATTTTCGGGTACTTTGGTGCATGCACAGTTAAAACAGAGGTGACAGGCGTGATGCACAGTTAAAACCGATGAGGAGTCCGCTCTCAAAACGTGCGAATGCGGAGTGGGTGATGTTGGCGTCATGCCAGCATCACCCATCTGTGCACCCGAATTTCTCACACAAGGCAACTTGAGATTCACTCTCATCATTAGAGTCTGTGTGAGAGATAAAAAGGACACGATTAATTTAGCTGACTGAGAACAGTCATAGATACGATATTGGCTGACAGACATACCAAAGGGATTCACATTAGGTTCTTTGTGGCACCTCTTTTTATTTCTTATGACTTCATCATCACTGCCTATACAGAGGGAAGTCAAAATTGTTATGAGATTATTACTGATTAACATAAGGACAACGGTAGCAGTTATTACCTTGATGTACTGCTCCCGATGAAGATGAAACCGAGGATGGAGTTTGGGTAGCATTGACAGGTACACTCACTTTCTCCACTGCACCATTTGCTACATACAAGGAAAGAGACAATAATTATGTGGCAAAGCAAGCAATAAGATAAACTTGAATACAAGATTCAGCCATCCATAAGTATAATATTGTAAACAGGGCACAAAATTGAAATAGTATTATGATAGAAGCAGTTAATACCTTGATGTACTGCTCCCGATGAAGATTGAACAGAGGACGGAGTTTTGGGCGAATTGTCTAGCAGTACACTCACTTTGTCCACTGAACCATTCGCTACATATGAAAAGAAAGAGACAATAGTTATGAGGCAAAGAGCAATTCAGACACGTAAGCAATAAGAAAAACTTGAACAAAGGATTCAACCATCCACGAGTATATTATTGTAATCAGGGCACAAAATTGAAACAGTATTAATGATAGCCCAGGAGGAGCGAGCGTGACGTATGGAACTAAGTATTTATTCAAGTGAGTCACGTTTCTTGTATTGTATCAATCACATGCTTTGTCTTAAATGTGATCCCATAGATCTCAACTAATGAAGCAGGCAATCATAGTGAAATAACTGACACAGGACCTTACCTTTAAACATCACTATGCTTTATTGTACTCCTGTTTTACATACATATAATATATTTTGTATCAGCAGACGTTATACAAATTATGGAAAGGCGTCACATACATAGCATCTTCCATTTTTGTCAGTACACATACAATTTTCAATTGTTTTACAGATAACAGTTTAAGTCTTTTGCCAATTGATGTGATGAGCCTCACACAGTGGTCTTCATGAGCCACTCTTATGCCCGGTGGAAATTTAAGGAGCTCATCAAAAGATGCCTGAACACTAAACAAATAAACATTTTCTGTACCTCTGTCCATAATAAACTCCTTGATTATTACAATAGTTCCTGATGTTGTAAGTGCCACTGAATTGTTAAACTTCATGCCTGCCTTGTCATTAGTATAAACGCACCTTGAAGCAATAATCTTCATTGTCCTCGGTGTCAAGAAAAACATCAATGGTTGCCACTTCATCCTCTTCAGAATCCACCTAACAAGAAAATAAGAAAGATCTTAAAAGGGGTTGAAAATACTTCAAAGGCCATAATTCACAAGGTACAAATGGGACAAAAACTTACCGTAGCATTCAGTATGTTATCCTCCGCACCTATCCCACCTTCTATCTCATCATCAGCATTGTTCCCTCCGACTGTGACACACATGGATTAGTCATGGGCCTGTAGAAGGAGTATGAATTCAAATTTTTATAAAACACAAGAAACTCCTCTCATGCAAGCTTTGCTAATTTTTTCCAGTCACCACAATAAAGACTTAAATAATTTGGTGATAGTTAACAAAAAAATTGCCATTAACGTGAGATAGACTGCACGAGCAAGTTATTTAGACATCCTGATGGAATAATACTAACAATCATTCGTGCAGGTGGAACAACATCAGAGGGGCTAGGCTGGTCAGGATTCTGACCAAATTCGCTTCTTCTCGATGAGGACTGCAACTGTACAGAAATAACACAAAACTTATCAGTAATAGGGACATCAGTGCCATTTGTGGCAGTATTTGTCATCAGCTATCAACTTGCATCGTAACTGGATTGAGGCTCTTCATTAAGTGTGTTGTCATGATTTTGGTGAGGTGATTGGGGACATGGAGGCTGACCCGCAACGCCAAGGTCACAAAGATGGGTCTCCACGACACATCCACTTGGTTGCCGGTCTCCAAGCCCTTCATCACGATCATTGACTTCATCTGTACAGCAGTCACTCGCCTGAATCCAGCCACCACCAGTCTCTGGCCTTCCATCTTCAATCTGAATAGAAAAAAAATAGAGCATTAAAGATTTATTAACAGCGCACTCCAAATCCTTACATTACTTTACTTCTGGGCACTGATATGTGGCACTAGGAGTATTTCATAAAGGAAAATAATTTATTTCCATGCATATTGAATGAGACTATCAGATAGGGGCAATCTAATGTCATGTAAAAAGTCATTAGTCAATGGAATACATGCATTAGAATGTAAGATGCCTCATTGGCATACGCTTCCATTTCATCTAAAAAAAACATTTCTTCCCTATTCGAAAGAATAGTGTGTATTAAATTATGTGCGTTTTAAACAATTCTGCCAGACAATCAGCAAATTTAGCTGTCTCAGAAGTCTTCCCTCTTTTGAACTTAGGGAATAGTGTCTCTTAGACAGACAGGAACCTATGTTTAGTTTTTAGTTGGAGCTCACAATAAATTACAGTAAAATTAGAACTGAGAACATGGTATTTTGAAGCTCACCTCTTCACTGTTTTCGTACAATATTCTTGATCTTTTAGGAATGGAGGCCGATTCGTCAGTGAGGTACTTCTTGTACGGACCTCTGGGACGCATCTGACTCATGTCTCTCTCGTCAATCCGTAAAATTAAAAAATGTAGAAGGATCGTAGCATAAAATGTAATGAGATTCTACTTAGAGAATATAGAAGGTAGTCGAAGCTTCATATAATTCACCAGACAATTAACCTTAGCTCACTTCGTCTTCGTCTGCGTTCCTTTCTGCGCCTTTGCTGCCGGAACTTTGAAGAAGTGGCGTTGCAGTACCAGATTCTCCCGGGAACGAACTGTCTCGTACTCAACATGGCTGGTAAAAACCACCACAAAACATATCAGACTAAAAATTATGGATTTTAAAAGGCTTTCGATGACAATGAGCCATAAATAGAAAAATATAATAGGAAACGTACTGTTAGATCTTAAGTTTAAAGTATGGTCTAGTATTTCGGGGTTGGCAGTACAACACGTTAGCGCTCCAAGCGGCACTGGCGCACACTGGCGCTGCTAGTTAGAGCGTCAGTCGCGTACCCTCCCACCCCAGCATCTCTCAACCGCCATCGAGTTGTTTCAACGGTTCAGGCCTGAGGCGCCCCCCGCTTTGAGGCTTTGGATTCTAAGGAATCGAAAATGGTGAAGCCTGGGCTTGCGTTTGTTAACTTTTTTAAGGAGGCTCGCGGAAGGCGAGTGGTGCAGGTAACGGACATCGTTTTGCCTGAAGACGCGGACCATGGCCGGGGCTGGCCTAGGCATCACGAAGATTTTGATGAAGACCGGGTCTACCAAGTAAAGTGGCCTCACCTGCCGATTGAGGGGTCGTTTTCGACAACTGGCCTTTTCGAGGCCAAAATTCTGTGTTTTGGCGGTGAGTAGTGTGCCACATATCACATATAGCACATAATCTTGTGAGCGTCGCGTTACACTTAACCTCTCCTTGCCAACGAACTGGCTTCAATACTTCTTAGTATCTCCTTGTTTCTTAGAATCTTGTCATGTTTTTGGTATTGGTAACGTTACGTTTTCGGTTTTGATATTTGTGGCGTTCATTCTGAAAGGTTAAGTTGTAAAGGTTGGGCACAGAGCGCTCCGAGTGGTCCTTCCCTCCTCGTTGCGGCTGTTGCCTTTTTATGTTTCTGATGTAATATGTTACTTTACTCCGGGTTTTGAATGTATCAAAACCCTATCTAACCCTTATCCGGATGATGCTATAATAAGTTGTTATTTTGTGGAGGTTCGATGGTTCATACCGTTGAGTAACACTATTCCCTCTCATGCTTTGCAGTGACTATGGAGGACTTGTTGCATGAGGCGAAATCCACTGGCTTCAAGATTCCTCAAAGTGACGTGGACAAGTATGCAGATGTTGGCCTGGAAGCTGCTGAGAAGCCGACCAAGTCCCCAGACGCAAAGATTTCTTCCAGGGGGCGTAGACTTCCAAAGCCGAAGAGCATCACAACTGTTGCAGTGGTTCCTCCCAGTCATGCTAAAAAGGTATTGAGTCCTCGTTTGGGAACTTGAATTTTCTATCTAAGCAGCAAAATTGATTCTGTACTGTGCTTTGTTTAGAAAAAGAAGCTTTCTGAGGAGGATACCTCTGGAAGAATTAGGAATAGGAGCTTCTCGGAATCAATAGATTTACCGTTTCCAAATGAGAAGAGAGTTTGTCACAGTACGAGCGGCAACAATGTCTCAAAGGTAATATTTTCACTCGTTTATTTTCATCAACTGGCTTTTGTCTGTTTCTTCTTTCATCTCATATTTTCTGTTCAGCAAGAAAAGTCCGCTGAAAAAGGTGTGAAGAGTGGAGCTCAAATTAAGAAGATTAAAACCCTATGAAACGTGTCGAAGAGAAATTTTGCTCTGCATCGGATGATGAATCTTTCTCTGGTAAAAAGAAATGTACTGAAAGCACTGATGCTGGGCCTAAAACTGTCAAGAGACGTGAGGTATTTTTGATATTTCTTTTTGTGTTTGTAGTGCATGAAGAATGTTTTTTTTTTACATTTGGCTGTTAATTTCTCTACTTTTGATTCTGTTCAGCCTAAGAAGCCATCTGTTCAGGAGCAGAGTCAAAAGATGTACAAGCCTCCTAGATCTTCAGACCCCATTGAGACCGAGTGTTTAGATAATGTACAACCGTGGGATTCTGCTTTGGGTAGAGAAGTTTCTCGCAGTAGGGGCAGTATGTGTGTCGCTGAGGTAATATTTTTCACTATCCTTTCTTTAAGTGTTTTTTTGTTTTGTTAGTTCAGGCTTGTCAACCCTTGTTATATTTCATTTCTAGCAGAAGAAGTCTTATGTGAAAGATATCAGTTGCAAGAGGGTTGTTAATGATATTGAGAAAAGTCATTCTAAATCCAATGTAATGGCAGAAACTTGCTCAAGAGACGACGGTGAATCTTACTCAGATCAAAAGGAATGTACTGAAAGCAGTGAGGTTGCACCTGTAACAACCAAGAAATCTCAGGTAACTTTGGAGTTTCTTTTAATGTATCTCGTCATACAATTTTTAGGTGCTGTTCTATTATATCATTTATTATGTATGCCTTAAATGTTTTTCTTCACTTTCTTCAATCTTAATAGAAAGAAAATGGAGCATTAAAGATTTATTAACAGCGCAATCCAAATCCTTACATCACTTTACTTCTGGGCACTGATATGTGTCACTAGGAGTATTTCATAAAGGAAAATAATTTATTTCCATGCATATTGAATGAGACTATCAGATAGGGGCAATCTAATGTCATGTAAAAAGTCATTAGTCAATGGAATACATGCATTAGAATGTAAGATGCCTCATTGGCATACGCTTCCATTTCATCTAAAAAAAAACATTTCTTCCCTATTCGAAAGAATAGTGTGTATTAAATTATGTGCGTTTTAAACAATTCTGCCAGACAATCAGCAAATTTAGCTGTCTCAGAAGTCTTCCCTCTTTTGAACTTAGGGAATAGTGTCTCTTGGACAGACAGGAACCTATGTTTAGTTTTTAGTTGGAGCTCACAATAAATTACAGTAAAATTAGAACTGAGAACATGGTATTTTGAAGCTCACGTCTTCACTGTTTTCGTACAATATTCTTGATCTTTTAGGAATGGAGGCCGATTCGTCAGTGAGGTACTTCTTGTACGGACCTCTGGGACGCATCTGACTCATGTCTCTCTCGTCAATCCGTAAAATTAAAAAATGTAGAAGGATCGTAGCATAAAATGTAATGAGATTCTACTTAGAGAATATAGAAGGTAGTCGAAGCTTCATATAATTCACCAGACAATTAACCTTAGCTCACTTCGTCTTCGTCTGCGTTCCTTTCTGCGCCTTTGCTGCCGGAACTTTGAAGAAGTGGCGTTGCAGTACCAGATTCTCCCGGGAACGAACTGTCTCGTACTCAACATGGCTGGTAAAAACCACCACAAAACATATCAGACTAAAAATTATGGATTTTAAAAGGCTTTCGATGACAATGAGCCATAAATAGAAAAATATAATAGGAAACGTACTGTTAGATCTTAAGTTTAAAGTATGGTCTAGTATTTCGGGGTTGGCAGTACAACACGTTAGCGCTCCAAGCGGCACTGGCGCACACTGGCGCTGCTAGTTAGAGCGTCAGTCGCGTACCCTCCCACCCCAGCATCTCTCAACCGCCATCGAGTTGTTTCAACGGTTCAGGCCTGAGGCGCCCCCCGCTTTGAGGCTTTGGATTCTAAGGAATCGAAAATGGTGAAGCCTGGGCTTGCGTTTGTTAGCTTTTTTAAGGAGGCTCGCGGAAGGCGAGTGGTGCAGGTAACGGACATCGTTTTGCCTGAAGACGCGGACCATGGCCGGGGCTGGCCTAGGCATCACGAAGATTTTGATGAAGACCGGGTCTACCAAGTAAAGTGGCCTCACCTGCCGATTGAGGGGTCGTTTTCGACAACTGGCCTTTTCGAGGCCAAAATTCTGTGTTTTGGCGGTGAGTAGTGTGCCACATATCACATATAGCACATAATCTTGTGAGCGTCGCGTTACACTTAACCTCTCCTTGCCAACGAACTGGCTTCAATACTTCTTAGTATCTCCTTGTTTCTTAGAATCTTGTCATGTTTTTGGTATTGGTAACGTTACGTTTTCGGTTTTGATATTTGTGGCGTTCATTCTGAAAAGTTAAGTTGTGAGGGTTGGGCACAGAGCGCTCCGAGTGGTCCTTCCCTCCTCGTTGCGGCTGTTGCCTTTTTATGTTTCTGATGTAATATGTTACTTTACTCCGGGTTTTGAATGTATGAAAACCCTATCTAACCCTTATCCGGATGATGCTATAATAAGTTGTTATTTTGTGGAGGTTCGATGGTTCATACCGTTGAGTAACACTATTCCCTCTCATGCTTTGCAGTGACTATGGAGGACTTGTTGCATGAGGCGAAATCCACTGGCTTCAAGATTCCTCAAAGTGACGTGGACAAGTATGCAGATGTTGGCCTGGAAGCTGCTGAGAAGCCGACCAAGTCCCCAGACGCAAAGATTTCTTCCAGGGGGCGTAGACTTCCAAAGCCGAAGAGCATCACAACTGTTGCAGTGGTTCCTCCCAGTCATGCTAAAAAGGTATTGAGTCCTCGTTTGGGAACTTTATTTTCTATCTAAGCAGCAAAATTGATTCTGTACTGTGCTTTGTTTAGAAAAAGAAGCTTTCTGAGGAGGATACCTCTGGAAGAATTAGGAATAGGAGCTTCTCGGAATCAATAGATTTACCGTTTCCAAATGAGAAGAGAGTTTGTCACAGTACGAGCGGCAACAATGTCTCAAAGGTAATATTTTCACTCGTTTATTTTCATCAACTGGCTTTTGTCTGTTTCTTCTTTCATCTCATATTTTCTGTTCAGCAAGAAAAGTCCGCTGAAAAAGGTGTGAAGAGTGGAGCTCAAATTAAGAAGATTAAAACCCTATGAAACGTGTCGAAGAGAAATTTTGCTCTGCATCGGATGATGAATCTTTCTCTGGTAAAAAGAAATGTACTGAAAGCACTGATGCTGGGCCTAAAACTGTCAAGAGACGTGAGGTATTTTTGATATTTCTTTTTGTGTTTGTAGTGCATGAAGAATGTTTTTTTTTTTACATTTGGCTGTTAATTTCTCTACTTTTGATTCTGTTCAGCCTAAGAAGCCATCTGTTCAGGAGCAGAGTCAAAAGATGTACAAGCCTCCTAGATCTTCAGACCCCATTGAGACCGAGTGTTTAGATAATGTACAACCGTGGGATTCTGCTTTGGGTAGAGAAGTTTCTCGCAGTAGGGGCAGTATGTGTGTCGCTGAGGTAATATTTTTCACTATCCTTTCTTTAAGTGTTTTTTTGTTTTGTTAGTTCAGGCTTGTCAACCCTTGTTATATTTCATTTCTAGCAGAAGAAGTCTTATGTGAAAGATATCAGTTGCAAGAGGGTTGTTAATGATATTGAGAAAAGTCATTCTAAATCCAATGTAATGGCAGAAACTTGCTCAAGAGACGACGGTGAATCTTACTCAGATCAAAAGGAATGTACTGAAAGCAGTGAGGTTGCACCTGTAACAACCAAGAAATCTCAGGTAACTTTGGAGTTTCTTTTAATGTATCTCGTCATACAATTTTTAGGTGCTGTTCTATTATATCATTTATTATGTATGCCTTAAATGTTTTTCTTCACTTTCTTCAATCTTAATAGAAAGAAAATGGAGCATTAAAGATTTATTAACAGCGCAATCCAAATCCTTACATCACTTTACTTCTGGGCACTGATATGTGTCACTAGGAGTATTTCATAAAGGAAAATAATTTATTTCCATGCATATTGAATGAGACTATCAGATAGGGGCAATCTAATGTCATGTAAAAAGTCATTAGTCAATGGAATACATGCATTAGAATGTAAGATGCCTCATTGGCATACGCTTCCATTTCATCTAAAAAAAAACATTTCTTCCCTATTCGAAAGAATAGTGTGTATTAAATTATGTGCGTTTTAAACAATTCTGCCAGACAATCAGCAAATTTAGCTGTCTCAGAAGTCTTCCCTCTTTTGAACTTAGGGAATAGTGTCTCTTGGACAGACAGGAACCTATGTTTAGTTTTTAGTTGGAGCTCACAATAAATTACAGTAAAATTAGAACTGAGAACATGGTATTTTGAAGCTCACGTCTTCACTGTTTTCGTACAATATTCTTGATCTTTTAGGAATGGAGGCCGATTCGTCAGTGAGGTACTTCTTGTACGGACCTCTGGGACGCATCTGACTCATGTCTCTCTCGTCAATCCGTAAAATTAAAAAATGTAGAAGGATCGTAGCATAAAATGTAATGAGATTCTACTTAGAGAATATAGAAGGTAGTCGAAGCTTCATATAATTCACCAGACAATTAACCTTAGCTCACTTCGTCTTCGTCTGCGTTCCTTTCTGCGCCTTTGCTGCCGGAACTTTGAAGAAGTGGCGTTGCAGTACCAGATTCTCCCGGGAACGAACTGTCTCGTACTCAACATGGCTGGTAAAAACCACCACAAAACATATCAGACTAAAAATTATGGATTTTAAAAGGCTTTCGATGACAATGAGCCATAAATAGAAAAATATAATAGGAAACGTACTGTTAGATCTTAAGTTTAAAGTATGGTCTAGTATTTCGGGGTTGGCAGTACAACACGTTAGCGCTCCAAGCGGCACTGGCGCACACTGGCGCTGCTAGTTAGAGCGTCAGTCGCGTACCCTCCCACCCCAGCATCTCTCAACCGCCATCGAGTTGTTTCAACGGTTCAGGCCTGAGGCGCCCCCCGCTTTGAGGCTTTGGATTCTAAGGAATCGAAAATGGTGAAGCCTGGGCTTGCGTTTGTTAACTTTTTTAAGGAGGCTCGCGGAAGGCGAGTGGTGCAGGTAACGGACATCGTTTTGCCTGAAGACGCGGACCATGGCCGGGGCTGGCCTAGGCATCACGAAGATTTTGATGAAGACCGGGTCTACCAAGTAAAGTGGCCTCACCTGCCGATTGAGGGGTCGTTTTCGACAACTGGCCTTTTCGAGGCCAAAATTCTGTGTTTTGGCGGTGAGTAGTGTGCCACATATCACATATAGCACATAATCTTGTGAGCGTCGCGTTACACTTAACCTCTCCTTGCCAACGAACTGGCTTCAATACTTCTTAGTATCTCCTTGTTTCTTAGAATCTTGTCATGTTTTTGGTATTGGTAACGTTACGTTTTCGGTTTTGATATTTGTGGCGTTCATTCTGAAAAGTTAAGTTGTGAGGGTTGGGCACAGAGCGCTCCGAGTGGTCCTTCCCTCCTCGTTGCGGCTGTTGCCTTTTTATGTTTCTGATGTAATATGTTACTTTACTCCGGGTTTTGAATGTATGAAAACCCTATCTAACCCTTATCCGGATGATGCTATAATAAGTTGTTATTTTGTGGAGGTTCGATGGTTCATACCGTTGAGTAACACTATTCCCTCTCATGCTTTGCAGTGACTATGGAGGACTTGTTGCATGAGGCGAAATCCACTGGCTTCAAGATTCCTCAAAGTGACGTGGACAAGTATGCAGATGTTGGCCTGGAAGCTGCTGAGAAGCCGACCAAGTCCCCAGACGCAAAGATTTCTTCCAGGGGGCGTAGACTTCCAAAGCCGAAGAGCATCACAACTGTTGCAGTGGTTCCTCCCAGTCATGCTAAAAAGGTATTGAGTCCTCGTTTGGGAACTTTATTTTCTATCTAAGCAGCAAAATTGATTCTGTACTGTGCTTTGTTTAGAAAAAGAAGCTTTCTGAGGAGGATACCTCTGGAAGAATTAGGAATAGGAGCTTCTCGGAATCAATAGATTTACCGTTTCCAAATGAGAAGAGAGTTTGTCACAGTACGAGCGGCAACAATGTCTCAAAGGTAATATTTTCACTCGTTTATTTTCATCAACTGGCTTTTGTCTGTTCATTCTTTCATCTCATATTTTCTGTTCAGCAAGAAAAGTCCGCTGAAAAAGGTGTGAAGAGTGGAGCTCAAATTAAGAAGATTAAAACCCTATGAAACGTGTCGAAGAGAAATTTTGCTCTGCATCGGATGATGAATCTTTCTCTGGTAAAAAGAAATGTACTGAAAGCACTGATGCTGGGCCTAAAACTGTCAAGAGACGTGAGGTATTTTTGATATTTCTTTTTGTGTTTGTAGTGCATGAAGAATGTTTTTTTTTTTACATTTGGCTGTTAATTTCTCTACTTTTGATTCTGTTCAGCCTAAGAAGCCATCTGTTCAGGAGCAGAGTCAAAAGATGTACAAGCCTCCTAGATCTTCAGACCCCATTGAGACCGAGTGTTTAGATAATGTACAACCGTGGGATTCTGCTTTGGGTAGAGAAGTTTCTCGCAGTAGGGGCAGTATGTGTGTCGCTGAGGTAATATTTTTCACTATCCTTTCTTTAAGTGTTTTTTTGTTTTGTTAGTTCAGGCTTGTCAACCCTTGTTATATTTCATTTCTAGCAGAAGAAGTCTTATGTGAAAGATATCAGTTGCAAGAGGGTTGTTAATGATATTGAGAAAAGTCATTCTAAATCCAATGTAATGGCAGAAACTTGCTCAAGAGACGACGGTGAATCTTACTCAGATCAAAAGGAATGTACTGAAAGCAGTGAGGTTGCACCTGTAACAACCAAGAAATCTCAGGTAACTTTGGAGTTTCTTTTAATGTATCTCGTCATACAATTTTTAGGTGCTGTTCTATTATATCATTTATTATGTATGCCTTAAATGTTTTTCTTCACTTTCTTCAATCTTAATAGAAAGAAAATGGAGCATTAAAGATTTATTAACAGCGCAATCCAAATCCTTACATCACTTTACTTCTGGGCACTGATATGTGTCACTAGGAGTATTTCATAAAGGAAAATAATTTATTTCCATGCATATTGAATGAGACTATCAGATAGGGGCAATCTAATGTCATGTAAAAAGTCATTAGTCAATGGAATACATGCATTAGAATGTAAGATGCCTCATTGGCATACGCTTCCATTTCATCTAAAAAAAACATTTCTTCCCTATTCGAAAGAATAGTGTGTATTAAATTATGTGCGTTTTAAACAATTCTGCCAGACAATCAGCAAATTTAGCTGTCTCAGAAGTCTTCCCTCTTTTGAACTTAGGGAATAGTGTCTCTTGGACAGACAGGAACCTATGTTTAGTTTTTAGTTGGAGCTCACAATAAATTACAGTAAAATTAGAACTGAGAACATGGTATTTTGAAGCTCACGTCTTCACTGTTTTCGTACAATATTCTTGATCTTTTAGGAATGGAGGCCGATTCGTCAGTGAGGTACTTCTTGTACGGACCTCTGGGACGCATCTGACTCATGTCTCTCTCGTCAATCCGTAAAATTAAAAAATGTAGAAGGATCGTAGCATAAAATGTAATGAGATTCTACTTAGAGAATATAGAAGGTAGTCGAAGCTTCATATAATTCACCAGACAATTAACCTTAGCTCACTTCGTCTTCGTCTGCGTTCCTTTCTGCGCCTTTGCTGCCGGAACTTTGAAGAAGTGGCGTTGCAGTACCAGATTCTCCCGGGAACGAACTGTCTCGTACTCAACATGGCTGGTAAAAACCACCACAAAACATATCAGACTAAAAATTATGGATTTTAAAAGGCTTTCGATGACAATGAGCCATAAATAGAAAAATATAATAGGAAACGTACTGTTAGATCTTAAGTTTAAAGTATGGTCTAGTATTTCGGGGTTGGCAGTACAACACGTTAGCGCTCCAAGCGGCACTGGCGCACACTGGCGCTGCTAGTTAGAGCGTCAGTCGCGTACCCTCCCACCCCAGCATCTCTCAACCGCCATCGAGTTGTTTCAACGGTTCAGGCCTGAGGCGCCCCCCGCTTTGAGGCTTTGGATTCTAAGGAATCGAAAATGGTGAAGCCTGGGCTTGCGTTTGTTAACTTTTTTAAGGAGGCTCGAGAACGGAAGGCGAGTGGTGCAGGTAACGGACATCGTTTTGCCTGAAGACGCGGACCATGGCCGGGGCTGGCCTAGGCATCACGAAGATTTTGATGAAGACCGGGTCTACCAAGTAAAGTGGCCTCACCTGCCGATTGAGGGGTCGTTTTCGACAACTGGCCTTTTCGAGGCCAAAATTCTGTGTTTTGGCGGTGAGTAGTGTGCCACATATCACATATAGCACATAATCTTGTGAGCGTCGCGTTACACTTAACCTCTCCTTGCCAACGAACTGGCTTCAATACTTCTTCGTATCTCCTTGTTTCTTAGAATCTTGTCATGTTTTTGGTATTGGTAACGTTACGTTTTCGGTTTTGATATTTGTGGCGTTCATTCTGAAAAGTTAAGTTGTGAGGGTTGGGCACAGAGCGCTCCGAGTGGTCCTTCCCTCCTCGTTGCGGCTGTTGCCTTTTTATGTTTCTGATGTAATATGTTACTTTACTCCGGGTTTTGAATGTATGAAAACCCTATCTAACCCTTATCCGGATGATGCTATAATAAGTTGTTATTTTGTGGAGGTTCGATGGTTCATACCGTTGAGTAACACTATTCCCTCTCATGCTTTGCAGTGACTATGGAGGACTTGTTGCATGAGGCGAAATCCACTGGCTTCAAGATTCCTCAAAGTGACGTGGACAAGTATGCAGATGTTGGCCTGGAAGCTGCTGAGAAGCCGACCAAGTCCCCAGACGCAAAGATTTCTTCCAGGGGGCGTAGACTTCCAAAGCCGAAGAGCATCACAACTGTTGCAGTGGTTCCTCCCAGTCATGCTAAAAAGGTATTGAGTCCTCGTTTGGGAACTTTATTTTCTATCTAAGCAGCAAAATTGATTCTGTACTGTGCTTTGTTTAGAAAAAGAAGCTTTCTGAGGAGGATACCTCTGGAAGAATTAGGAATAGGAGCTTCTCGGAATCAATAGATTTACCGTTTCCAAATGAGAAGAGAGTTTGTCACAGTACGAGCGGCAACAATGTCTCAAAGGTAATATTTTCACTCGTTTATTTTCATCAACTGGCTTTTGTCTGTTTCTTCTTTCATCTCATATTTTCTGTTCAGCAAGAAAAGTCCGCTGAAAAAGGTGTGAAGAGTGGAGCTCAAATTAAGAAGATTAAAACCCTATGAAACGTGTCGAAGAGAAATTTTGCTCTGCATCGGATGATGAATCTTTCTCTGGTAAAAAGAAATGTACTGAAAGCACTGATGCTGGGCCTAAAACTGTCAAGAGACGTGAGGTATTTTTGATATTTCTTTTTGTGTTTGTAGTGCATGAAGAATGTTTTTTTTTTTACATTTGGCTGTTAATTTCTCTACTTTTGATTCTGTTCAGCCTAAGAAGCCATCTGTTCAGGAGCAGAGTCAAAAGATGTACAAGCCTCCTAGATCTTCAGACCCCATTGAGACCGAGTGTTTAGATAATGTACAACCGTGGGATTCTGCTTTGGGTAGAGAAGTTTCTCGCAGTAGGGGCAGTATGTGTGTCGCTGAGGTAATATTTTTCACTATCCTTTCTTTAAGTGTTTTTTTGTTTTGTTAGTTCAGGCTTGTCAACCCTTGTTATATTTCATTTCTAGCAGAAGAAGTCTTATGTGAAAGATATCAGTTGCAAGAGGGTTGTTAATGATATTGAGAAAAGTCATTCTAAATCCAATGTAATGGCAGAAACTTGCTCAAGAGACGACGGTGAATCTTACTCAGATCAAAAGGAATGTACTGAAAGCAGTGAGGTTGCACCTGTAACAACCAAGAAATCTCAGGTAACTTTGGAGTTTCTTTTAATGTATCTCGTCATACAATTTTTAGGTGCTGTTCTATTATATCATTTATTATGTATGCCTTAAATGTTTTTCTTCACTTTCTTCAATCTTAATAGAAAGAAAATGGAGCATTAAAGATTTATTAACAGCGCAATCCAAATCCTTACATCACTTTACTTCTGGGCACTGATATGTGTCACTAGGAGTATTTCATAAAGGAAAATAATTTATTTCCATGCATATTGAATGAGACTATCAGATAGGGGCAATCTAATGTCATGTAAAAAGTCATTAGTCAATGGAATACATGCATTAGAATGTAAGATGCCTCATTGGCATACGCTTCCATTTCATCTAAAAAAAAACATTTCTTCCCTATTCGAAAGAATAGTGTGTATTAAATTATGTGCGTTTTAAACAATTCTGCCAGACAATCAGCAAATTTAGCTGTCTCAGAAGTCTTCCCTCTTTTGAACTTAGGGAATAGTGTCTCTTGGACAGACAGGAACCTATGTTTAGTTTTTAGTTGGAGCTCACAATAAATTACAGTAAAATTAGAACTGAGAACATGGTATTTTGAAGCTCACGTCTTCACTGTTTTCGTACAATATTCTTGATCTTTTAGGAATGGAGGCCGATTCGTCAGTGAGGTACTTCTTGTACGGACCTCTGGGACGCATCTGACTCATGTCTCTCTCGTCAATCCGTAAAATTAAAAAATGTAGAAGGATCGTAGCATAAAATGTAATGAGATTCTACTTAGAGAATATAGAAGGTAGTCGAAGCTTCATATAATTCACCAGACAATTAACCTTAGCTCACTTCGTCTTCGTCTGCGTTCCTTTCTGCGCCTTTGCTGCCGGAACTTTGAAGAAGTGGCGTTGCAGTACCAGATTCTCCCGGGAACGAACTGTCTCGTACTCAACATGGCTGGTAAAAACCACCACAAAACATATCAGACTAAAAATTATGGATTTTAAAAGGCTTTCGATGACAATGAGCCATAAATAGAAAAATATAATAGGAAACGTACTGTCTAGATCTTAAGTTTAAAGTATGGTCTAGTATTTCGGGGTTGGCAGTACAACACGTTAGCGCTCCAAGCGGCACTGGCGCACACTGGCGCTGCTAGTTAGAGCGTCAGTCGCGTACCCTCCCACCCCAGCATCTCTCAACCGCCATCGAGTTGTTTCAACGGTTCAGGCCTGAGGCGCCCCCCGCTTTGAGGCTTTGGATTCTAAGGAATCGAAAATGGTGAAGCCTGGGCTTGCGTTTGTTAGCTTTTTTAAGGAGGCTCGCGGAAGGCGAGTGGTGCAGGTAACGGACATCGTTTTGCCTGAAGACGCGGACCATGGCCGGGGCTGGCCTAGGCATCACGAAGATTTTGATGAAGACCGGGTCTACCAAGTAAAGTGGCCTCACCTGCCGATTGAGGGGTCGTTTTCGACAACTGGCCTTTTCGAGGCCAAAATTCTGTGTTTTGGCGGTGAGTAGTGTGCCACATATCACATATAGCACATAATCTTGTGAGCGTCGCGTTACACTTAACCTCTCCTTGCCAACGAACTGGCTTCAATACTTCTTAGTATCTCCTTGTTTCTTAGAATCTTGTCATGTTTTTGGTATTGGTAACGTTACGTTTTCGGTTTTGATATTTGTGGCGTTCATTCTGAAAAGTTAAGTTGTGAGGGTTGGGCACAGAGCGCTCCGAGTGGTCCTTCCCTCCTCGTTGCGGCTGTTGCCTTTTTATGTTTCTGATGTAATATGTTACTTTACTCCGGGTTTTGAATGTATCAAAACCCTATCTAACCCTTATCCGGATGATGCTATAATAAGTTGTTATTTTGTGGAGGTTCGATGGTTCATACCGTTGAGTAACACTATTCCCTCTCATGCTTTGCAGTGACTATGGAGGACTTGTTGCATGAGGCGAAATCCACTGGCTTCAAGATTCCTCAAAGTGACGTGGACAAGTATGCAGATGTTGGCCTGGAAGCTGCTGAGAAGCCGACCAAGTCCCCAGACGCAAAGATTTCTTCCAGGGGGCGTAGACTTCCAAAGCCGAAGAGCATCACAACTGTTGCAGTGGTTCCTCCCAGTCATGCTAAAAAGGTATTGAGTCCTCGTTTGGGAACTTTATTTTCTATCTAAGCAGCAAAATTGATTCTGTACTGTGCTTTGTTTAGAAAAAGAAGCTTTCTGAGGAGGATACCTCTGGAAGAATTAGGAATAGGAGCTTCTCGGAATCAATAGATTTACCGTTTCCAAATGAGAAGAGAGTTTGTCACAGTACGAGCGGCAACAATGTCTCAAAGGTAATATTTTCACTCGTTTATTTTCATCAACTGGCTTTTGTCTGTTCATTCTATTCATCTCATATTTTCTGTTCAGCAAGAAAAGTCCGCTGAAAAAGGTGTGAAGAGTGGAGCTCAAATTAAGAAGATTAAAACCCTATGAAACGTGTCGAAGAGAAATTTTGCTCTGCATCGGATGATGAATCTTTCTCTGGTAAAAAGAAATGTACTGAAAGCACTGATGCTGGGCCTAAAACTGTCAAGAGACGTGAGGTATTTTTGATATTTCTTTTTGTGTTTGTAGTGCATGAAGAATGTTTTTTTTTTTACATTTGGCTGTTAATTTCTCTACTTTTGATTCTGTTCAGCCTAAGAAGCCATCTGTTCAGGAGCAGAGTCAAAAGATGTACAAGCCTCCTAGATCTTCAGACCCCATTGAGACCGAGTGTTTAGATAATGTACAACCGTGGGATTCTGCTTTGGGTAGAGAAGTTTCTCGCAGTAGGGGCAGTATGTGTGTCGCTGAGGTAATATTTTTCACTATCCTTTCTTTAAGTGTTTTTTTGTTTTGTTAGTTCAGGCTTGTCAACCCTTGTTATATTTCATTTCTAGCAGAAGAAGTCTTATGTGAAAGATATCAGTTGCAAGAGGGTTGTTAATGATATTGAGAAAAGTCATTCTAAATCCAATGTAATGGCAGAAACTTGCTCAAGAGACGACGGTGAATCTTACTCAGATCAAAAGGAATGTACTGAAAGCAGTGAGGTTGCACCTGTAACAACCAAGAAATCTCAGGTAACTTTGGAGTTTCTTTTAATGTATCTCGTCATACAATTTTTAGGTGCTGTTCTATTATATCATTTATTATGTATGCCTTAACTCGAGCAAAATCCAAGAAAGCAAGAAAGGTAAAGTCTCTTGTGGTTTTTTTAAAATAATTCTGTCCTTTTGTTGTTAATTTGCTGTTCTGTAATATTTTATTTCCTTACAGAGATGCAGAAGTTACAGTGAAACCAGCAGTGAAGGTGATGTCAGCTTTGTTTCAAGTACTGACGCTCTCAAGGCCCAGTCTGACTTCTATGTGTCCAAGATACTGAAATTGGAGACAGAGTTGAAAAAACTAAAGAGGGAAAATGCTGAGCTAAGGAATCAATTCCAATCACCTCAACGTCAGGGTAAGATTAGCTTTAGATTCTTCTGTGGGCTTTTGTTAGTCTTTCTCACTGGGATCAGATAAAAGTATTTCATGAGTTCATCATGTTCGTCTTGTCTTCACAAATCATTTTCCTCAATGATTTGTTAGTTCTTTTTATTCAGGCCCTTTTTTACCTCTTTCAGCATCCAATTTTATTCAACCTGTTGCACCAACTGCTGAAAGGACGGTTAAGCGTTCTCTCTTTGACGGTGCAGGGAGCAAATAGCAGTCCCCTCCTCTTTGTTCCTCCGACTCTGGTACGTTGTGCAATTTTACTAAAATTTTTAGTAGTGTGTTTCGCTTTGTAAAGTGCTGAATTATATTCATTTATTTTAGGTGAGATAGTTGATAGTTTGGTCATATCAGAAATGATTTTGGATGCCATAAACCGTCAGGTGCCATTGCGGTCGGATGGTGCTGGAAAGGTACGTAAATACGTAATTTTGTGAGCTTCAAATCGTTGCTGTCACAGATTCACAAATTAGTATTTCACATTGTTTGACTGGATTTTGATCTTTCTGCGCATTTCATTATCATCCCAATTTTTGGAGTTACACTCAAACTCGTTATTTTAGGGTCCAAGCTTTGCATTATGCAGGTTTTGTGCAACCATGCCTACAATGTAGAACTTCTGTTTTAGGTTCATCTGGGCAACGGTGTTTACATCTCCAAAACAATTTTTGAGGAGAAGATTAAAAAAGCCAAGGTGTCGCCTTCCATTGCTGTTAGAGACGTCATGTCTAATATCTATTCAGTTGCTGAGTTGGCACAAAGATCACTTGAAGGCGGCACTCCAGTTAAAGGGGGGCCGAACAGAAAGGCACTGAAAGAAAAGAAGCTAACTCCTGCCAAGAGAGAGTGTCTGTTTGGTAAGCAGAATTTTTTAAAAATCTGTGCTGTGTTCTTTTACTTGTTCTTTGCTTTAAGTTTCTAAATCCAAATTTTAGGGCTGTTCCGGGCTAAAACCAGCTTAAAATCAGGGTCTTCAGACCCTCTCTTCCTAAGCTTGTCTGTGGAAAAGCAGGGGAAAAGCACCATAAGAGACAAACTTAAGGAAGCTGCTGTGAGTTCAGTTTCATTTTCTTAGTATGTGAACTAACAATTTGACTGGCCTAATGCTGCTTTTTTTCTTTATTAGGCTAGGCAAAGGAAACTGGAGGAGTCGAAGCAGGATGATTCGGCCTGAGCAAACTTGTTCTGGCAATTAATTAAATTTAATTATTTTTCATTTAATCTTTAGTTGTCTCTTGTATTGTCCATGATACCTATTATTTACCCAGCATTGTATTCTCTTTTCAAAAATTGTCACATAGCCATTTAAATGAATATGCTGAGGGCTGCCTCACTTACGTGTCTACGATACATTGTTCATTTTATACACGGTGCCTTGAGGTTAGGAAATCCCAACTTCTACGTGCACGTATGTTCTGCGGCTGGTCTACCCTAGCTCAGGCAGGCGCGCTGCGTGACTGTTTGCGGTTCAGTGAATGGTAATGGTACAAACTTTCCATGTGGCTATACCATGGAATGGAATTCCATGGTGACCCATCGTCGGGGGCTGTCGGTGGGACTCCATGTGGGACACGAATCCCTAGGGACTGAATTTCCATGAGTGGGACACAAGGGATACTCATCCCATCAAACTCGTACACTACCAAGGGACCCATCTCCTTGAGGACATTTTCCATGGGAATATTTCGCATGGAAAGGTGCAAAAAATACATGGGAAGTCATTTTCCATGGAGGATGCTCATCCCATGATCTTCAATGACCACCCATGGCTCTTGGAAGCCATCATGGGATTTTTGGACTGGGCTGGGAGGCCGCCATGTTGGCGATGCTCGATTGTTTCCGCGCGGCAGCCCCCTCCCTCCTCCCTTCCCAGCGCGCGCGAGAGCAGAAGACGAGACGCGGCTGCCGGGGGCGTTGTGGGTTATGGGGTACAGTTTGTTTGGCTTGGGTAATTCTCAGGTAATTTGATAATCGTTAAATTACATGTTTTTCTATTTTTAGTCAATTTGTCTCCGCGCATAGTAATTTAAAAGTTGTGTTGCTTGTGTTTAGATATGGGATGGCTCCGAAAAAGAACGCCCCACAAGGAACCTTCACTCACTCCACTCCACAGAAAAATAAATTGATTTGTAAGTATTGCTCCAAGTAAAATTCTACTTCGATCAGCATGTTGCAAGCCACGAATGTATGTAATTTATTCACTCAGGTTATGTCATTGTTTGCCATTGATGAGCTCTAGTAGTTTCATGGAGGTTGTGTTTGTGTGTATGTTTCAGCTGCCTCAACAAGGTCGAACACCACTAATTTAAACGCCTCAGTAGCAATTCAGCTTGATGACAGCATTGTTAGTGTACCCAATACTTCATTCAGGGTATCTACAGCCCCAGCTAAGAAGAATATTAAGTGGAAAAAACCCAAAGTGAAGCCAAAGTATGTGAGCACATATTGTCTCAAAGGCTACATCTGTCAGCGGTCTTTCAAATCCCATTGTAGGATGCATCAGATTGAAGGTAATATATTTTCCCTTTAACGTCATGTTTACATTCTTGAAACAATTTTATAGTAAACCATTTCTTTCAGATGCTGCCGCACGATACCCAGACAAACGGAAGTTTCTTGACAATTGTGAAAACCTGGCTACTGCAGCTCTCCAAAAAGTGATGGAAGCTCCCAGCTGTGGTGACAACGGCATACTTTTCCGTCAACTGATTGGATACATTGTTTCAATTCCTAAGGAAGATTTGAAAAAATTTGCAGAGGCCCTGTCTAAAGAAATACTGAAAGAAATTTTGATGAAAAAGATATTGCTTTCCTCAGCTTTATTAGTCACATTGTTTACAAGTGTAGAGAGTGTTTTAAGTGATACTGACTTGTGCAATAATCTTTTAAAAATATTGACCATTCCCTCTGATTTATTTCTTCACGTTTTATTTAGAGTTTGTGTTGCAGTTTGCACAAGTTTGTCTTTTTTATGTAATGAGTTTCGTGCAGGGCGTATGCCTATTCAGAAGGCTACAATTGTGTTGGACGCTGACGATAGACAGGTAATTTATTATATTAGTGGCTCTGTTATGAGAGGTTATGTTAGGATGGCTTACCGATACAATAGTTCTTCTTGGGTGAAGATTGCTAGGATTGTAAAGAAAAAAGTCTTGAGAGAGAAGCCAACTCCAGAAGATGACGAGGATGCGCAGTGGACTTTGCACAGGGATAGAGGTGGTTTACTATATGTTACAGTTGAAGCCAAAAACTTTTTTATTTCCTTAACTGAAGTTGTGATTCGGTCCGAACAAAAAGATGGATCACTAGACTATGAAGGTGTCATAAAACAAGTAATTGACTCTAAACTGAATGATCAATGGGATCAATTGGCGATGCTCGTAATGAAAGGACCTCATTGAATCTAATGACTGATGTTATTACATCCTACTGTAGGACCTGTGGATCAAGATTTGTGAAATGGAGACTGAATTTTTTAAAAGAAAAGCCTGATATTTCCATGTCAACCAGGCATGCTGTTGCTCGCAGAAAGAAATAGGTACTGTGATTTTATTATTACTCCATGTGAGTTTGAACTGAATAGCAAACCAATATGTGATTTTACTTGTCATACTGTAACATATGTTATGTTTATTTGTTTCATTTTTATTTTCATTTTATTACCAAAGATGTGTTTCCCCATAAGCATTTATGTTTTGTTTGAATTTATTTAGAGGGAATGAGAGAAAAGAATAAAAACATTTTATTTTCTAGAACTTTCAATTATTTATTCACATTAATATTTCCAAGCACCACACAATTCTGACAAATTATTTTATTCACATTACTCTCTCCTAGCACCACACAATATTCTCTTCCTGATTGATAACATTTACAAAAACATACAGCAAAGAAAAAATATTACACTTCAGACTGACAATTTAAGATCACGAGAAGATTTTCTCTTAGGAAGTTTTTCATGAGTTATTTCAATTGAAGCAGAAGATTCTCCACAATTTCCTCTTTTTCTTTTGACACCAAGTTGTCCAATAGTGTGAATAGCTCGGTTCCTTTGAAGGGCTTGATCAGTGTTGCTAGACGCTTGCCGCGAGAGTCCGCCAACAGAGGGCGCGCGATGCGCCAAAAAAGCGCCAACGTTCAAACCGCCAAAAGAGCCACCGCGTCATCAAAAAGAGCCCAATTTGGCGCTTTTTACCTACTTGTCAGCCAGAGGAGAAATAATACAGTACAACAATTAAGAGGCTCTCTCCTTCGGGCGTTTGCCGAATCCATCCTACCGAACGATTTCAAAAAAATACATGAAGAGACAAGCAAAACACAATGCGATCGCGTTAACCTCATTGAGGTTATAGTACACTTAGGAATTGAAAAACCGTGTTACTTGCCTTTAAGTCTGGAGTCAGCCTCCCACTTTGGGTTATACTTTTTAGAGTATTTTGCCCACTTGCCCATGATGCACCCCACCACAACCACAATCAAAACTAACCCGCCAGAACGAAAGCACCGCCCGGTATAAAAAGTTCTACCTCTCCAACCAATCCCGTTGGACGGAGCGACAAAACAAATGACAAACGCTGATGTTGTGCGGTAGTGGGGGGGACGTTTTCCAATACTGCCAACCTGCTCCGAGTCGAAAAACGGCCATTTCTGGAAAATAGCCCAATCGGCGCTTAATTTAAACCAAAAAGAGCCCAATTGGCGGAATAGCGCCAAACGCGAATTTGAGCCGCCAACCGGGCACCGAAAAGAGCCCAATTGGCGGAAATGCGTCCAATCTGGCAGCACTGGGCTTGATAGTAATTCGCATTAGTACTGCCGCCTTGTCCTGCTCTGACTTTACTAAAGTGTTGCTCCAAAGGGTCCTGCGTGAATATTCGTGCATTTACATAGTCAACCCCTTCTTTGACAAGAAATGTTATCGCAGCTTTGATGGCAAGAGTTGACATTTCGATTCCTTCCAGTGTTTCTCTGCTCAAGGTTCTTTTGTGTGCTGGAGTTTCATCACCATCAATGTCGCCCTGAAATATTTCACTAAGATCTTCTAATTCCAATATATTATCTGCTGTGGTTGACATGTTTACAGATGCATTTGGATTATTATTGTAAGCCTCTTCTTTCCAATCTTTCAGATAAAGCAACACACTATCAAGAAATTGAAACCTTGTGTCGGTGGAATTTTCTTCAAGGATTTCTTTGGTGTACGGATTCTAGTTGGCGTTTCTTTTTTTTTTTTTGACCAACAAAAGAATGAGCTCCATTCAAGCAGTCGAACCATTAGTTAAAAATTCTAAAGAACTCAATTGTACCACTAGAACCTTCATAATTTTTATCTTCTAGGATTTGAGCAACAGTGTCACTGACAGCCTCAGCAGCATACTTCACTTTCATCCTGGCATATGAGTCAGGATAAACATTCATTGCACTCAGCTTAAATGACTTGCGCAAGGATTTTTTTTATCAGATTCATACAGCTTTATGAGGAAGTCCCACGTGATCTTCTTGCCTTTAAACATCATTTTTCTTCTACTTTTAAGCTTATCCCACCGAGAGTTCATCAAACAGTTCCTTAATGTTTTTAACAAGTGAGGAACATCTGATATGAAGTAGATCTCTCTGTCTCTTGCAGCTTAATTCACCGTATCAAAAATGACACCACTGGCAAGAATTGTGACTGGTTTATGCATCCTAACGAACGCTCTGTTAATAGAGAAACCATCACAAACAAAAGCTATAATTGGAACACCGCTTCTTTCAAGTGCCCCAATGACTTGCCAGCAGGGCTGTTAACGTTAATTGTAAATGTTAACGCGTTAACGTTAATGCGTTAAGAAGGACCCACTAACGCTGGTCGCTAACGTTAACGTTAATGTGCAACGTTAACGCGTTAACGTTAAATTAACACGTTAACGCGTTAACGTTAAATTAACACGTTAACGGCGTTAACTTTAATACCACATTATCCTTCGTTATTTCGATGCCATGATAATAATTGACTTCATATCTTTGCGAAAAGGGCAGAGAAGCTGAATAAAGAATACATATTAGATTTTCAGATATTTATTTCTTTAAGTAAAGAAAAAGAAGAACATAAAAAACATAAAACACATTGGAGTGGCAAGTGGCACATTGATTTACTGAAACTCTGAGTCATTCATTTTATAAAATTAAATTATGACTTGAAATGGACTAGTAAATGACAGTACATAAAAGTACAAAAGTACAAAAATACTATCACCAAAACATCTTGTTGAGGGCCAACAGCACCTCCATTTCCAGTGTTGCGTCCCCCAACGAATTCCGTAGCAAACAGAATGATAGCCCCACCCGCGAGAAGAACCTCTCTACCATAGCAGACGATGGTAAGGCCGTATTGAGTTTTGAAAACAATTCGGCCAAGCGGGGGAATTTTCTCTTTCCATCTGCGCCCAAACCGTAGCACTCCCGCACGGATATGGAGCTGCACCGGAGGTAACGGCTGAGCTCCTCCTCAGCTGTCTCCTGTCTCTCCTCTTCTTGGGGCGGCGACAGGGATGACGTCACGATCCCGAAGAATTCTTCCTCGGCTGAACGCTCTAACGCCCCTCCGGCTCCGGCGGTACCGGCCTGCTCCGGCTCGAGATCGTCGTCAGGGTCATCCTCGTCCTCTGCTGCCTGGGAAGTTGACCGCCGAGGAGGGTGGGGGTGGGGAGCACCGTCACCATTGGTTTGCTAAAATTTCAAGATAAAAAATGCGATTTATACAAGATACAGAGAGGCACGAATCAAAATTATTTTCACCGCGTAAATGTATGTTACCTGATTCCTTTCATCTAAGCTTTGCATGTGTTTTAGAAGGGCCCCTTTCACCCTCTCCTTTTTAACAGGGTTGTCATCGTCAATCCAGTTCAATTTAAAAACTGATATTAGAGCGGCAGCAATCTCAAGATCCGGGTCTTCCTTGTAGGGAAGGAAGCGCCGCGGCTTTGATATAGCTTCTGACAACGTTCTGGCCAGAACGTCACAGTAGCGCAAGGCCCTGCCATCCATTTGCCTCCTCTCAGACAATCTCTTCTCCATAGCCATAATGGAAGGGAGAAGGTATCCAATGTACATGTCCTTGTCCCGTTGGAGAATGTCCAACGCCAGGGCCACCGGGGACATAACGTGGACGTATTCCTTCAAAAATTTGAGTTCCGAACTGGTAAGTGCGCTCATGTTTGCTTCCCGAATCGTTTCGTTGAATTTTTCAGCATTTCGCTCATAGAGGGCAACAATCTGTTAAAAAAAAGGGGGGACATCAAATTCATAAGTAATTTCAAAACAGCATTCCTCTAGATTTACCTTTTACACTTTTTGACAATTTACCTGCTTCTTGGCGTCAAAGGATGAATTCCACCAAGTATCGCCGGGAGTTATCAGGTGAACTCCAAAATTTTCATGGAAAAGCTCAGCAATGCCATTTGAGCGGCTTTGCTTGTTCCACCATGTCTTCAACTTGGCCTCTGTGGAATCATGGAGCCTCTTGAAATTTGCATTGATTTCGGCCGCCGCGTCGACGTCCTTCGTGGCCATCAGGTTCACCAGGTGCGCCGCGCATCGCTGGTGCGGAGGGAGCTCCACGCCGTCCAGCTCGGCCGCGTTCAGAATATCATCAAGGTCCAGGTTCGCGGTTACCGCTTGCTCCGCAGCGGGACCGGTGTTGGGGACACCACCTTCGTCATCACTGACCTCATCGGCATCTAAACAAATGAAAGATGACACGATTACAAATTAACTTATAACTCAACGGGGCCCGCGCCGTCCGTCAGCCACCGCCGGCCATCCCACCGCCGACACGGCGTACTTCACGGCGGCCGCGGCCAGCGCCGCCGCCGCCGCCACCTCCCCTGGCCTCGGCCCCCCGCGCGGCCACAGGGCCCGCGCCCCGCGCCGGCCGTCTCACCGCCGACACGGCGTACTTCACGGCGGCCGCGGCCAGCGCCGCCGCCACCTCCCCCGGCTCGGCCCCCCGCGCGGCCACATGGCCCGCCCCCCGCGCCGGCCGTCCCACCGCCGACACGGCGTACTTCACGGCGGCCGCGGCCAACGCCGCCGCCGCCACCTTCCCCGGCCTCGGCCCCCCGCGCGGCCACATGGCCCGCGCCCCGCGCCGGCCGTCCCACCGCCGACACGGCGTACTTCACGGCGGCCGCGGCCAGCGCCGCCGCCGCCACCTTCCCCGGCCCCCGGCCTCGGCCCCCTCCCCTCTTCCAGTAATCCACGCGCACCCCTCTAGGCTGCGCGGCCCGGTGAGTTCATCTTACCTTCTGGAAACATTGCAGCCAACTCCTGTGCGCCATGGACAGAGAAAGCCTTCACGAAGTTGGAGGCACTATCGGTAGTAACTTTCGTTACTTTGCCGACTTTGCTCAATCCATATTCATCAAATATCTGGTTTAGTGCGGCAGCGATGCGGTCATGCGTATGCTTTCCTTTCAGCCTTTTCAGAGACAAGGCGGCTGTTTCTCTTTCCATCGTGGTGGGGTTTAACCATGTTACCATCACTCCAAGAAAGCCTCGTCGGAATTTTGACCATCCGTCGGCACTCGATGCTACATACTGAACTCCGTTCAATGCCTTAATCAGATTATCTTTCATTTTTTTCTGATCTTTCAGTCTTTTTACGACCGTCTGCCTGCAGTTGACAGTCAGGTGTGATGGCAGACCCAACAGAGTTAAATTCAAAAAGTATTCATTATCCACTATACTGTGTGGCTGCCTTGTAAAAATCAGAAATTCATCGACCGCCTTGTTTAGGATTTCCTGAGTTACTCTCTTCTTAAACAAGTTGCTGGCTCCAGAAACAACGGTGCCGTCGCCGTCACTGTCGCCGGACCTTCTCTTCTTAGCTACTTTAGACAGATTAACAGCAAACTCCTGCTTGATTTTCTCCTTGCTCCACCTGTGTACCCTCTGTAACAGTAAAACAACGCTGTTCAAGTGAAAATTTAAGCGCTAAAAGTAAAGCGAAACGACAGTGCGTGTTAATGAAACGATTTGCTGGGCAGTTATCCAGATAATGAAACGACGTAGATACCCCGGCCCGGCCCCGCCGCTGCACCGTCGCTGCGGACATACTCCCCCCCCCCCCCCCCCCTCCCCCAGTCGGCTCGGCTGGCCTCCGGCGGGAACGTCTAGGAAGCAGGAAGCAGTCACATAGTAGACAACGGTGTCAAACCGGAACATTTTCATAAAATTAATAATGATTATGGTTAACGATTCAGCTTTGCATCGATTCAAAATGACAAATTTGTTCGATTTTATGGGCCAGCCAAGCCATACGGCTGCCCTTGCCTCTCATCACAGCACGTGAATTGGAGGTTATGTCGTCGTCGTCCCAAAACATAATAGCAGAAAATTACTAAATCCGCTTTCTTCCAAACTACAAGGGGGTGTTCGTGTTCGGTTAGGTTACGTCCGCAAATGGCACTTACCTCAAGATGTTGTTTCAAATTGTTGGATGACGAGAAATGACACGAGATCAGTTTGCTGCAGCTCTTGCACCTAGCAATAAAATTCTTTTCGCCTTTCTCTTTCTCAAACAAAAAGTAGTTGTTGAACCCACTCCATGGCAGGGCTTTGCCACGATCCTCCTCGACCTCGGCATTATCCACTCCTTCAACCACTTCACCTTCTTCGTCCATGTTGATGCGGGTACGAAACAGAAACAACCACAGCGCCGAGCGGGGCGGGAGGGCGGCAGCGGGCGGGATGACAGATAGACGCTGGCTGCCAGCCCCGCCGGCCGGCCGGCCGGCCGTCGCCGCCATCCGCAGCCAGCGCCAGCAGCGGCGAGAGCGTACGCTGGCACGCCAGGGCGAATAATCGAGCTAGCGAGTGGGGACCGCGAGCTCGGATATCAAATCGACCTACCCAAATAAATGCAGTATTTATCGCGATATTTAACGCGTGAACGGCGTTAACGCGTTAATGTCCACCATTAACGAAATCCGGTTACGTTTACGTTAATACAAAAAGTTAACGCGCTAACGTTAACGGCGTTAATTAACGCCGTTAGTCCGTTAATTAACGTTAACAGCCCTGCTTGCCAGGTCCATGTGTACATTTGTTGAACTGATGGAGTGTCAGTTGGGAAGCTGGCAATAACTTCCTTGCAGCGTATAGAAATCCCTTTAACCATGTACACTAAAAAATTTTTGGCTTGCTTTTCTTCTCTTTCTTTTTCTGGGTTGTCTAAAAATTGGTTCATTGAATCTATTTCATGGTCAAGCTCATCAAGTTTAGTGTATCCAATCATTTTGCCAGTGGACTTCTCAAACACAAGATTTTGGGAGATGTGCATCTCGTCTGCCACGAGAACATGGTACTTTTTCTTTTCAGGCAGGTCTTTCAATTTTTTGGCAATTGACTCCAAAACTAAAGTATCAACCCTATCATTTACCGGCTTTATATGAGAATAATCAAATAAAGTCCGCCAAGATGGAAGGTGTACCATACCTGTCTGTCTCAATAATTCCAGTGCAGCAGGTGAGACAAGATGAATTGACAACGCAAGCCTTATCATAGTGGGATGCCAGCGCATCCCACACATTTTTTTCTTCTGAGAAGCTTTCACTTGTTCTTGTAAAAAGATTGACTGAGCTTCTGTCAGATCTGCATCTCTCAATATATTAGTTAAATCTCTGGCTGTATCTTCATCCACTGAAACTCCTTCCTTTTCTATTAACTGTTTCATCCTTTCTCTGAGATGGGCGTTCTTTCTCTTCTCATTTTCCAACTTTCTGTGCAATTCTGCCATTTTCTTCAGTTTTTGTGTTTCAGACATAATATTGTTGTTGGTATATGGATGTGGTTCTTGGATATGGATCTTGTATTTTTAAGTGTGATATTATTTCCTTGCAGATGCTTTCAATCGGATGCCAGAGTCCCATAAATTTAAAGGAGATGTGTTAGAAAGTGCAGCTGTGGAAGTCTTAGAAAACATTTTGAAAGAACCTTGTTACGGCGATACAAGTAAACGAAATTTTGTACAAGAGCTGATAGATGTAAAGGGAAGTGAAAACTGGCATACATTCTTCTCCTCACTTTGTGATTTTATTTGTGATATGGTGTGCAAAAAGCAAGTTAAACTACTCCCTACTAACCAGTTTGAAGATTTTCAGAAAAAATTGAATATTTATTTAAATGAAAACGATTCCTAACTGAAGACTAAACTATTGGATGTGTGTCCGCAAGTCAATTTATGTAGTGCACGTGCAGGGCGTCTGGTTTTTCGCATTGGAACCCAAATGCTTAAACAGGTTCAGTGGTGGGTGCTGAAGCACATGCAAAGTGTGAGGGAGGAAGAAGTTTTACCTGTAGTTCAATACATGAGTGAAGAGGAAAGAGATTCTTTTGTGATTCACTTAGGGGACTTGATAAGATCTTACTATCGAAAATGGATGGCAAAGCCTGATCAGTACACTCGATGTGATTGTATTAAAACAAATTTTGTTGAGGGCCAGCATCGTATAAGTAGAGGACACTTCCTTGATAAAAGAAATTGGCTCTCTGGTGGAGAAAATTGTATAACACTAAGTGATCATGCTGTAGATTTTTTTTACCATAGAAACCGAGATCATACCTTATGTTAAAGCTTTGAAAGACCTTAACACCCAAACAGTAATGGAGGAAAATTTAGGCAGTCATGTTCTCTTAGATCATTAGTTCTATCTTACTAATGCATACATGTCTGAAAATGAGTCTCTGCTATTTATGAGAGATATGGTATTGATATTTGTTAGGTCATCGTTGCATTTAGAAGAAAAGAAAATGAAGAGAGTTCATGCAGGAACTATTGGTGCAACAGCTGTTGCTTTACGAACTAGTTTGCAGCGTAATTACCCAGTAAAGGGAGATGATTGTAATATGGAAGAAAGCTGAGTGATTTATTGTCAAGTGGTGGGTTTTGTTTTTTACTGGAAACCTTGTTGATGTTTTTTTTAAATAAGAAAACTCATATCAATTGTATTTAAAGGAAACAACAATATCTAAATAGAACGAAATAATCTTCTCTGCATGTCTGAAACCAGCAGCCTTATCTATGAAGAAAATAAAAACTATACAGAATTCCTTCCGAGACATGGGAATAATTTAAGTTCCTTACTTTATACAATACAATACAGACAGCAACAATACAGATACAGAAAGATATCGGAGAATTAATTCAGTTTCAGCAATAACTACATATACATGCTATTGTAGTAACATTAAAGTCTGTTCATTCACTTCTTTTTTATCTTCCTGGTGGGTAATGGGGTTGGGTCAATCTCAATTTTTTTTCTCTTCTGAACCTGAGTGCTGCCTTTTTCAGTCAAGGAGGCAAACTGTGAACTAGAAGTTAAGTTTTGTCTGATACTATGGGCACCAATCAAGAAAGGATTTCTGTTGTCCCCATGAGCTCGCCTTACTTTACTAAAATACTGCTCCAGGGGATCCTGGTTGAATACTCTTGCTCTCACTGACATGGGGAGAAGTTAAGACTCATGATGAAGTTGCAAAGAAGAAACGCAATAAGAGAAGCAGTCTGACTCAGAGTGGTCGGATGCGTCAGAGGCACCTTCTAAAAGGACGGTGAAAAAGAAAACTGATGCGAAAGCTGATGAGAAGGCGGCCGTTAAACGGCAGCTGAAGGAATGTATCCTCTCCAAAACAGTACCTGGTGAAGAATTGTCCGAAAACGCACTGCAGGCTGAGGCAATCCTCAAGAAAAATGGGCGAGATTGGTTACACATCAAGTTTTGTGTGAAAAACCTGATCTCCAGAGGTAAAAACGGGAAACCAATTTTAAGTCCTGTTAAAATTAGTCCACTTAAAGTGCAGGCAAGGCGGAAGTAGTGTGGCATATTCTGTTTGATTGTTTGATTGACCGGTCGTTTGGAAAATGACACGGAAATGTGCAGAATTAGCTGTCCAAAGTGTCATTATTTGATGTAACCTTGACATTTTGCTTCTGAGTTAACTTAAATTGCATCAACCACGATTTCTGTTACTTTTTAAAATAATTTCTGTTACATAATTTCTGTTACAGAGTTTGTGTACGGCAGCGCATGTTTAACTCTGCTCATGTGCTGGAGATGCAACCGCATGCTTCCTGCGCTGCAAAGAAATGTCCAAACCAATGCGAACGATGCTTCCCGTCGTGTTCGCCACACTGCGAATTCTTTTGGTAATTCCGGCTACGTCTGCGACCGCCGAAAGATCATTCTCACTCCTGCGACGTCTGAAAACCTACTTAAGAACAACTACGGCAGCACAGAGGCTTAATCATCTAGCAATTTTACATAGTTATAAAAATGACGTCGATGAACTTTCGGTCGACGAATTAATAAAAGAATTTGTAAATAATGTTTATAGAGTATCAGTGTTTGGAAAGGGATATTAGGAATTCAGACTGGCAGATGACGTCACTTTGTACTTGTGTGTATATGTAAATATAAATGTTAATATACATTACTGATTTTTTGATATGTAACGCATTAATCGTTCATGTTGGATCCTTAACTAAACAAGTGATAGGTGCAGTTTTTGTCCTCGTTTTCGTCAATTTTCAGTATATTTCAAATTATTTTTTAAAATTATTATTTTAAATTTCTTAAATATTTACGCCTAATTAAAGGGGGGCCGCCGAAAGGGATGCCCCCCCCCCCCCTCGTTGAAAATCGTTCCTACGCCCCTGGGGGAAAGGCTGTGAACGAGTACAGTCACTAGTCTCGAGACTACATGTAACGACCGCTGAAACTCGAGAACTAAGTGTCATATAGAAATGTACATAAAGGCATCGTAGCGGTATGACGAACGAATACAACCGTTCTCGAGAAATCGCGCGGACAGACCAAACACTTTTGACCCAGTCGGTCCAGGGCTTCGCTATTGCTCAGCCAATAATCAGCTTTGTTTTTGGCTGAGCGATAGCGAAGCCCTGGACCGACTGGGTGAAAAATGTTTTGTCTGTCTGTCTGTCGGTGTGTCTGTCCCGCGATTTCTCGAGAACAGTTAGTCGTAGAAGGCTGAAATTTGGACCATATCTTCCTACCAGCATATCAGAGTCAACCTCACATTTAGGGCACCGTATCTTGGGTAGTTTCTTAGAAAATTTTTACAATTGGTATAAAATACCAAAAATAAAATAATTGGGGAGATAGACCGCGGGGGCGCAGCCCTCTACTACCCCCTCTCACGGCCAAACGAAGGCCCCTATCCAAATTTGCTATAGAACCGACCCTCCGTGGAATAGGACAAGGAAAACAGGCTTGTGCATAGTAAACCCTGCCGCGCTCCCCCATGCTCGAGATCCAAGATGGTGTCCGTTTGGTATAAACATTTGGGAATATCTGGAGAACCGAGCCACCTAGAGAGGTGCGGTTTGCAGCGCTGGCCATCGTAGCGGTTTGGCCATCAAAGCGATCATTTGGCAATGGCACCGGGCTCGAGACCAGGCACCCCGTCCTCGAGAGCCACTTTCCATCTTTTAAACGGTACGGTCTAGCGTCGTGCGGTTTTCGACATTAACATGAGCGGGCCGCGGCAAGGGAAAAGAATGGCACTCCAGCCGGACGTCCTCTCCCTAGATCACGCACCCCGTGCTCAAAAACCAACTTCTAACTTTCGAACGGCACGAGGTACTGACTTGCGGTTTTCGACGTTGGACTTTGCGGCCCGCGGCAATTGGAAACAAGTGCACCACACCACGCCTACCGCTCTCGAGGCCATGCGCCCCGTCCTCGAGAGCCGCATTGGAAAAACACTCGAGAACCACGTAAGCAATGCGTTTCAGAGAGATGAGCTTTGCGTTTCTGCAGAGGGCATAGGGGGGGGGGGTTGTAAACGAGTACAGCCACTGGTCTCGAGACTAGGGACCCCGTCCTCGAGGAGCACACAACGACCGATGAAACTCGAGAACTAAGTGTCATTGGCTGAGTGATAGCGAAGCCCTGGACCGACTGGGTCAAAAATGTTTTGTCTGTTTGTTTGTCCGCGCGATATCTCGAGAACGGTTTGACATAGAAAGCTTAAATTTGGACCACATCTTTCTTGCATCATACCAGGGTCAACTTCCCCTCAGGGGCACCGCAGCCCAAGCGGTTTCTTAGATAATTTTCACATGTGGACCAAAATTATAAATCCGCCGGCTGGGTAAAGTCAGTATGCGCCATGCGCCTGTCGTGGACGGGCGGATCAGTGACGCGAGTGGGTTACGCTCGGTTAGGTTAGGTTAGTAGGGGCCTGGATAGGATAGGCTCGGGCAGGTAAGGGTAGGTTAGGACTGGTTGAGCGGCATTGATAAGAAAAGGCTGATGTAAGATACGTTCGGAAGGCAGAACATGAGCGTGGTTGCGACCGTGCGGAGAGAAGAGATTGACGCCCGCAGGGCGTCCTATTGACTCGCCCCGCAGGGTCCCAGTCGTCAAGTGGCAGCCGCCGGCAGGCCAAGGTAGACGTGCGCCAGGCGTGGAGTGGCGGAACAGTGGTTCGCGATGACCGAAGCCTATTAGGCCACGACGCGGTCTGGCGTACGCCTACCTTGTTGTTATCAGGAGCGTCCCCACACGCCGCCACCGATCGGAAGCATGTTGGACTAGGTCACGCCTGTGGGTTACGCCTGTGGGTCACATGTGTGGATGACAGGTGTGGTTCACGCCTGCGGGTTACGCCTTTAGGTCACGGCTGTGTCACGGCTGTGGGTCAAGGCTGTGGGTCTCAGGTGTGGATCACGCCTGTGGGTCACGGCTGTGGGTCACAGCAATAGGTCACGCCTGTACGTCACGCCTGTTGGTAACGCGTGTGGCTCACCCCTGTGAGTCACGTGTGTGGGTCAAGCGTGTGGGGTCACACGTGTAGGTTATGCCTGTGGATCACGCATGTGGGTAACTGCTGTGGGTCATAGGTGTGGGTCACGCCTGTGGGTCACAGCAATAGGTCACGGCTGTCGGTAACGCGTTTGGCTCACCCCTGTGGGTCACGTGTGTGGGTCAAGCGTGTGGGGTCACACGTGTAGGTTATGCCTGTTGATCACGCATGTGGGTAACTGATGTGGGTCTTAGGTGTAGGTCACGCCTTTGGGTCACAGCAATAGGTCACGCCTGTACGTCACGCCTGTCGGTAACGTGTGTGGATCACCCCTGTGGGTCACGTGTGTGGGTCAAGCGTGTGGGGTCACACGTGTAGGTTATGCCTGTGGATCACGCATGCGGGTAACTGCTGTGGGTCATAAGTGTGGGTCACGCCTGTGGGTCACAGCAATAGCTCCGTCTGTCGGTAATGCGTTTGGCTCACCCCTGTGGGTCACGTGTGTGGGTCAAGCGTGTGGGGTCACACGTGTAGGTTATGCCTGTTGATCACGCATGTGGGTTACTGCTGTGGGTCTTAGGTGTGGGTCACGCCTGTGGGTCACGCCTAGGGGTTAGGGCTGTGGGTCATGGTTGTGGGTCACGGCTGTGGGTCACGGCTGTGGGTCACGGCTGTGGGTCACATGTGTAGGTCACGCCTGGGGTCACGGGTGTGTGTAACGCCTGTGGGTTACAGCTGTTGGTCATGCCTGGGAGTCACGCCCGTGGGTCGCGCCTGTGGGTCACGTGTGTGGGTCACGCCTGTAGGTCACGCCTGTGCGTCACGGGTGTGTGTTATGCCTGATGCGGTGATCCGCCGTGGTCGTCACGGAGCGCTGCTGGTGGCACTGGCAGGGTAGGATTCTACTTTAACGCTGGGGGGTTTCTCACCCGTAGGGCTTAGACCTCTGAGTAGCGCCATAGGGTCTTCCTAGAGGGTCATGTCCCGGGGGGCCACACATGTGAGTAATACGTGTGGGTCATGCATGTTCGTAAGAAATGTGTGTGACGCCGGCAATTGGGCTTTGCATACCTTTTTAAAATTTGAAGTCTCAGACCTTGTGCGGCAACTTGTAGAGTACATCTCCCGTACGCTTGCAAATCATGCTTGAACAGCTCTTATTATTTCCACTAAATGTTGTTATGTTGAAGATGAATATCTAAGTTAACAGAATTCATTATGCTACAGTTGTTGATACTGGTTCAATATGGAAGATTTGGCAACTTCTCCCTGTGAAACGCAGTTCAGAGCCCCACAGCAACTTGAAGATATTGCAAAGGAGCGGTTTCTGAAGGAAATGTCAAAGTATAATATGCCACAACTGCGACAATTTCTGAACTGTGGGTCATTTATAAGGCAAATCCTTCAAAAGTATTGTTGTGAAGACTTTCGTTCGCTTCGAGTGAACGAGGCCACATGTAATTTAAGTGATTTATGGGGGCCAGGCTGGAACACTTTCTCCATTCTTCGGATCCGGATTGTTGAGGACCGGGAATTTTATTCTGACAATGACAACGTGAAGTATTCCATCGGAAAAATTGCTAGTCTTGTCGAGAAGTTCTCTGAAATTCAAGAAATCCACTTGATTGTCTTCATAGAAGATGCAACACTGACTGACAACATTGGCCAGATGAAATGCATCACTGCTACTTCGGATGTCGGTGTGGAGCTTCCACAAACAATTATTTTTAAACGAATGTAAAGACTGGATGATGGTTTATGGACTTTCCAGAATAAATTTTGTATAATGCCAAGGATTAAAGTAATATGTTGTTGTAACGTTTTGCCTTTTAATTTTATTGACCATCTTCCATTTATATGGATATACCATTGTTCTTTCCAAAATTCTTCGATTGTGTACGTCTCCGGCTTATGTATATGTGTGAAGCCTGTGGATCATGCAATTGGGTCATGCCTCTGGGTCACATGATAGTAAGGCAATAGTAAGTTAATAGTAAGTTAATCTTGGATCTAACCTTTGCCTGAGGCCTGCAGGTCCCGCATAGGGCTCATCTCTGTAGGATAGATCTATAGATCAAACAGGAAAATCATACACGTAGTTCACGCCTTTCATGCCCGTGAGCCACGCCTAAGAGTTACGCCGGTGAATACACATTCTGGATAAATCTTCAAAGTCAGCCTTCTACGTGACGTTCATAGACCATTCCTGTGGATAATGGTCACGCATGTTACAGCTGGGAGCTTGTTGGACTACCATGACGAATACGTTAGGCCCAGGGCAGAGGCGGGGCGCGAAGACCACGCCGGAGTAGTACTTGTTGAATTAAGACAATGCCTAAATCGCCCGGTTATCAACGGGCACGAATGCCCATTTGAGGCTTGGGATACGATGAAAGAACAGTATCCTAGCACAGCGGCCGTCGCCCTCAAACATCTTGCCATTCCGGCTACCTCAGTTCCTAGTGAGAGGCTGTTTTCAAAAGCTGGCCAAGTATTGGTGAAATCGACTGTCAGGAAAGCATTTGCAGATGCTGTTATTTCTGGGATCACTTGGAGCCAGTGACTGGAAGGGCGAGTGCTATGCGGCATGTACATAAATAAAGTGTCTCCAAACGCAATTCTTGTCTCATTTTGAAGTACCCTGCAATATTACTATTGTCCTCATTTTGACCGACTATTCCTGCCGACCAGTCGGATAATCGACTGATGCCGCGGACTACTCGGACATCGGCTAGTCGACGACTACCGGTAGTCGACTAATTTTACTAGTCTGACACCCATACCGCCGACTGCCGCTGCAGCGCCGAGCGCAGCGGCGGCCTGCTCAGCTGGTGCCGCGACGGCAGCGCCACGAGCCGTGGCAGCCCTGTGAACTACTTACCGCGCCGACTCACTGGCTGGGTTTGTGTCGTTTTCGAAGTCGGAAAGATTCTTGGTGTGTTTTCAAGTGCAAGTGCAATGAAGGTCAAGAAAGTGACAACTCGTGCAGCAGCGGATAGCCCCATTTGTGGGGCACCGCAGGAGCTGTTATCCCGTAGATTGCCGACCTACGGGGATGTAATGGGGCACTACAAGTGGGTAGAGCGGAGTGCAGGGAAGGCGGTAGCGGTGCCGGCTTCAACCTTCCTGTTCGGCAGCTTGCCCAGCTTGCTGCCAATAGAGTCGAGGCCATCTGGAGATCTGCTTCCATCCCAGCCATCAAGGACCTGTCCATCGTCATGGCAGTCGTCCGCTACCACGACAAATGGAAGAATATCATGAAGAACTCCAAGAAGACTAGAGCGGTTCTGAAATGTCAATGCATTTCACGATTCCTCCCGCCGGCTGTTCGACATTGCGACGTGCCGATGCATGTCGACGCACTCCACCTGCGTCTGCAAGGCCTGCTCCGTCGTTCCCAGTGCAGAAATCGCCTTCCTCGTCGAACAGCGGACGGCGCGGGCCATGGTGATCGGCGGCGTGGACCGGAGGGCGACGGCCAAGCTGCAGCAGCGGAAGAAGAGGGACAAGAAGATCATCACGCTGGAGAAGGCGAAGGAGTCCTTTCCGCTGCAGCTGGGATCCACGATGCGGGCGCTTGTCACCAACACCAGTTTCAACGACGACGTCTTCCGTTTCTACGCATTCTTGGACAGGAAAGTGCGATTGTTTTAAATGCACCCCTCAACAATGGCGTGCAGTGGTCTCGGAAACCGCGGTGTAGGGGTTACATTCTGTAAGATATCGTGTTCCCCATTTGTCCCATAGTTATTGAAGGTTTGGACCACCAGAAATCGATGCGCACAGTTTTCTACCCCTCCTGGTTGATGACGAAAATCAGTGTCAGATAAAGCGTTAAATCGCGCCTAAATTTTCGGGTTTTTACTGTTTTTTGGCACTTAAGAGGGATCGGACATTTTCGGAACCACAGAGGCCGTATGAACCAATGCCGATCCTTTTTGAACCCCCCCCCCCCATCCCCTGTTCAAAAACTCCCCCCCCCCTAGAAAATGAAAGGGTGGTCGGGGAGGGTTGAAATTCAGGATTTGCACACTTCGGTAACTCGGAATGACACTTCGAAACCTTTTCTGCCAATTTTGTTTCGGGAAAAGGGCTTCAAAAACTCCCCCCCCCCCCCTAGAAAATGAAAGGGTGGTCGGGGAGGGTTGAAATTCAGGATTTGCACACTTCGGTAACTCGGAATGACACTTCGAAACCTTTTCTGCCAATTTTGTTTTGGGAAAAGGGCTTGTACGACCTCTTATGGGGCAACTTTCCACTTTAGCCAAGTTAAAGGGGCGGTTCATCCCAGTTGGCGTTTCAGACACCTAGAGATGTACACCCCCTGTCCAACAAGTCGCTGGGCCAACCTGGGACAAAATGGTACACCTTCAAATAAGTGGACCGCTAAACCAGACCGCCAGTTTTTTATGCAGCACTACGTACCAATGTGGTTCACCATCAAGCGGCACTGGCAGTGCACCGAGGGAGCCCGTCACGTGTTCGCGTCCATCCGGCGGTCCCGGGCCTTCCGGAAGAAATACAGGGAAGTCCTGCTGCGATACATGGAAGTCAACGCGTAATTCGCTCACCCGGACTGCCAAGGCAAGGCGCATAGCGACCGGTTGCGATGCACGATAATCGAACATAACTTCTTCCGTACGATTACTTTGGATGGAAAATTCAAATTAATGAAATCTTGCACATTGCTATGTACAAATTAATATATTGTAACGAACTTAACTGTACATTATTATGTATCAAAAGAAACGTACACTGTTAGCAAAAGTACTGTGATCACATTCTGTTTTTGAAAGGCAATGTCAAACAATTATTAAGGAACGAATATCGTTTTCATACTTGTACAGTACACTCTTAACAATTTATCGTAATTTTACAACAAATGTTCTGTTAAATTTTCAACACGAACTTCCCGTGAAATTAGGAAAAAAAGATGGATAGAGAATCGCAGTGCGATCAAAATGATCTGTTCAGAAACTCTTTACCACCAAATTTGAAGAAATAGCCGAAGGATTTCGAAAAGCCCAATTCCTCTTACGGGAGTTCCCATGTTGAAATATAAGGCCCCGTTGCGACCCCTAATCCTTGCCCGATCTTGCCGAAAAAAAAATCACGGGGGTTTCTCATCATATGTCACCTACCCAGAGGGTAAGAGTCGAACATTTCGAGTTCCGTGGAAATTTGGGACACCCTACCCCTCCCTTACGCATTCCACTCGGTCCGGTCCGGCGCGTACTTGTACGGTCAGCTTCGCAGGCGCTGTGTTGTCGACCAGTCCGCGTCGTCTGCTTTTCCCCCGTTTAGTGGCCCGTGCCATCGTCGGCTGACTCCACCCCCTCATATCGGTCTTGGCATAAACACCATACCGGCGAGGGGGACGGGGGGAAGCAGATGACACGCACTGGGAGTCATCAAAGCGCCTGCAGACCTGACTGTGGGTACGCGCCGGAGCAAGGTAGCCAAGGAGGGGACGGGAGCTGACGAGAGCCGAAGCACGGGCCGGGCGCCGAGCCGGAGCGGCGAGAGGCAGCCGACGAGTGGGGGACTGCGGCAGCGCTGGCCTGCTGTGTGCCCGAGTGGTGAGGCGACAGCCGAGGCAGGGCACTGCGACCGACCCCGGCGTGTTGCGAGTTGGTATGACTACGGGAAAGGAGTCGGCCACCCTGTATAACGTTCTGCAATGTAATGTACAAAATTATACTTTCTAAAGAACGCTCAGATCTGTGCGTTGTAATGTACAAAAAAGTTAATTGACATCTTTCTGACGGTGCGATATGACCTAAACCTGGGCGCCTCTGAGTCCTACATGGGTACGCCACTATTAAAAACTGTGGCCACACTGCAAATTCAAGTGTGGGCCTAATCAACGCTAGGCAGCGTGGAACATGTATAGTCCACAGAAGGACGCGTTGGCCATGGATAGTCCACGTTAGAAAGTGTGGACCACGATTGGTCCACCCCTATTACATCTTACCGTCCCTATGCTTCATTACGAATGGTTCCCCTGTGACCCACACTTGCATTTGCAGTGCACTGTGATTCCGATACCACAACTTCTTGTTTTTCCATGCAAGTACCCTGTTAAGAGAACTAGAAAGTCGCCCAGTCACAGTTAATAGACAGCAGCCATGGGTCGGGCTTTTGACAGATGGAAGGTCTTACCTTTTTAGTTGCTCGTTCTTCCGGAACTGCATCGCCGCTATGCAACTCGGCAATGTGTAATGTTGCTGGAATCTAGAAAATGAAAGACCGAAGATGACGATACAGTAAAGGCAGATGCGCCCACAAGCCTATACTTAAATATTATCCCATTCGAGAGCCCTGATTAGACACAAACCATTGCCCGGCTGAACAAAGCTATTGAT